>JARTUT010002202.1:0-497455 GCA_030674115.1 Micraspis discolor
TTTTAAATTATAAATACTAGCTATTCGATATTTATTTCAATTAGTGCAATTTCTAACATATTTAAAAGTTAAATGAACCAAGTACGAATATTTATAGATTTTTTTATTCAATTTACAATATATATAACAGAATAATTTTAAATATGTAGAATTTTTTCATTTGATTTATCAGAGGAATATTGAATATTAAAATATTTTCGAAATGTTACCTTAATTTGAACTATGATATTTCTGTGCCATTATCAATTGCCACAAAAGTAATAAATAAAACATATATATTTTTTCTTACTCGTGTTTTACTTGATTAGGCTTAATATGCTCCTAGTCCATGTAGTATTTTATCATTATGTTTAATCATTTTTCATTATCTTCATATACAAGGCTTATTGGTGAATGAACAGAAGCTAAAGGTAGATAGAGAATCTTCAGGTGAGTCAGAATAACCCCTATTTCAAGGGTTTGTCTTTTTTAATTTTCAAGATAGTGTTATATTGATTTTGTCAATGTCTTCAATTACCCATAACTTTCGAACCACCCTATATATTTTCATGATTTTTATTAAGTTTATATAAAACTACTTCATACCGACATTGAAAGTGATTTTTTTTAGGACCGGCTTAGACAAAATTGATAAATAAAATTCAACCAGGAAAATTCACCCTATACATGTACACTATGTATATTGAATTTTCATGAATTTAATATTCGAAATGAAAAAAAAATGAAGGAAGCAAGTTATTTCCCGTACTTACGCATTGATTTTAATACTCAATAAATCTAGTATATTCAGAATTTTGAATTTTGAAAAACTCAATTTTTTTATCAATATTGATTACACCAATTCAATTAAACTTTTTGTGTTTCAAATTTGAGATAAACCGAAATGCAGAGGTTTTTAATTGGAATCATCTGTAATGATTTTGGTTATTATATCACCGAAAAAGAAACATCGTGATCGAGGAAAAAATTTTTAATTGTAATTGAAAACTAACTATAAGATGAGCCCTAAATAAAACATAACATATTCATGAAAAAACTTGATGCTGCTTAAAAGACTGTGAAACACAAAAAAAAAATTAAACAAAAATTGCTCGAAATGGTCACCGTTCTGCTTAATGCATTTATAATCACGTTTAATTAGACAAGTTATTGATTTCCTTATCATTTCTTGGTTATTTCTTATTTTATTGCAAGCTTCCTTCATTCTCTGAGGAAGTTGCAACCTATTGTTTAATTGTTTTGAGTAAACTTCCGATTTTAAGTAACTCCAAAGAAAAAAATTAACAGAATGAAGTCGGGGCTACTTGCACAACAATTATGAGTTCCACCCCTACCCATCCAACTATTCCGAAAAGTTTCATTCAAGAAAAATTTCACAATGGTCCTAAAAAGAGGCGCTGCGCCATAATGTTGTAAATAGATGCCTCCAACATCAACATCTGCAATGTCCAGCAAAACTGGTGAAATATTTGCAGGAAATCTAAATAAACTTCACCAGAGGATGGTAACACATACGGACCAAAAAATCTATTATCATAAACACCACACCAAACATTAAACGAAAATATGTATTGTGAATTGGCTTGTCTTGTAGCTAAAGTAACTCGGCCCAATGCGAATTTTTATAGTAATTGACACCATCTTTGGTAAATTATGTTTTATTGCTAAAAAGGCCTCTCTATAAAATTCTTCGATTTCGCAATATCCAGCTACTAAAAGTTAGGCGAGTTTTCAATCTTCGTCAGACAATTGATTGATGGACATTAGACATATGACTTATTTCTCTCGTTCTGACTTTCGGATCGTTCTGCACCACGATCAGAATTTCTAGCTCCAAACTTCATGGAATTCTTTCACAACGTTCTTTTTCTTGTGCCGTCGAAAATTAACCATGACCTTCGAGAAAACTGCATACATTAGAAAATGTTTTTTTTTTATTTGGTAACCGTCGTTCAGGAAACAGATATTTATACTGTCTTCGACCAGCTCTTCCATTACCATTACAAAATTCGTAGACAAACAGTATATCAGCATATTCATTATTGTCAAACAGTTGAAGCATTTAACTTAAGAATTTACTGTGAATCAACAAATAATAATTATCATTCAACACTATACTACATCGTCCAATGAAATCGCTCAATTTTTGAAAACGGACCAATAGAAACAAACTGTATCTGAAAACACTCAACCTCACTGTGTTTTTTCACTTTTAGAAATTTGTTTTTATCAAATGCCTAATTTGCATAGGAATATTAATACGTCCGGATAGCTTTGGCCGTTGGTGGAAGTAGCGGTCGTCATGGTTACGATAAACAAGCAGTTGTTAGCGATAACTTCAACAGCACATTTGGCAGTTCTGTCAGTTTATTTTCGTATTTTACCATAAAGTAGATATAAATGAAAGGTTTTGGGAATTGTAATATAACTTCAATTGAGGAAAGTGTGAAGAAAAGTGTGCCGCTTAATACAGTGAAGTCAAGATCCTACATTTGGAAACAATTTGAAGAATTCTGTTACCTTGTAAATGAAAAAACTTTGTCAGATCTCAATAATATTATGCTAGACTGGGCTTTCAATATGAAGAAAAGAGATGGATCAGACTACAAGGCAAGTGTCGTAAAAACCTTGTGGAATAATACTGCCAAGCAGCTGCAGGAAAAATTCTATTCCGAATGGGGCGTTAGGTTCGATCCATCCACAGACGTGGCTTTTAAAACGGCGCGGGATGCACGAAATGCCAAGAGGCGTATTCTGCAAGTGGATCCTGAGAAAAGAAAAGATAGTGCCAAGGCGCTGTCTTTGGAGCAACATAAAAAGATGGTCAACTTATGTAAAGAAGATAATCCAGACGGTTTGAACAGGAAATATTATTATAATGCTGCATTGGAGCTTGCTTGGCGCATTTCCAATTCGAAATTGAAAACGATGGTAATCCCACGGGCCGAATCGCCTACAATCCGATATTTTCTAAAACAAGACAAGGTGGTGCCCAAAAATGTGCGGAAACGAAATGGCTGACTCCAAATATTGAAGAAGATATTTGCCCTGTGAGGTTATATAAGCTACTTGTATCCAAAAGAACTGCAAACATAACCACTGAAAGACTCCACATAAGAATTGGAAATATGGTTCAAAAACTCCCCAGTCGGTCCCAATATGATAGCTAAATGGACAAAAGAATCGGCAGAACTCATTGGCATCAACACAACCAAGTCGAAGATAACCAACCACTCGCATCGAGCTACTGCTGTGAGCCAATTAGCCAAAGCAGGGATTGACGAGGAACAGCTGATAAAGATAACAGGCCATTCTTCTGCAGCGTCAGTGAAACTGTATCTCCAACTGGACCAACAACATCACAAAAAATAATCACAGCCATAAGGAATGAAAAAAATGTCCTTCAAGAAACAACATCAGTATCTACTTCATCATTCGAAAATAATGCTCCTAATGTGTATAATAATTGTACTATTAATAATTATTATTTTGAGAATAAAGATGAATAATTTGTTGTTATGCTTCTATCTGGTTATTTTTGAATAAAAAACTATTTTTTATTTCGTTTGGTTTATATTATTGAATGATCTTTCCAACTACCACACGAGATTCGAATTTTATTGGAAAACACTCTGTCGTTTTTTGAAAATTATGCAAATTTCACTCAACAATGTGATCCCGAAAATTTTAAGGATAACTTTGTTTCGTGAAATTAATAATTCTCAAAAAACAAGAGTGTTCTCAAAAAATTCTCACCTCTAGTGGTATTACCCTTGAGTATTATAAACTATTTTCAGAATCAAACAGGTGACAGATGAACCAGGTAGAATAATCAAGGATTTATGTCCAAACGAACACAGAATTGCATTGAGCTAAATGATGCGCTAATTTTATTGTTCATTCCAAATTGAGATACCTATGAATAAATGCCATCGTTTGCTGTGGAAAAATTTCTTGAAATTATCGTAGATTTAACCGAACACAAATATGTTCATTCGTTTTGTTTCCAGTTTGTTCCCAAAAATTAAGGACCTGATAGGAGGCTGAAATATTAATTAAATTTGAAAAATTCATTAACAACGAATGAGACCGTTCCTAGAGGAATAGCGAGCTTTCGTTTTGCCTAAATATCTGACTTTTCGAATACTGAGCCGAAAAGGATCTCAATCGATTGAGTTAAGACTTCCTGATAAAAATCTATGGTCAGGCTTGAAGGTATCCATCGTCCAGCCGTATTCTTTCTAGAGTAGAGTAGAGTGTCACAAACTTCCCGAACAGCCCTTCACAATCATTAAAACAAATCAATAAATAAGGTGTTCTAAATACGCTTCTTAAGTTGAAAGTTTAAGTGACAAAAACAAAAAAAGGAATGCCCTTCAGTCGGAGAGTCAGGGGTGGATTTGCACAATATATGAATATTTATTGTTATTTCATTTAAGGGCGCCACGTAGTTATTTTAATTAGTCCTTTTCCTTTAGTGATCTATTTGATACCAACCACGAAGCATCAAAAAAAATGTAAACTTCAACAACTGAAACGCAAAATATTGTCATGAAGGTTGATTTTAATTTTTTTTTGTATAGGAAAGTCATTCTTCATATTAAGTATTCCGATTATTTTGTATATATTTTCCGTTCCCCTGTATACACCTTGAGATTCGAAGTCGTTGTTTTCAGAGTTTTTCGGTGAGAAAAAAAGGCATGAAAACATAAATTTCTTTTCGCTAGAATCCGATAAATCTGTTTTTGCGCGATAAACCGAAATCGAAGATCATTTGAGGCGACAAAAAGCCACATCTGTGTGTGTCCGTTCCCTCTCCCCACCAGGAGATTATAAAAGGGGGTGTTGCGTCCAGATTAGTTTCATTCCGATTAGCAGATTAATAATTCAGTATTGTTCAGTTCATTCAGTTTTCAGTCAGATTAGGATTATTCAGTTTTCAGTCAGATTAGGATTATTCAGTTTTCAGTCAGATTAGGATATTCAGAGCAGTTTCAGTGAGATTAGTAGTATCATTCATTTAGTTTAGCAGATTAATTAATAATTCAGATTAGATTCAGTGAGATTCAGATTCCTTCCGATTTGGTGATTATAGATTTTAAGATAGGTAATTTTATTCAGTTTTCAGTTAGATTCAGTATTTACAGGAGTTTATTTTATTTTTCTTATTCAATAGTAGCGATTTTAGTATCTCATCAGTGCACAGAGTTTTGAGAGGGTTTTGTCGGACGTCAGTGTCCTGAGCGACGAAAGAAAAGAAAAAGTGAGTAAACGAATAACCCCATTGCCGAAACCCCTTTATTTCAATTTCATCAAAATCGCCTATTTTTCCGAGTTCGATTTCATTCCTTTTACGGGAATTCTGTGGACTTCCTGTCCACGTGGGCAGTTAGCAACCCTCCGTCTGTATAGATAATAATAATTATCTATATAATAATATATATTATATATATATAATAATTATTCTTAGCTCTTCTCGCGAGCCAGTAAAATATTTTATTCAGATTACAGTTCAATCACAATTTGTTGCGTCCTATTTGCGAGAAAGTAGCGTTCGCAGCCAGATTGATTTTGATTTAGAATTAAGTTCATTTTTATGCATTTCACTTGTAATTGTTAATGTCCTTAGAAAGTGTTATTTTCACAAGTATAACTGAATTCTTGTGTTCTGTTTAAATTGTTACAGTAGATTACCGAATTAATTTATTTTCACCTTTCATACTGTCAGTTTAAATCTGTTATTTTGCTGAATTAATATATTTCCACATTTCATGCTGTCAGTTTAAATCTATTGTTTTGTTGAAATACAGCTGATTACTTACCTTATTTGTATTCAACATACCGAGGTGATTTTCTGTACTTATATATCGAATTAATTTATTTTCACCTTTCATACTGTCAGTTTAAATCTGTTATTTTGTTGAAATATAGCTGATTACTTACGTTATTTTTATTGAACATACTGAGGGAATTTTCTGTACATATATTCCGAATAAATTATATTAAATTTTTGCCTATTTGATTGCTCAAATTATCGCTAATAGCTTAGATAAAACCGAACTCTGTCTTCGACTAGAAGCTACCTTGGTAGGTTTGCTATTCTGCCTGATAAGCAAAGAATAGCTGGCGCCCGAAAAATACATAATAGGTAAAAAAAGGGTGTTACAATATGTATAGTCTAATGCTCTCTATTCCAACTTTGATGTGTAAAAAAATTACAAAAGAGATCTGTATTGTTCCAATAAACTATGACAAGGAAATCTTTGTTCTGCGGTACCCTCGTATAACGTTATACTCAGTTTCCAATAAAATTGTTCTTACAAATGTTCATTAATTGAAAACACAAAAAAAAGAGCGATCAAAATACTTGATCGTTAATTAAATAAGGTTGATACAGGATGGAATTTTATCCAACGAAAACAATTATATTTATAAGAGAATTTATCTGACCTCGAGTTAGCTGAGTTATCACCACTCTCTTCTCCAACAAAATGATATTCCCAGACGTCAGGAAACTCTTCTGAATTATTTTAGAAGTGGGTGGATGACTGCCCCCCACGGTTCTCAGTGGTTGATGGCCCACAGGTGCTCTGGCGGTGACGTAATCGACGAAAAACGGTGGTAATTTGCAATCAGCACACAAATACAATGAAAATCGCAAGCCGAGAGAAGTACTGACCATCAAATACTATAAGTTATAGTAATGGATAAAGCCTTCTGCAATAAATAAACAAGAAACCTCAGAAAAAAGAAACAAAAAAAGGCAAACGTTCGAAAGTACTAACAGGATGTTGGGCAGGCTAATTGTGATTGTTTGATTGTAAAAATCCGACAAAGTCGTATTGTTTCGTACTCCAGGTAAGGTAAAACGAAAGGTACGAGCACAATTCAATATTTGAAACAAAACTTTTCCAAACTTTATCTCCGTATACAACGTTCAATATCTTCGCTGGAAAAGTCAAACAATAAATGAAATACGTGCGTATCAAATCTCACATCTGTCGATCTATCGATAATCTTCAGCGCATTAATATTACCAAAAAAAAAAACATCGCGATCGTACTTGCGGTCTTCGAATATCACAGGAACCATTGGCGGAGGCATTTTTAGTTTCAATCAGGCGACAATAAAAAGAAAAATCCTGGCACGGGAATTCAAAACCGTGACAAGAGTTTTCATTATTTTAGATTATAATGGTGGTACAACCATTTTTCTATAACTCTCATAGAGAGAGGTTTATATCCTCAATGATACCACCGAATTTGAATTTGATCCTATAAAATTTGCTTTTCGCAATAATTCCTAGAATATTCATCCGTCAATCAATTTGAAACTTGGAGAATATTTGAATAACGTTGAAGAAGCTCTTTCAACTTACGGGGAAATCCTTGCGCTAGAAAATTTTTTTATACATTAGATATTTTATAAGATATTCGTCAAAACTCAACAAAGAGTTGTGCATATATGGAGGTTATTAATATTTCGTATACACTAAAATTCTATCATCGTAGCGTGTAATCTCGGCAGTGCTTTTCTACATTTTTTTGGGAAATTTTGGTCACTGTGCTGTATGAGATTTGACTAATTCATTCAGTATTATAATCGCTTGAGAAAGTTTGCGAAATACCTTGCTTTGGTATTTTGGTTACTGTATTGTATGAGATTCGACTACTTTTATTAAGTATCAAAATCGCATGCACAAGTACAAGGAATAACTTGCTTCCTTCTTTTCGAATATCCAATTGAATTAATGAAATTTTAATATACAGAGTGTTTTTTCGGGTTGAATTTTATGTGAGATAAAAAGATACCGAGATCTTAAGATGTTCGACATGGAGTTGAATGATGTGGAATATTTTAAAAAATGTGTAAGTAGAATTCTGTACTTCTTATGAACATAATTTGAAGATTGGTTTGGTTTACTATTCTATATAATTCAAAAATTTTTAAGACAAAAAAATCTATATTTACAATTTTTTTTCCAGATGTTTAAATTTGGCCCCCCCCCCGGAGGAAAAGACGTAGCAGAGACAACGTGACAGGGTGAGTTTACTTATTTTGTACAGTATTTCTGTGCGACATATATTCTATTTATTGATCGAAATCACTTTATCAATATATTCTACAATACATCATCTTACAGCTTCAGTAAGTAGAAATCCTATGAAAAAATATTCCACTGATGTGGAGATAAATCACGCTATCAGCTTCATTCGGGTTCAAATTCTGACTGTTCCAGAACCATCAGAATCATGCGCATTTCAGTGTTCGGTGTTCGGGTTTTCTCTTACTAATTTCGAACCGAGTAGTCCGATGTTCGGGTTATATCAGGATTTTTTTCTGATTATTTTCTGACGGTTCTAGGACTATCCTCAGGACCATTTAAGGATTTTACCGTAGAACCGCCTTAGAAGGGAGGAGTTAACTAATTTCTTTCGTAATTTGAAATGTTTGAATTTTATCTGCATCTGTTAACAGATATAAACAAATCTAAACATAGATGGTTTCAAATCATGCATAAATTGTTATTAAGTTAAATGATTATAGATTAATATTATAAAAGGTTTTCAGGGGCAGGATTTTGAATTTCTTCATTTCCATGATTTGTCTAGTTCAAATTGCAAAGAACTAGTACAACTTAATTTATTGCAATGATTCAAGTTTTCTAAATAATCAGCTTTTTCAGCTCTCGTCAACAAATCGGCAATATTAAAAATGTGCATTATGATTCATTATTGACATATTCATTAATCTATTTGCTTTTCTTTCAATTTATGGCTTATATGAACAGGAGAATGAAATTGAAATTTTCTGCTGTAACCGATTCAAATAGTCCTACGAGTTTGCGCATTTTTCCAAATTCAACTTGTTCGGGTTTTTCTCTGACAAATTTTGGACCAAACCTTCAAATTGGTTCGCTGTTCGGGTTTTTTCAGTACAATCCCAGTACAGTTCCAGTACAGTCAAAATCGGTACCTACTCGAGAGCAGGTATCAGTTCAGGATATTTTGCGGACTATAAATGCTACCAACCCTTAAACAACGATCACTTGAAAACGCAATTTGTGGTAAATTCGTAATTTTAGACGAGAAATAAATCAAGATTTCCCTTTACACATCAAAGTTTGCTACCAATTGTATTAAAAGCTCCTTTTAAATTAACAATTGAAAACCATTGTATTCAAAAAGGTAATGTGCGCATGTATTTATGTTTATTTCAAAAATTCAAATTTTTGATGAAACGAAATGAGAATCTCAGTTTATTTATCAGCAACCTGATTATCAATGAAATTCCTAGCGGACTTTTTCTGTTTGAGAGTTTCGTCTGCATGAAATTGTTTTCCACAGTTAGAATAATGTTTTATCAAATTTTCATCGACAAACCAAAAATTTAATGTTGATAGAAACAGTTGAGTACTCTATTATAGTAATTAAAATTACTAATCATTATTAAAATTCTCAAAATATATATAATCCCACCTGATAAATGCTGAACAGTGAATCTGTATAAAACAAAACATTTTGATAGATCTAGTTTGTATGCTTTGTTGCATCTCCCATATTCAGACAGTGGTTGCATTAACACATGAATATTATTGATAGTATAAACTGAACTATAAACTACTTCAGAATTCAGAGCAATCCCTTACCTATATAGGTAAATTGTATGGTTAACTGATTTACCAATTTTACTTTGCGTTCAATAATGTTTTGGAAATATTTTCAGGTTCAGATCTGTATAACTAGTTATTATCACATCATTGGATTAATTTAAATTTCAGGTATAAATTGATTTGATATAGTGGGTATGAAATAAGATTTCCTGCAAAGACGAAGAAGCTTTTTTTATTTATGGGTAATACAGCAAATTTAAATGTCACGAGATTCACCTTGAAATACATAAATCCAATGAACTGATTTCATGAGGCTGAATACAATGCAAAATTATTCATTGATTTTTTATCAAATAGAGCACAATTATGTATAGACTAATATTCACAATAAAAAATTAATTCTAGGAAATATAGATTCAGTATCAGCTCGATTGAATTTTCAACAACACATATCTGAGTTTCAAAGACAACCAACTCTGTGATGATGTTCACTAGTGTACCCACGCCCAAACAGAACACATATTAGTTCTATAAACAATTTTTCTTATATAAGGCACTAAGAAACTATCAGAATAATCAACAAGAAAGATCATATAAACAAGAATTTTCCTTCCGATACAAAAACTTGATGCTTGATTTCAAGCACTGTTGCCAAACTATATAAATTACCATAACCGATTCATATAAACATATACACAAAGAATTTGAAGAATTAATTTCAGCACTCCCCCATAGGTCTGTACACTCACATGAAAAGCTAAAAACTTTACAAATAATCAAACACAATCCCTTCACCAGCTTGATATACCAATTGTTCACATCTAATAAATACAAACAATCAGTTCATTCAAAATCTAGTACATTAGTGTTCGATCTCAAGTGTAATTTATCGAATAGATTTCAGGGTTGAAATGAGTTAGTTGTGTTTGATGCCTCTTGTTGTTTATCCAAGAGATTTATCTATCAACTAACGAGGCGTTTGGCCACTCAGGTCATTTAAAGCGTAAAATTATGGGTTTCCACAAAACATTGGAAATTATTTCTCATTTCCATTACCTATACTAAGTTGTTAACTGAAATACATATATGTTGAGATATCTTCACCCAATTTACTATAATTGTCAACCTTCAATACTTTTGTCGATTGAAATAAACATTCTTTTGTTTTAAATCCAATTCCTGAAAATTAGGTATACCCCAATAAACATATTTAAGGAATCGACAATCCTGAAACTGCAAATATGACAAATCAAAATTCTGTTATACTGTAATAAAAAAAAACATTGGAAACTTTTAAATCAGTTGATTGAATAGAATCACAAAAACACATATATTGCTATACATGCTGTCTACTATTTCTAATACCAAAATTGATTTGCTGAATTATACTTTGCAATCATTATTGCATTGTTTTTTAATAAGTTCCAGTATCTTACAAAAATAGCTCTGAAAAAAAATGGGAATGGTTTGATTATTGCAAAAAGTAGCACTACGGAGTACAATGACTAGATTTTACACACGGATACACTTGGCATTATGAATTTTGAATAACTGTTCAACCTCTCTGCATATTTTTCTGTACACTCCACAAGAGAATACCCATTTTGTTGCAGGTTATACCGATGTTTATCCTGAAGTAAGCATTAACAATAATTGACCACTATTCTTTCTAATACCCATTGTATTTATGTAAGATCAACTTAAAAAGAAAGATTAGTGTCCCACGTATAATACGCTACGGAGATTTCCGTAATTTAGTTCTTCAGGATTTCTTATCGGAGCTTTCCAATTCAGCTATGAATGATATTCTCTATGTTGATAGTATAGATGAGAAGATCTTTTGTCGATGTCTCACGGAAGTATTTGACAGGCATGCACCATATGTTCAATCGAGAGTTTCTAAACTATTTCCCCCTTATAAGATTATAATGCTCCCAAACAATACACACTGATCTAAATGACATCCCATTTATGTCAAAAGAGATCTCAAAACATCTTAATCTTTAATATGATTAAAAATAAATTATCCAAAATATATGTTTTTTTAAGAATGATGTTTTTTAAATGTCTTTTAAACGTATGATCTAATTATTGAAGAAATTCTCTATCATGGCGACATCTAACTATAGATTTATTTTCAACAGTACTTCTGAAAAACTTTTATATAATATCTTATTGCACTCATCGTGAAGAAGACGATTTTAAGACGTCATTTATATATCATATGGTCATATAGTTTTAAGACATGAATATTCGACTTCATTTAGACGTCTGAAAAACGTTTGTATAATATCTAATTGCACTCATCGTGAAAAAGTCAATTTCAAGACGCATTTTATATATCATATGGTCATATAGGTTTGAGACATGAATATTCGACTTCACTTAGACTTCTGAAAAACGTTTATATAATATCTAATTGCACTCATCGTGAAAAAGTCAATTTCAAGACGTATTTTCTATATCATATGGTTATATAAGTTTGAGTCATGAATATTCGACTTCACTTAGACTTCTAAAAATCGTTTATATAATATCTAATTGCACTCATCGTGAAAAAGCCAATTTCAAGACGTATTTTATATATCATATTGTAATAAAGGTTTTAGACAGGAATATGCGACTTCATTTAGCTTTTTATAATTAATATTTCCAGAGTGGGAAGAGCACCCAATTAAAAAAATTCATTATACATCTGGTTAGTATTTGCCATTATATTTGCTGTCTTTGTTGGTTCAATCTGTAGTTGAGATACAATTTACTAATTATATTATCTTTGTCAATCATAGAAAATATCTCGGATGCAACAAAAAGGATGGAAGATATTATCGGGACAGTTTCCACGGATAACGGCGAAACTCTAGATGGAGGAATTATAGAAGCTGCAGAAATATGTCCTACTGAGTAAGATGCTAATAATTCATAGAAATAACTTCATTTGATACACACTGTTCCAAATGTGCGAAATATTGGTTAAATTAAGATTTGTAAATTCTCATTGGTTTTTTTTTTGTTGTGAGCACAGAATTCTTTTACAAACTTTTTCTATGTATACTGCACACGTAAAATTTTCGAACTTTTGTGGGAGAATAAATGTTTATTTACTTTTCTTTTTTTAATATGAAATTCAGTTCAAAATATTCAATTATGTTTCAGAAATGAGGAAACGGATAATACGTTAACTAATATAGACGACTCCAATCTTCTTGATATGGCATCGTAAGTTGGTTGATAAAATGTGTTTCCCAATTTTGAGCAATTTTTCATTTTGCAGCACATCTTCAGTGGAATCAAGAAGCTCTAGTATCATGAGCAGCTGTCCGAGCCTAGGAGCTTTCGCTCAGTCAAAATTGTTTGAAAAAGTTATGATGAGATTGGAGAGAATATCTGAAGAGGTGGCACTGAACACCTTTAGAACACAAGAGATACTCAGATTATTGAACAGCAATAGCCAAGCTAATATCATGGCAAAGCCTCCGGACTTTCCGAAGATGCCGTTCAAAAAGTTGAACCAATTAAAGGCGTTTGAGGAAAAGCTGAATGATGAAATTTATGCTGATTATTTGGTGAGTATTAACTCAGTATCTTGCTTTTTTGCGCGCTTGTTCCTAGTGTAACAGCGTGCTATCGTTTTGCCCAAATGTCTGTAATTTTCGAATATCGAGCCGAAAATGATTTGACATCCTGATGAAGAATCCGTGGTCAAACTTGATTATGTCAGGCCGGCCGTCCGGCCATATACTCTCTATCTTCCGTAGGAATCTTTTTTTTTTTTATTTTTTCAGAATAGTTCAGCTGAACTTTTACCACAAACAAACTAGCACTACGATCTGAAAGCTAATCATGCAAGTTCGAGTTTTTGAGAAAATCGAATAATAAGCTCGTTACTTCTTCTCTTGCGGAGAAGATGGCCTCGTAAATGTTAAGAGGCAGATGCAACTTTAGAGCAGAGAGTCTGCTGTATAAAAGATCAATATTGCCTCTGTTGCCCTCACAGAAGAGAAACAGATGCATTAAATTACCCAATTCTCCACAGCTGCATAAGGAGGAATTTATGACTCCTATTCTAGCCAAATGTACCGGGATAGAACAGTGACCGGATCTTAAACGGGATAAGGTTGTTATTGATTTCCTGTTGGCGGCAAGGTTACGGAACCAAGTGCCAGCCCTGTACTTGCTAGGTCTGACGAAAGACGAATAGATTTTACCTTTTGAAGAGCCTATGCTGATAAACTCATCATCCCACTCCTTCCATATCCCAGAAAGGAAAGAGGGCCAGAGGTCGCTTGGGTCACCACTTAAACTCGATCTTCCCGTCAATTCTCTGCCGCGATTAGCCAGCCTGTCAGCGATGTCGTTGTGCGTGATGTTAGAATGACTTGGCACCCAGAGAAGAGCAACCCTAAGGCCCATTGATTTTGCCCTATCTAGCAAGATGACTGTGCTTATGGTTTATATGTCCGAGTTGGAATTGAAGAAACCGTTATCCAGTCTATTGATGACCCCAAGGAGTCTGATATAATTACTGATTTGGGGATCCTCCTTTCCAAAATCCAATTGATAGACCTGTTGATGGCAAACGTCTCAGCAGAAAAAACCGACCAATGGTCGGGAAGCTTACCGCAGATCTTCACGGCAAGAGACGGGATCCACACGGCATATCAATTTGTTCAGAATCTCTTGACAGCACTGATCCGACACTGGTTGAACTCTATTCTGAGCGACTTGACCAGAGAACTTTTTAACAACACTCCAGAAGCGGTGTGAACCTTCTATGGAAAGATTTTCGCAGAAATCCCTGAATGATTTCCTTTTTTTCCTTTTAATAAGTAATTTTAGCACATATTCTAGCTAAAATAAGTGAAGGCTACTTATTTTAGCTAGAATATGATCTATTTCATCAACTATCGGAGTTTCATCATGTTTAAGTGCTTCGGACTTAATAACGGACAGTTCCTCTTTTAATAAACATTGATAGAGTTCGAAATCTCTTTACCCAGCTGAGTTAAGGCAAGATTTGCCCTGGGAGATAAAGCAGCCAGAGCCCGAGGCCAAGCCTGGGGATCTGACTCATTCATGCTTAGGAATAAAAAGATCCTACTTTAACAAGCTTATCTTAAGATCCACTCAAAAAAGGAAAATGTAAACACTAAAATAAGTGAAAAGGTTAAGTAAAGTGAAGCCGGCCCAGAGGCCTCAAGCAAAAACTAATCGAGCTCAGCACTAAATAATGGAAGGTAACAAACTCACCAGAAAAAAAAACAAACCACAAAGGCACAATGAAGGGAAAATTCAGGTTTCAATTTCCACCAAACCCAGATATCTTGTCCTGTCAACAGCCGTCGCGAAAGTCCACACAGAAAATCTAAAATATTCTCTTCCAAGAGTCTTCGTCAATCGAATAACGGAAATGAACCGCGCCAGCTGTGAAGAATTGCGATAAGAACACCAGACAAAAAATATTCGCTCGTCCACGGCATGCGTTCGCCATCTACCAACAACAACTAGAAAGAATTATGCTAAACTAATAAAATATTTACTGAAAGTACTTTCGTCAGAATACAGAGGGCCATCCTAGTCATTTTTGACTTTTCATTTTCTTCACAAGAAAATCGAACCGTAACAGTGTATAAAACACAAGAACTACACTGTTGAAGTATCCAAACCATCGACTCTTTCATACAGAGAAAGGACCAATTGGATTTGATCTGCAAACCGAATTATCAAGAACCTCTTTATGCGGGCATCGTAGACAAGTGAATGGTGATCTCGGTTTATGGGTCGGCCTTTTATCCTTTTTTTACCAAAAATCGGTTCCGCCAAATAGGAACGCTGCATTTTGGATACATTTCTTTTCGAATATTCTGGAAGTCCTCGGTTTCGTTGTGTATATTGGTTAGTTCTATTTATTTCGACATAATCGAATTTTTAAATATTATTTCGTGGAGATTATTTCAATTCCTTCTGGTGAAATTGATGAATCTTCTACACACTCCCTCGCCAGTGACGAAGTTACGATATCATTTCTAGGAATCTCTAGAAGTATACAATTCTACTGGATCTTGTCGATCGTCTTTAGGTTGGTTCTACAGGGTGCTCTTCAATTCTAGGCATCTCGTCGTCTGTGATGTTAGCTGGTTTCAGTCGGTCATTTGTCACTGTTGTTACCTTTTCGTTTATTTTTAGTACGAAGTAATTTTCATTTCGCCTCGAGATTTCGTATGGATCGTCGTATGGATTCTGAGGGCATTTTTTTGAGCCATCATGACGGACAAAAACGGAAGTGCTGTTGCCGAATATTTTAAAATGAAGCTCCTTCGCCTCCGTAGTGGCTTCCTTCAGTTGGTTTTATTTTCCTTATTTGTTGCCTCAGATTTGTCATGAAGTCGGTAGTGTTCTCTTCTTAATCCATAGTTCTCGTTTCAATAACCTCTTCAGGAATCTGAGTGCAATACCAGTTCGGCTGCTGCAGTTCTCAAGTCCTCTCGGAAGTGTTTCAGTCCATGGTTCACTTTGGTGGCATTTGGTAGCTGCCTTTGGTTGACGATGGATTCTCTCTTTCATACAATTGATTTCTGGATGATATGCTGTTTTTCGGATGTGGTTCGTACCTGTCAACTTATTTAATTCGTTGAACAGACATGACTCGAATTGTCTCTCATGTCGGTTGTAATTCGAGGTGGAGTTCCGAATCTTGCTTTCCAGTTTGTGTAAAGATCTCTGGCGATGGTGGATGCCTCTTGATTTCGAAGGAGAATTGCTTCTGGTCATCTGGTGCATCTATCGACACAAGTTAGGCAATATCGGTAACTTTCTGAGTGTGGCGTAATTTTGATATCTACTTATATGCACGTGGTCAAACCTACGTATTGGGATTGTGAAAATACCTCGTGGAGCCATGACGTGACGAGTGACCTTGGCTCGTTAACACTCTATGCAGCTTCGAAACCTTTTTCTACAACCGGCGTTGACTGAAGGCCATACGAAGCGTTGCTTCACCATCTTTGTTGTTGCGTTTGATCCAGGGTGGCCAGTTGATTGCCAGTTGGATTGTGTCGAATGCTGCCTTACGGAAATTCTTGGTTACAAATGGTCGTGCTTTGAGTGCAGACGTGTACAGAAATTGTTGAGCAATGCGATTTCATCTTCTAGGGCAGCAATCTCGTTTCACCTTGTAGGTATCTGCGCAGCTCGTTGTCTTTTCTTGTTCTTTGGCCATTTGTTCATAATCCAAGGCAGGAATAACTTCATCTACCCTTGATAATCTCCTACGACGATCTGCGCTCCTGGGACGTAGAATTGAGAGATATAATCCAAATGTCGGAATTGTCTTGGTTAGCCTTTCTCTGACTTTTGCTTGAAGGCATATTTTGATGGTTTGTAGTTCGTGAAGATAATGAATTTTCTGGCCTCTAACATATAACATCAAGATGGCGTCGAGTGATGTAGACGTTAAAGAACGCGATGGCAATGAAATGTCGAATTGTAGTGAATCGATTACTAAAATATTTTTCAAATGTGGCTCAAGACCCTGTAAAGTGTTGGTTTGCAAAAATATTGATACTTTTTACTATGGAGGATGTGTTAAACGGATGAAAAATATAATATACAAAAGTGATACTGTCATAATATGCTGTCAACAAGATGAGACAAATGTTGATGAAAAGGAAGACGAGAATATTCACGAAACCTGGGTGAATGATGGTAAAATTCCAAAATTGAAATGGAAAACTTGTATTTGAAGCAATTGATACATGAAATACAGGACAAGAACTCAATTCTGCATCAAAACAATTTTTTACTCTTAGAAAAAATAAACGAGATCGCCAAACAGTGATATTATAGGTCGAGAAAAAGACTGCAACTAACCGTGAAGTTCATGTCACATTTGTAGACTTGCATAAAGCTTACTGTTACGTTTTTCCTCAGCGAAATAGAAAAACACTACAAGTCTTCTTTAAAACTAATTTATATTCACACTTAACTAACAATAATCAATAATTTATATACTGTTACGAGCTTGGGGTTCGATAATATAAATTCCAATAACCAATAACAAATAATTCCAAATGCCTTTATTTACGTCCACATGGGTATACAATTTCTTATCTCTAGTCCATATCACAGAACATCAAATATAAGAAATGCAACCGGCGTACTAATTCTCGGAAACACCGTTGACGTTTGAATTGACAATTCGGGTGGGGAAATTCCATTCCTGATTTAAGGGGAAGGAGGATTGCTATCTATTTTACGGAATTAGAGGTTAGGTTTTCAATATTCTGTGGTTTTAATATTTTATTTTATGGTTTCGATAGCCGAGGCATATTGATTTGAAATAAATTGATATGAAAAACTCGAAAAAAAAACAAATAATTCGTAATCACTGTTTTATTCGATAGTTACATGTAATATCACAAAGTGAAAAAAAATTAATTATTTTCTCACAGTGAACTTAAATCAACGAATCCGTTGTTTCTTCGCCTCATAATGCAGCCCACTGCTTAGAGTCATCTCATCAAACTTGAGGGTACAGCAACGACCAATCTCATCCATATTTTCGGCTTGAAGTTTTAAATGTTCCAAGACAGGTTTTATTATTCCTCCATCAAAAGATACTCAACTTAAAATGTTTTTGAGGGTTCTTATGGATGGCAACTGAAAAAACGCTCTCAATTATATATATAATTTAGGACTTCTTTTGTAAATTGAAAGAGCAAAAGCTTTATCTGGAGAAGTCCATCTACGATTATTAGGACTTTAATCAAAATTTCTCAATTGAGACTTAACGAATTAATTCTTTTGTAACATTATTTAAATTTTCTTCTATTAATTAAAACCTTCCATCATTATACAAATTTTTCAGAACACTTATGTAGGTTTTTTGATTTTTTCAATAAAGATTCTAATTTAGATAATTTTGAAGAAGAATTTCTATGAATTTTGTACATAGTCATTTGCTCAGGTGATAATTCGGAAATATTCAAACCTACTCTACCAAGAATACCAGTTTTTTTTCATGAAGGAACGCATATGGATCCATTTCAGGAGCTGCCTTGGAACAAGTAGAACTTTGGGAGTATGATTCTGGGGAATGGAGATCATCATTCGATGTTGACGGTCCATTATTGCAATATTTGGGAATAGACAAACTTGAGCAGCACTGATTTGAAATCAGGGTTTCAGTTTCCCTGGAATTATCCCATACCATGAATGATGTAGCAGATAATAGACTACAAGATGGATCATTAGTTGAATATACAATAGAAAGGCAATTTTGATCAGACGAAATGTTAACTTCTGATGGTTTCTCAGGAAATAAAAGTCTTGGCTGCAAGTTGTTGATGTTATGACCAACATTTGGAATAATCTTAGGAGGTGTACCTAAATGTACTGCATTGTTAGTCAAAATACGATGCATAGAAAAACCTGAAAAATCATTGTTTGAAAAATGATCATTACAAATACGATAATTTAAAACATTTTTTGTAGGGCTTATTTTGCATTTCTCTTTCCAAATATTTGAAAGAAGAGGATCATTGGGAAAATGGAAACATTTTTTGTTTTGAAAATCAAATGGTGGGTTCGAATAATAAGAATTTCTGCATGAAAGATACTTCCATGAATATTTAATTTCTTTACGAAATGATGAAGCAGACAAAATGGACATTTTTAGAATTGGATATTACAATAATGTACGCCAACTCAAAAATTTGCAGAATTAAATTTTTTTTCAATCTTATTAGAATTTATGCACGCAAATCCTCTTTTATTACTTTACCTGACTATTGAACATCCGGCAATAGCTGAAAAAAACATTAATCAATAATTATTCACTTGATACGAATGAATATTCAATAGAACACTACATCACGACGAAAACAGACAGATTTAATTAAACATCAATGTTTTTTCCACCTATGATATGTAGTTAGTGAAGACATACGCTTTTGACATTTCGCATTGACAATTGGGGTGGGGACGTACGTCGCATGTGTTTCTCGATTTCCATCGTTCGTTGCACCCCCCTGGTCCATATGTAAACTACCTCACGTTACCTTTCTTTTGGTCCGTCTTAACTACCTCTGTCTTCATGTACTTCAACGGTCACCTGCTAGCTTCACGTCACTACCTCTCTTGACCTACCTTGAACTAGACCGAACAGAACAGGACGAGCTACCTCGAGTATGCTCTTTTATACTCCCTCAGGTATACGGACATTCTATGAACCTGAAGCAGAGGGCGCTATAGACATGTTCTTATTCTTCCTTCTTTCAACTACGTCGCAGCCATAGGCAGATTCGTAACAATACCTATATCTTAATCCCTTTGTCGGCGCATGAAGCGGAACTCCTCTGTTGTTGCGGCAGTTCTCAAAATGTTTATATTCGATTTTGTTACATTGCTCCCTCCTTAAAAAAACGTTCGGTCCCCGAACTTTTCCTTCATGACTGAATCTGCAAGCGCTCCCATTTCTGCAGAACCCTTGTTGATCGAAATATCAGGATACCGTTTTCTTTACAGGACCGCCTTTCGGGTTGAAACTACAAACCCGTATTCAGACATCGGTATTCTGGAAAACTACCTCCAGCATGTTACAAACTACTCTCCAATTCAGACGATCCAGTCCACAACCCAGCTTGGGAATTGCAAGCTTGTTCACACCTACTCTAGCCAGCTCGTCTCTAAGGTTCATCAAGGTGCTCCACATGGCTTGGTAAGTTGGCTTTCCATAAGATTTTTCCTTGGTTACCATGTAGAAGAGGTAACGAGGTCCATCGGTCAACTTCAGGATTCGGCTAAGGGAAGGTTGTTGTCCCAAGAGGTCTGTTACACGACCAAATTTCTTCTTGAAGAGGAGAGCTATCCCTTTGGACATGTTGAGATCTTCAGCTACACAGTCCGCCAATGAGTAGTCTACCGGAACCGCAAACAGATCTTTTTGCTCCTCGGTTGTGATCCCGAACCTCGCTTTTCCGGTTTCTCCATAATTTGCCATGAACTGATTAAAGCTCAATTCCTTCTGTAACTTTGGGGATAGCCCTCTTTTCCTCTGGGGGCTGTACAACCATACCAAATCTCCCACCTCGTATCCACCTTCTGCCGCCTTGATGTCGTAACGAGTCTTCATGCGATCACTTGCAATTTGCAGGTTTTTCCGGACCTTCTCATGGATGTAGTGCAACCTCCCCTTCAGACTGCTCACGTAATTCTCACCCGCAATATCCGT
The DNA here is from genome assembly GCA_030674115.1 of Micraspis discolor. Classification (NCBI taxonomy): domain Eukaryota; kingdom Metazoa; phylum Arthropoda; class Insecta; order Coleoptera; family Coccinellidae; genus Micraspis; species Micraspis discolor. The sequence continues at coordinate 20,844 of JARTUT010002202.1, forward strand.
TCCGGGCGTACACCCAAACTCAAGGTCACAAGGAAGTCTCATCTCTCGACCGAACATGATGCATGCTGGGGTTTCCCCTGTCGATTCCTGCACGGATGATCTATAGGCCATAGTGAATGGGTACAGGTACCTATCCCAATCTCTGGTGGTCGGAGACAACCTTGGCCAAGTATTTTCCCACAGTCCTATTCATTCTCTCGACCATGCCGTCTGACTGTGGGTGGAGAGCAATTGTTCTGGTCTTCTTGATCCCTAGTAACTCGCATAGGGTCTGGAACAAGCTGGACTCGAAGTTTCGTTCCTGATCCGAATGAAGCTCCATAGACATGCCGAATCTCCTTGACCAATACATCAGCAACTGTTGCGGCTTCTTGATTCGGAATGGCGTAAGCCTCCACCCATTTGGAGAAGTAGTCCATAGCAACAAGGATGTACTTGTTTCCATCGTCAGTTTCTGGAAACGGACTAGTTATATCTATTTCTACTCGTTCCATTGGACTACCAACGTTATACTGCTTCATTGGGACTCTACGACTTCCTCTTGGGCCATTCACCGAAGCACATAGTCCGCATTTTCTTCACCAGTCCTTGACGTCCTCCTTGCAATTAACCCAGTAGAAAAGCTCTCGAACCTTTTCTAGGGTCTTCTTGATGCCGAAACGGCCGCCGGACGTCCCATCATGTAACTTCTGCAATACATCTTGTATTCTACTCCTAGGGACCACAACTTGGTTTCTGGATCCAGTACCTTCTTCATTCTCAAGGGTCCTCTTTAGCAACCCATCCTCTATTAGGAGGGAGTCCCATTGTGCCCAATATGATTTGACCCTTGAATTCATCTGACACAGTTCTCCCCATCCAGGCCTACGACCATCCGCTTTCCATCTTAAAATCAGTTTCAGCTCTGGGTCGTTCTCTTGGTCTTGTCTCAGGTGATCTGGCAGCCAATTCTCATCAGTTATAACGGTTCTTCGGCAACATTCCTTGTCCTCCAGCTTTCTACATTGCATTGGTACACTCTTCCCAGTGGCGGTGCGTAATCGTGTTATAGTCGGTAATGTCTTGCCTCTCACTATATCGGGTCTTGCAATAGTACAGGTTGCACCTATGTCGACCAACCTTTTAGTCGACCGCCCATCGATCTTACCGTCGACATTTATACTGCTGGACTCCAAGATGCTCTGGATGGTACCTTCCGGGGCATTGTTTAGGCGGGTCGGCTTATGCTCCCTTTCACCAACCCTTTTTCCCTGTTCCTGTTATTTTGGCTTAGCAGGCGAATATGCCCTACTTCACCACAATTCCAACATCTAGGTCCTCTATTTTGTTGTTGTTGGAGAACTCGGCGTATTATATGCTCTATATTTTCGGTGCTGTCCTCGGAATCATCCATGGTACGCCTGATTTTTATTTGACCCCTATGTGAAGCCTGCTTGGCTGCTTCGAACTCTAATGCATGGGCTAGAGCATCGTCCAGGGTCTTAGGTCGGGCCAACCGCAAGCTTTACTGGGTCTCACTATCTCTCAGTCCGTCTACGAACGTCTGCACTGCAAGCTGTTCTAGGAAACTGTCCGGTGCAGTCGGATACGCCAACCATACCAACCGTGCGATGTCATCTTCAAATTCTTGCAGGGTCTCTGAATTTTTCTGGATACGGCTCTTTATCTGGGCGTGATATATGTACTTGCTGTAAATGTCCGTCGCCGTATCTCATCTGTAATTTACTTATCAGCGCCTCGTAATCATTTCGCTGACTGGTTGGAATAATCTGTAAAATATTTAAGGCCTAGCCTCTCAATGCAACAATCAAGGCAGTCGCTTTTTCCACATCGTTCCAACCATTCGCGCTAGCTGCAGCTTCAAATTGTCTCTGGTATGTGCACCAGGCGGTTTTACCATCGAAAGTTGGTGGTTTGACCCTTACTCGGCCTGCTTCTCCACTATTTTCGTATTTTACTGGAATACTTTTATCTTTATTGACCTCCTCATCTACTTGTCTGTTTATTTTGTTTAATCGATCTTCCATAATTTTCAACACACTTTCGGTATGCTCTAATTTCCCTTGTATATCCTCTTCTATTTCATCCCTCAAAATCTCCAAGTTTTCTAACCGGTCTTCAATATTTCCAATCTTATTCTCTAACTTCGAGCAATTATCGGTCATCGTTTTTAGACTATCCTCGACTTTATTCTCTATAGATTCTAATTTACCTCTAAAACTATTTTCTAGAGACTTACTGTTGTCGTCCATTTTATCTTTCATGTACTTCGACTTTTCCTCCATTTTATTTTCCATTCTATTTGTCAGTTCTTCAAAAGCTTTCTTGAAAAAGTCCATACTGGCCTAATCCATTTTCTCAGCTTGAGATCTCGTTACCGGCATTCAGGATTTTCCAGACTAATTTCGGAGTAGTTTTCACTCTTCTTGGTAACCCCACACCTGACACCAATTGTTACGTTTTTCCTCAGCGAAATAGAAAAACACTATAAGTCTTCTTTAAAACTAATTTATATTCACACTTAACTAACAATAATCAATAATTTATATACACAATTTATCTACAGAATATCACTAGGAACACCTGTTTATTCGTCGGCAAGTTCTATCCATGAATGAATCCATGAATCGGCTTCAGTCATTTATATCCGGCGTTTTTTTTCTAGAAGTTACCAGAAAGATGCTTCACATTCCAGAGTGATCGTAGCGGTCTCCTTTATGTCACATAAATATGCCACCATTAATCGTTTTTTATGTGACAGCTTTATGGCGAGCGGTCCCTTTCATCATGATCTTAATCCCTTTGTCGGTGCATGAAGCGGAACTCCTCTGTTGTTGCGGCAGTTCTCAAAATGTTTATATTCGGTTTTGTTACATTACGATACAGTTCCAATAGTGAAACTCTGGGAAGTGTTAGAGAGCACGAACGTCAACCACACCCTCATAAAAGCTATAAAAGTCCTTTACACGGGGACAAAATCAAGAATCAAAATTGGAAAGTGTATAACTGATGAATTTCTTGTTACTAAGGGTCTGGACAGGGGTGTTGTTTGTCCCCAACATTGTTTAAAGTATACGTGGCTGCAGCCTTAAAGCTATGGAAGAAAAAAATTCATGGCATGGGAATAGAACTCGATGATATGACCCTCTATACTTTGCAGTTTGCCGATGACCAGGCGGTTGTATCCGGTGATAAAGATGACATGGAATACATGATGCGCAAGCTGATTGAAGAATACGAGAAGTGGGGCTTAAATTTCAACTTAGAGAAAACCAAATATCCTTGTGTTGGTGGAGAACCGGGTCATCTGGTGTTGGATGATAACAGGGATGAGATGATAACCCACTGCCTGGACTTAAGCTATCTTGGAGTGATTTTCGACTCAACTGGAACGGACAACAGGGAAAGAGAGAAGAATAACAACGGCATACTATGGAACAAAAATATCACAAAAAAAAAAGAAAATTCAATATATATGAGACATTGGTAAAGTCCAGTCTGTTATATGATTCTGAGAATTGGAGATTAACCGAGAAATACAAGAGAAGATTGGAGGCGGTTGAAATGGATGCAATGCGGAGGTCACTGATGCTTTCAAGGAGAGATAGGATTAGGAATGACGTTATTAAGGGTATGATGAGTATTGAAGGAACCATAATGGATGATATTGAGTAGAGGCAGTTAACCTGGTATACCCACATACAACGTATGTCAGAAACAAGACTCCCGAAGCAGATAATGAACTGGCAACCAACAGAACGCAGGAAAAGAGGAAGGCCGAAAACAAATTGGAAGCAGAGTGTAGTTAAGGCCATGAGTGCTAGAGACCTGCAAGATCTTGATTGGGAAAATAGAAGAGATGGAGGCAAGGCGTCGACATATATATATATATATAAAAATAAACGACATGAAATCGAAACTTAATTTTGGAACTTGTGCGCCACCTATAGCACCGGATAGAAAGCATCATTTCCAAGCAAACAGCACTGAGCCTGATGATTGCAGAAATCTACGGATGATGAAGAAACCTTTAATAGTTACAAATGAACTACCACAGGTACGCATAGAACTACCTTTGTCAAACGAAAGTATTTCACGCACAATGTCAACGTCGGATAACATTGTGTCACAGAACATAGATAAATCAAATAACCTCAAACGAGTACAACAACAAATGAATAACAGAAGATCATAGACGTTATATACTTTACGAATCTGCCTCTGGCTGCGACGTAGTTCATAGAATATCCAAATACCTGAGGGAGTATAAAAGGGCATATTCGAGGGAGTTGAGGCCTGTTCAAGGGGTGAAAAGTCAGTTCAAAACGACTGTACCTCGTTTTGGGCTTATTTTGGTCAAGTTGGATTCACTACCCGATTGTCAATCTGGATCGACCAATCAGAAAATAGAATGAAAATTGTGGAAGGGATCGAAGGAATTTCTGGGAATTTCCTACCGTAATGGCGGACAAGAAGAAAGCATGGACAATAAAAGTCATTTTTAATAATTCATCGCATGGTTATAAATACGGACTCTCTCAAATTTCTGTTCTTTCTGGCTTTGGCGATATTGTAAAGTGAATTTTTTAGACTTTCAGTATCGAATCGTGAATTTTAAAATGGGTTTCATTGTTGTGTTAAAAGATGTTCAACCAAATATGGTAAAATGCGTGGATACCATTTCCGTAGATTTCCACAAAGTAGAGAGGTGAGTGTAACAAATGATTACAAATTATTTATCCTCGTATATTTATATTTGAAACTTTTTAGGTATTGGAGAAGTAGTTAACAAAAATTGGGAGAGAAGACTTGAAGGCAAACCCTTCAAGTTAATTTGCAGTTTAGGGACCCGACATAGATATACAAATTTTTATACTTGCAATCGATTCTATATGATGTTTTCATACCACTGTATCAAAATCATCACCAACAAATGAATAGTTTCCGAAAAAATTGAAATTGAATGTTTCATAGAAATCGACACATCAAATTAATTCGCACTCAGTACAGACCTGATATCAAGCATTCCTCTGCTCAACGGCGCCTCGTAAAACTAACACAATCATTCGCGCAACCATCGAAGGCGACGTTGCCATATTAAGAATAGTCTGATGTTTTCATACATTTTAAATATCACAGTGTAGCTAAGAATATATTTAATAATTTTCTATGAAATTTTTTTGGTTATCCATTTTTTTTCATTATGCTAGGGGTGAATACTTTGGTTAAGTTTAGCAATTACAAGAGACGATGTCTGAATTCAGTTAGAGCCATTTCCAAAAGCGGTCAATCGAAAAAAATTTCAATTTGCAGTTTAAGGACCACTCCTATATATAGCATGATAGCAGGTCTGGTTGAGTTGGTTTCGTCTGAATTAGGTATAACCAGTACACAACTCCTAAATCGAACATAATTAAAGTGAAAATCATATTGGAAAAAAAAATTTTTTTTTTTAAAAATTCGACTACATTGAACTGTACTATAAATAATAAGTTATTTTCTGTTGGTGATATAATATCAAAATGTATTACCCTTTAATATTCAATCATTTCCACGACGCCTAAAATCATTAAACAATACTTTCACAAATTAAACAATATCAATATCTTCCGTGTATGTTATAATATTCCATTACTCACCAATTCGATTTCAAATTTAAGCTTCACAGATATAACACTGTCATCATGCGCGCGACACCGGGTTTTAGATTATACCGAATGGTGGCATGCACTATTGCCAAAACTTATAAGAAACCGCGGAATCATATGACATTATCTATTGAAACAATAGAACAGCCGGCAACCTTACCCCAGGGAAGGGATACTATCGTCCACTGTCGTCATGCTCACGACACCGGGTTTTAGATTATACTGTATGGTGGAATGCACTATTGCCAAAACTTATAAGAAACCGCGAAATCATATGACATTATCTATTGAAACAATAGAACAGCCGGCAAGCCTTCCGCAGAGGGGGGATATTATCGTCTAACTAAATACAAGCTTGACCTACGCGAAATTAGTTCGTTACTTTTTGGCGCTGTTGTATGCGGAGTCCAGAGTCGTGTTCATTTTTTTAGTTTTCAAAAGGGTGAGTTTAAATTAACCAAATAATAATGTGATATTCATGTGATACTGTGCGTGAGTGTTCGATTAAATAATAAGTTTAAATATAATAAGTGGTGATTGCTTAAATAAATCGTGAATTTGTCCTATTTAGTTCAGAGAGGTGAAAATGGCAGCTTTCCAAGATGGAAACCCCACGGTACAAAGTTGTGGATACAATATCTGCCAGGAATGTGTCTTCACGAATATAGAGTTTAACCAAATGATAACGTCTGACGAAATGGCTCGTCGATTTCTCATTGAACATGGAGTATTAGCTTGCCATTCTGTCTGCGAATCATGTGGTTCTAGGCTTTCTGCGAACGAAAGAAACAAATTCAGATGTCGGAAAGCGAGTCATGATGAAGTTATGGGACATATACGTTGCGAATTTTCCCGCTCAATTTACAAAGGCACGTTTTTGGAAGGAATGCATCTTAGCTAGCGACAAATATGTTTCCTGGTCGACCTATTTCTTTCAAGCAGAAGATCCAAAACCGTAGATACCATGTTTGAGCTCAAGTTAACTCAACATACAGTCGTTGATTGGTTTTCCTTTTGTCGAGAAGTCGTTGAAGACTATGTCATACGAATTTCTGAACCGATTGGGGGGGTTGGAGAAATCGTAGAGATAGACGAAGTCATGCTAGGACACAGGAAGTACAACCGAGGACGTGTATTGAGTGAGCAATGGGTTATTGGCGGAATTCAACGAGGGGTTCAAAGTGGTTGTAAGGCATTCCTAGTTCCTGTAGAGAATCGTACCTCAGAAACCTTAATCGGCATCATTAAACGTTTTGTACTCCCAGGCACAACGATTATAACCGATTCATGGCGGGCGTACAATTCGCTACAGAGCGAAGGTTACCAACATTTCACAGTTAATCACTCGGAAAATTTCGTTGATCCTCAAACTGGTGCCTACACGCAAACGGTCGAGAGACTTTGGGTAGAAGTTCGCAGGCATGTCCCTTCAGCTGGATTCAGGCGTGAATCGCTTTCTGGATATCTGGCTGATGTTATCTTCAGACGGATGATTCCTTGCTACGGTCGGCGGAGGCACATCTTCTGGAAAGCGGCCGCAACTTTGTACCCTCCGGACCATACCCTTGCATAAGGTAAATCAATTTTTTTTTGCATGACTATACATATTGAGTAGCAAATATATGTGTTGAGACATTATAGCGAAGAATAAGAAAAATCGTGCATATTGGCAACCTTGCTTAATTGAACTTCCAGTCCTGGATTCAGCTCACCTGCTCCCGATTTTTCTTCGCAACTTAATTTTTTTCCCGATTATCAAATTAAGTCTCATTTGTCCTTGCAACTTCCTCTTTAATACTCATGACATTTTTAAATTAAATTAAAAAATTTTCAACTCAAAAATTAATTTTTTGAAAATTTTTTATTTCGAAATTTATTTTTTTGAAATAAATCCCTGAAATATTCGTTATTTATCTAATTTCACTTCAAATTACAGTTTTTCATTGATTTTCGAATATCAAATTTTTTTCAAAATTTTTAAAAAAATTTTTTTTTTTTTCAAAATTTACTATTATTTCACCCTATTCCACCACTTTTCTTCATCATTCTATCCTAAAATTTCAGAAAAATAGCATTTATATCATATTTCTTACCCCACCCAGCACCCCTATTCACTCCCAATCCCGTTAGAAAACCCTACTTAAACTAATATTTTTTCATTAAAAGTCATTTATTGTTGCTTTTGGGACTCTAAATAAGCCTCCTAAAGTTGCAAAAACATGAAAAATGCGGTGGGTCCTTAAACTGCAAAATTACCCAAGACATTATTTGAGAATCTATTATAGATGAATTAACATGGAATCGTGAAACGTACACAATATTTCATAAGTCTACTCTTTTCAGAAGCCACTGAACAAATATTGGAACCTAGGGTATCTTATATGGAAGAAGCATCACCAAGTAAGTTTTACATAATACTTGTTACATTTAAGATCTAGTATATTCTACAACAGTCTGATTGGTTAAGTAAATTTGAGTGTAGTGAGCACAATATTATAGACATTTTTCTAAATTTTTTTGTTAAATTTTATATGCTAATATGGATAAAAAATGTCTGTAATATTCTCACAGGAAAACAAATTTTGGGCCAGTCTCAAGATCTCATCAAACGTATAGCTAGTAAAAATATGAAAAACATAAGAAGTATTTGTCAAAAAAATGAAAAGTTTTGATGATCTTAGGCCTACCAAAATTTGTTTTCATTGATTTATTTTTTTCCTTATTTGTATGTGAATTCTTCACAATTCTTTGAGGTTAATTATTAACAATTAGTGTTTCATGTACCAGGTTATTGGTCCCTTTACCAGATCCTTGAAAGTTTGTTCGATTAATTAAGAAAACATAATAATTTTTTAAATGCATTTTTTTCTAGTATGTTTGTAGATGCCAAATTATTTTTCATATCTTATTAATTGTAATGTAACCATGTCTTAATGAAAGTATAACACATTATTTTTGGAATCGATAACATTCACTGTGTTATGAAGTAATTGTGTATTATCTATATTTTCAGATTTATTTGCTGTAATCGTATTGTATGATCTCAGGCCTACCAATATTTGTTTTCGTTGATTGAATTTCTTTCCTTATTTATATGTGAATTCTTCACTATTCTAATTCTTTGAGGTAAAATTGATTATTAACAATTAGTGTTTCATGTACCAGGTTTTTGGTCTCTTTATCCTATCCTTGAAAGTATGTTCGATTAATTAAGAAAACATAATTATTTTTCTTATCGTATTAATTGTTATATAACCATGTCTTGATGAAAATATCACACATAATTTTTGGAATCGATAACGTTCACTGTGTTTTGAATTAATTGTGTTTTATCCATATTTTCAATTTATTTTGCTGTAATCGCATTGTAATTGATTGTAAGCCCAGAAATTACGCTAATGTTAATAAAATTCAGAATATAGCTTCAATTTGTCTTCTTTTCACGATAAAATCTAATTTTAAATGCATTTTCTCTGAATTTGAATTGATAGAAACTCTTTTCATTTCCAACTTGATTCAAATCAGGTTGGAAATGACTTGGTTTCTATCAGTCCAATTTCAGCGAAAAATGCGATTAAAAATTAATTAAAATTTCGAATAGCCCGCCACCCCCTCTTTTACCCCCACCCTTTTAGTTCGCTTCACTACAGCATCAACCGCTAGTGTCACGTTCATTTGCGCATTCACAAAAATCTGCTAGAATTGCCGATCTATATACTTTTATTTATCTATAGGCCTGTTCTGTTCTGTTCAGTGTAGTTCAAGGTAGGTCAAGAGAGGTAGTGACGTGAAGCTAGCAGGTGACCGTGGGAGTACGTGAAGAAGCGGTTGGCTGGCGAGGCCATGGCAGTAGGGTTAAGAAGGTGACGTGAAGGTTGTTACATTTGAAGTATAGCTATAAGGGATTGTACATTTTGACATATTCATGTAGTAAATAAAGGTATTTGGAATCATTCGTTATTGGTTATTGGAATTTATATTATCGAACCCCAAGTTCGTAACAATACTATGCACTAAGTGTCTTCTGGCTTTTGTTAAGATTTCGTCCCGGTAGACACTAGAGAGAGACAATCTTATGCGTTTCATCGGTACGAACAGAGAGAGAAAAGATTAGGGCAACCTGTCACAATCGTGATTGATGAGATTTCAGATAAATGTAAACCATAGACCTTATATACTATGGACCGATAATGAGAAAGAGAGGTCCTGAATACGAGAGTGATGGAACATTTTAGGGCAACCTGTCAACGCTGATTTAAGACTAGGTTTGTTCGAGTGGCAGTTCCCAGTTGTTCTGGGGTCACAGAGAACCAGGTTCTGTAATTCTTGGAATCGTCTCAAGTTGTTCTATGACACGAACGGGTGAGAATAAGTGGGAACAGATGATTTCAAAACGATTTCGTTAAGTACATAAATAAGTGAAAGTAAGGTTATGTTGTACATCATGGACATTGAATATTTAGAGTTCAATGATCATGGGGTGCGTTCAGAATCAACGTCCGACGTCGCTCGGAGTGCACCCTGGCCGTTCGGAATCGACGTCGGATATAATATACCCCCGTTCGTAATGAATCGGAACGTTTACCCGGGTGTTAAATTTTGCATCTTGCAAAATACATCGGAAAGATATGCTCGTCCGGCGCAGTGACGAAAATTTCAAATTCAAATTCTTAGAATATAATAGAAAGTCTATAATAGAAAGACTATAATAGAAAGTCCCTTCTCTAGTCTAAGGGAATTCCCAATTACCTACGAAAGTACTTTAAAAATGGGGGATGAAGCTTCTTTCTGTTGCATTTGTGTATAAGTAAGCTTATTGATAGGATCGTTATAGTGCTAGTATATTATATTTAATGAAAATGGCTACATTTTCCATTTCGACCAGAAGTCATGAAATTCTCAAAGACGAATGCGGAAGGTTGCTTATTTATTGTGGGGATAAAATATGTCTAATATCTGCTTTTCGGGAGCAATCGTTGGTCTTCCAGATCCATTTATCGACGTTGTATGTAGATGTACTCCTATTTTATCAAACAGAATACAAAATGAGGATCTTTTCAATCTGAAATGTTCACTGAATTGTTCATCACTTATATTAGGAATGATATTTTCAAAATAATTCTGCACTCGTAGTGGGGTTTCTCGGGAATTTTGTATTACTTCTACTATTGTATTTTCTTCATCCTCCTCGCTACTCGGATACTCATCAAAAATTTCATTTATACAGTGAATAACGACATTCAATATATTAGATAGAATATTAATATTCAATTCATCGCAATTTAATACACTATCCATTTTTTGTATGTTCAAAATTCTAATTCAGAAAACCATAATATTATGTTCGAAGAAATCAAATAATGATTATTCCACAAACGCAACTTAACCTCAAATATCAAATAAATAAATGAACTGCACGTGCCCACTTCAAATAGACAGAGACTAACATAGAAAGAGAGGAGAGATGTCGCCCCAAATCGTTCTAAAACGTTCGACAAGATTTTGACAACCAAGTGCGTTCTACGCCGGACGTACGTTCTTTACCCGACGTTGATTCTGAACGCACTCATGGATCATATCATGGATAGTGTTACCAAAGATTAACTTACTCTACTCTTTGGTGTTACAAAGATATTGAATAACTTATTCAATATCTTTGTGTTATTAATACGGTGGAAATACGTTAGAAATTACAAATATTAAAATTGAACAAATTTTTTGTCATAAATAAATAAACATAAACATATCCATATAAATAACTGTAAATATAATTTATATGTAATGAAATATTTAAATAAATGATTTAATTTAATTATAATTTGAAATTTCAATATATGTAGTAGTGGTCATCAGTGGAGAAATTATTTTTGTTAGTTCATATCTGGGTAAACTGTGAATTCTTCTGTTATTTTATTGTAATTTTGGTGAAAACTGTTTACAGAAAATTTTATATAATAGAATTAGGTAATTGTATATGGAACTAGTGGCATTTGGGAAATAAATAAAAATATTTTCTAACAACTTTCATAGCTTTGTAATTATTTTTTAGATAAGAATTGTTTTAACAAGTCGTTGTGTTCTTGAAGGAGGTCATTCCTCAGTTTCCTTCCTAAATTTGCAATACATTTTGAGTGGTTAAAAAATAAAGATACTACAATCACGAAATAACAAAAATAAATATATAGTATATAAATACGAAATATCGTATATATAAATAATATAAAATAATTATCTTACATACTTTGATCAACAACTATGCAATTATTTTATTCATCTATTGCAAATGATCCTTCCTCTTCTTAATAATAATATCCGTTTATTACCAGAATCATCATTATACAGTACAACAATGAAATGGAAACAAGTCACATACAATTAATGAATAAAGAAACAAAATTTCGCCCTTATTATGTCTTACAAAAATCCTTAAATTCACTGAGAGAATATGGTTCACAATTCAATACAAATGTAAATAATGCCCTTTGAAATAAATTATACTTCGAATATCTTTTCACACTTAGTGGGAGCAGACTATACAATTTTATCCCCATATATAGCGTGCTCTGTTCAGTGATTGAATACTTATGTACCGGAAAAAAATATTCGTGGGTTCTTCTAGTAGCGTTATTATTTTTATACTCCTCAAAATAATATGGGTGTTTGCGTACAAAAAGTATAATTCTATAAATATATAGACCTGGTACAGTTAAGATGTTACCGGACTTGAAGCAACCCCTGCAGGATGATCTGAAACCCATATTCAACATTGCTCTTATAGCTTGCTTTTGAATTACAAATATATGGTTAGCCCGAGAACTAGAGCCCCAGAAAATAATGCTATATGATAAAATAGATTGGAAGCTTGCAAAATAGATGGTCCTTAGTGTGCTAATATCAACTACATTCCTGATGGCCCTCATTGTGTAGATCACTGTATTTAGTTTAGATGTTAGAGTTTCACAATGCTGGTCCCAACACAGATGACTATCCACTGATACACCGAGGAGCTCTGTATTTGAGCAAGTTAATATATCATATATCATTTTCTCCTACTTTGAGATAATAAAAATTTTTAGAAGCTATTATTACGAATTGATTAAAAATTTATACTCCCACAACATCAAATATACTCAAAAACAGCTATGCGAATATCCTAGTCACCTATATTTGGTGGTAACTTAATTGCCAATTAGAACTACTGAAAATTTGAATCACCGATGATTTGAATTTACCGCTTCTTCTGTTGTACCTTGTACCATCTCTAGATCCGGAACCGTAAGAACAGTAACGAACAGTTCCGAAATCAAGTGTTCCGACCACACGAACGACAAGGAACTCCTGTTCCGTCCCAGACGAACGGGTGGGAACCACAAATTACCAAAAATTAGTTCCGAACAGGGGGTGGAAAGTCAGTTCAAAACGACTGTACCTCGTTTTGGGCTTATTTTGGTCAAGTTGGATTCACTACACGATTGTCAATCTGGATCGACCAATCAGAAAATAGAATGAAAATTGTGGAAGGGATCGAAGGAATTTCCTACCGTAATGGCGGACAAGAAGAAGGCATGGAAAATAAAAGTAATTTTTAATAATTCGTCGCATGGCTATAAATACGGACTCTCTCAAATTTCTTGAAATTTCCGTTCTTTCTGGCTTTGGCGATATTGTAGAGTGAATCTTTTGGACTTTCAGTATCGAATCGTGAATTTTAAAATGGGTTTCAATTGTTGTGTTAAAAGATGTTCAACCAAATATGGTAAAATGCGTGGATACCATTTCCGTAGATTTCCACAAAGTAGAGAGGTGAGTGTAACAAATGATTACAAATTATTTATCCTCGTATATTTATATTTAAAACTTTTTAGGTATTGGAGAAGTGGTTAACAAAAATTGGGAGAGAAGACTTGAAGGCAAAATCTTCAAGAGAACTTTATGACAATTACAGGGTTTGTGATAAGCATTTTACGCCTGACGATTATATTCCTGCTAATAACAAAGCAGGAAGTATCCTTAAACTAGATGCTGAACCCTCATTATTTCTAAATCTTGCTGATGGAAACTCAGGTTTGTTTCTAGTTTTATTAATTGCAATTTTCATACATAAAAGTCTTACTTGGCTATATTATAAACAAGACATTATTTGAGAATCTTTTATAGATGAATTAATATAGAATCGTGAAACGTACACAATATTTCATAAGTCTACTCTTTTCAGAAGCCACTGAACAAATATTGGAACCCAGGGTATCTTATATGGAAGAAGCATCACCAAGTAAGTTTTACATTATACTTGTTACATTTAAGATCTATTTTAGCATGTCCAAGAAATGCACTAATTTAACTTTTTTATGTAGACTATGAGATGGCAGTCGAATCAGGGGGACTGGAATCAATTGACTTAATGGAAGAAGAAGTACCACCAAGTAAGTTCAGAGTTATGCCTTATTTAAGAAGTGAAGCTATTTTAGCCTGTTGAAGAAATTTTGAAATTTCTCAAGCTTGCACAAAGCTTTCGTATACATACTTTGCCAATAAAATTTTCACTATTCATATTTCAATTTCTCATTATAGTGGCCTCAGAGATAGAAATACAGAGTGTCAAAGAACCAGGTACTTCGGAAATGGAAACCGAGGCAGTAGGTCAGCTATCACCTGTGGAATATCTGTTAGAAGGAAGTATGTTGTAATTTTATGCCATTGATTATTGTTGTAGAAATTTGTTATGTATTATTTAAGAAGTGAAACTGTTTTAGCCCATCGAAGAAATTTTGAAATTTCTCAAGCTTGCACAAAGCTTTCGTATACATACTTTGCCAATAAAATTTTCACTATTCATATTTCAATTTCTCATTATAGTGGCCTCAGAGATAGAAATACAGAGTGTCAAAGAACCAGGTACTTCGGAAATGGAAACCGAGGCAGTAGGTCAGCTATCACCTGTGGAATATCTGTTAGAAGGAAGTATGTTGTAATTTTATGCCATTGATTATTGTTGTAGAAATTTGTTAAGTATTATTTAAGAAGTGAAACTGTTTTAGCCCATTGAAGAAATTTTGAAATTTCTCAAGCTTGCACAAAGCTTTCGTATACATACTTTGCCAAAAAAATTTTCACTATTTATATTTCGATTTCTCATTATAGGGGCCTCAGAGATAGAAATACCCAGTGTGGAAGAGCCAGGTACTTTGGAAATAGAAACCGAGGCAGTAGGTCAGCTGTCTCCTGTGGAAGATCTGGTAGTAAGAAGTATGTTGAAATTTTATGCCATTGATATTGTTGTAGCAATTTGTTATGTATTATTTAAGAAGTGAAACTGTTTTAGCCCATCGAAGAAATTTTGAAATTTCTCAAGCTTGAACAAAGCTTTCGTATACATACTTTGCCAAAAAAAAATTCACTATTTATTTGCTGTAATCGTATTGTATGATCTCAGGCCTACCAATATTTGTTTTCGTTGATTTAAGTTTTTTCCTTTTTTATATGTGAATTCTTCAGAATTCTAATTCTTTGAGGTAAAATTGATTATTAACACTTCGTGTTTCATGTACCAGGTTTTTGGTCTCTATCATATCCTTGAAAGTGTGTTCGATTAATTAAGAAAACATAATTATTTTGTTAAATGAATTTTTTCTAGTATGTTTGTAGATGTCAAATTATTTTTTCTTATCTTATTAATTGTAATATAACCATGTCTTAATGAAAATATCACACATAATTTTTGGAATCGATAACGTTCACTGTGTTTTGAATTAATTGTGTTTTATCCATATTTTCAATTTATTTTGCTGTAATCTCATTGTAATTGATTGTAAGCCCAGAAATTACGCTAATGTTAATAAAATTCAGAATATAGCTTTAATTTGTCTTCTTTTCACGATAAAATCTAATTTTAATTGCATTTTCTCTGAATTTGAATTGATAGAAACTCTTTCATTTCCAACTTGATTCAAATCAGGTTGGAAATGACTTGGTTTCTATCAGTCCAATTTCAGCGAAAAATGCGATTAAAATTTCTCAATTTCGAATAGCCCGCCAATACCCCCTCTTTTACCCCCACCACAATTTCTACCTCCCCTGCCCTTTTAGTTCGCTTCACTACAACATCAACCGCTAGTGTCGCGTTCATTTGCGCATTCACAAAAATCTGCTAGAGTTGCCGATCTATATACTTTTATTTATCTATGGTTCCGAACTGCCACGCGAACAAACCTCTACTACTGTAACAGATGATTTACGTCATAGATAATTTCAAAGTTGGCGGGAATCTGGTCTGTAGCGGGAATTTACAGTTGAGCGTATTTGAGATTGTGTTTAAAAGTTTTGAAAGTCTACTTTTAAGGTCAAAACATGATATAACCAAAGATTAACTTACAAAGATGGAGCACTCCGGCCTTTTTCTCGTCAACCATTCAATGACCTTGAGAATTCTATCGTTGAAAAAAGGGGCGGGACTAATAAGAGAAGGATATATCTCTCTCTTTTCTCCAAATTCGAATTTAAACCGCGAAACAATTCACCGGGTATTTCTGAAAATCATAGCAGATCCTTAATTTAATCAAAACCTTTGAATTAAATGACATATTTTATATAACTTGTCTATGAATTCTTTTCCCTCCATTTGAGAATTTTAATGATAGTGTGATATATGGAGTAAAAGTTATCGCTGATTTTGTATAAGAAATCTAGAATTTCATTCCGCACGGGTTTTAATATTTGGATTAAGCTTTTTCATAGCTCTGCAGAGAAGTCTGGTTTGTAGATAAAATGAGTGAAACCAAGGGAAGATGTTCAGTTAAGTACTGTTCGAATGTTTCGGGTGTGAGATTCTTCAGATTTCCCAGTTCAGATGACCCTCAACGAGTCCTACAATGGAAATTGGCCTGCAGCGATGCGACAATTCTGAGGAAGGAACCGCCTGTCTTGCACGCAGGAAACAGGATTTGCAGTGATCACTTCGAACCCTATTTAATGACTGGCCGCTACTTAAATAAAACGGCTGTTCCTACTTTGAACCTTTTTAAGAGACCGAAAAGCTTTGATATAGGTACACAAACCGATGGAATAGTAATCGATAAGGAACTCAAACATGTTCCACGATAATGGTAAACTGCAATGTGCAAACATCACAAGACGTATCTGCAGGGACACCGAGAAAGAGAAAATTAAGAAGCATTGTTAAGGTATATAGATGTATGAAAATGATTTGAATATTCCATTATGTGTTATTATAGGAAAAATCGAAAACAATAAGAAAATTATTTAAGGAGAAAAAGAATTTGGAAGGAGAAATCAAAAGTTTGGAAGAAGTCAAGATGATATCAAAGAAGGTATTCAAAAATGCCTGTGAATATCATCTTCCTACAGCTTTAGGAAATTTGGCTAAAATAGTGTGTGAATTGAAGGACAGGAAAGCTAATGGAAATAGATACAGCAAGGAGATGAAGCAGCATGCTCTTTCACTTTATTATTTAGGTCCAAAGGCCTATAAGAAGATGGTAACAAATTGTTTCCCTCGATATGGACGCTACGGAGAATGACTGAGAATGTCCAGAGAAAGCCAGGACTAAATGACTTTGTATTTGAAGTTTGAAGTGGAGATTACAAGGAAAGACTAAAGAAGACAGAATTTGTGTCCTCTCAATGGATGAAGTGTCCCTGAAATGTAATCTTCAGTATGATTCGAAACATGACGAAATCATTGGATTCCATGATTTGGGTTCGTTATAAAATATATTCTTTAATATGCTGCTCCTTCACAAAAATATTTTTCAGGAAAAGGCAAAATATATTCACCAGCTAAAAATGCTCTAGTGTTGATGGCAAGAGGTGTGCACGATAAATGGAAGCAACCCTTGGGATATTTTTTGTCAGTTCTGTTTGCAGTGCAGCAGATCTGAAATTAATTATTCATGAGTGTATCGAAAAGATGTGTAATGCAGGATTAGATGTTAGAGCACTAATTTCATATATGGGCTCTAACTTTGTTCTGTTATCAAAGCAATTAGGTGTGTCAACTAACAATTGTACATTTCAGGTGAACGGTAGGAAACTATTTTATATATTTGATGCCCCTCACTTGATGAAATGTATGAGAAATTTATTGATGAACTATGAGGTGCATTTTGAGGATCGTATTGCCAATTGGGAACATATTGAAACCTTATACAACATCGAAAAGAAGAAAAACTTGAAAATGGCTCCAAAATTAACCGATGCACATATTTATCCAACCACTTTCCAGAAAATGAAAGTGAAATATGCTACACAAGTCTTCAGCTGCACAGTTGTTTCTGGTAAGGAATCTCTCAACGAAATATAAAAAATAATAATTTGATACTGTTAAAGCCATATCAACTCTCATTTCAACTGGAGAAATATCTACATCAGCCTCAGGAACGGCACACTTTTTAGAACAGTTTGATCATTTATTCGACATTCTGAATTCGTCTACAACAAAATCTACTAACCAATATAAGAAACCTTATTGTGGATCAGAAAAGCAAACAAAATTTTTGATATCGATGCTGAATGGTTTAGAAACAATGAAGGTCTACGCAAAAAGAGGAAATACTGGTAAAAAAGACGTAACAGGAACATTCAAAACAATCAATTGTTTTCAGGTAACCATTAAAAGTATCATGAACTTGTGGAACACTCTGAAAGAAGAAGGTCTGAAGGAGATGAAAACTCGCCGTTTGAACCAGGACTGCATTGAGAATTTTTTTGGTAAGATAAGGCAACAAGGGGGAAATTCAGTAAATCCTACACCAATTCAATTCACATATGCATTCAAAAAATTATCGTGTATGGATTTGTTGGATTGTGCAGATTCCTTCAATTGTGCTGCAGATATAGATAATCTTCTCATGGCCTCCATAGAAGTCCCAACATCATCTGCATCACAGGATACTCATGTATCGAGGGAAAGTAATGATTTTAAGGTATTGTGCTTTATAGCGTGTGCAATGTGCTTTCTAATATTTTCTGCATGGCTTTCAGAATTACCGTTTATTTTCAGCTTTTTTTTTTATTTTAACAAAAATTCAAATTGTATATATATAAGGAAGTGTATTAATTCAATAAATTCATTTATGATAAATTAAAACGCTCCTTAATATATCAAATTTTTTTGTTGATATATTTTTAGCATATCACAAATACATCTGGTAAGTGCTTCATCTCTATATCTCTATGCAAGAAAAAGTTTGCACAAATACTTTTCATATAAGCAACACAGACTTTAGAAATTCCGACTTGCCAAGTAAAAATGTCGAGCAATATATCAGTGGATATATTATAAAGAAATGCCTACAGAAGCATACCTGCTCAAAATTATGCCACTAAAATGAAGGAAATAGACCCCACTAAACTATTTTGCCATTTCAAAAGTATAAGATCTCTTTATCATTTTGATTTGACAATATTTGTTGTACTTGCAGGTGATACAGATAAATATGGACAGAAAAATGGGAAATTTGGAAGGTTGATGATGCCAGATGATCAGTTTGTCAATTATATTTCATTACTCGAAGAAATTTTAATCATATGAAAGCCGCTGCCACTACATCTCCTCATCAACTGCTAATCCAAAAGCTGAGAACTATCCCTTTCCATCATCCTTGCTCAGAGTTTCCCTACGAATATATGTTAAATTTGTTTTTAAAAATGAGAATTTTTTACATAATAAAGTATGCAAATCAAAATTTACAGAGTGATGAATGTAACAAAAGGAAAAATAAAAAAATTAGAAAGCTTAATATACTGCAGCACAAATGATAAGGAATATTTCTCAGTGTTTTCTTCTAAAAGTTAGAGTCAACTGGATATCAAGTTCAGGGATCTGATCCCTTTGTATGTATGAATATTTTTATAGAATAGGAAATTGTTCTTTTATGTTTTTTTATGTTCTGGGAATGCACAAGATGGAACCGAGATAATTATAGAACAAAGATTGAAATGCTGAAGGAAGCTACAAATTTATAATGAATTTCATTGACTTTTGATGTAACTATATTAAATGAATTATAAAGAAAATTTCCTTTTTATTTGTTGCACTCTTGTTTTAGTCCATTATTTAGAAATTCAATACATGAAAGTGAAATTATTGTCTGGAATTGGTAAAAAATTTGATCAGCAAAATTCACAAACTTTTATGAATACAATTATTCGTCAGCTTATTTTGTGTAAGTTTGAAATTGCTGAAACAATTCATAAGATAGGAATTAACTTCTTCGTAAGAAGTTTGTCATCAATAATCAAAGGACTTCTAGCTTACAAACATAATATAATGGTTCTATTAAAATTTTGATGAAAATATATTATACATTTATCTCACATTCTTCTTAGAAAATACCTGAAAATTTTTAAGAAATGCTTATTAAACAACTTTCATCCACCTATAATAAGATCAATTAAAAGAATATTTCTTCTCATACGATTTTGAAAAAGGATATTTCTTATTCGTTTGTTTACAAAACTGCAGTATTAGTTGCACTATATGTGGGTATCATTAGTATTTAATTCGTCCATTGTGTCAAATGATATTTTCTTGTTTCTTATGAATTCTCTCTAGTCTTCACACATATTCCACAGGAAATAAAATGTTTTGTTATTGAACTCTTCCTCAAAGTTGTATGGCAATGACCTAAAATTTTAAAAGATGTGAACTTTTACAGTTTTCTCAGTTGAATTGTTGTAGCTTTAAGTTATAAGATATTTAAGTAATAAATTAAAATAGATTGCAAATGATGAAAATACAAATTAACAGTGGAAATATTTCTACTCACGAAATTGCGTATTGGTTCCTGAAGTAAATGGTTCGAAACACTCGTGATGAAAGAAAAGTGCTTTCATATTTCCTAATAAATAAAAAATGATTTTTTCGGCAACCGTCCGGGAAGTACCCACTTTCCGGACGCTTTTTCTTTGAGAAAGAAGCCTTTCCCGGCCTAGTCCGGGAAGTACGTACTTCCCGGACTAGGCCGGGAAGAATCACGTCGTTTTGATCATAGTAAATATGAAAATCTTGGTAGGTATATTTTTGATAAATGAAGTTACCATAGCACTGAGAAAACGGCTGACAGTTCATATAAAATTAGTTGTCAAGAATTTGCATGTTTTCTGATCGCAATCCCAATCCGCATTAAAATATGGAAAGCAGCAGTGATAGTGACAATGAAAATGTGCCTTGGGAAATTTCCAATATAGCAGCCGCTGCTACAGCACAATTATTGCCTGAAAAATCAAAATCAAGGTATGAAAACGTGTATGATTCGTTCACGAAATGGATGGAGATGAAGCAATGCAAAATTATAACAGAGGATGTAATGTTGGCCTATTTGGCGCATAAATCAGAAACAGTCAAATCCTCCACTCTGTGGAGCATGTACTCTATGTTGAAAAGTACCATTTTAGTAAAGAAAAATGTGAACATAGCCATTTTCCCAAAAGTTCTCGCATTTCTTAAAAGGAAGAATGTTGGTTACAAAGCCAAAAAATCAGAAGTTTTCAGCAGTGAACAGATCAGCAAATTCATTAGAGAAGCGGATAATGATACATATCTAATGCTGAAGGTGATTTTAACAAAATATTACGATTGTAGGATATAAAAGTATCAACTTACTTTTCAGGTAGCAACAATTATTGGGTTAGCCGGCGCGTGCAGAAGAGAAGAACTGACAAAAATGTCGATTGATTTAATAAACGATAAGGAAGACATGTTGCTTGTGAAAATACCGGATTCCAAAACACATATTGAGAGAACTTTTGTTGTAATTGGGCAAGAAAACCTGCTGTTGTATAGACAATATTTATCTTTACGGCCATCTCATACTCCACACAACAGATTATTCGTGAATTACAAAAAGGAAAATGTTCGATTCAGCCTGTTGGTATCCACACTTTCGGGAGTCTCGGAATGAAAATCGCAGAGTTTTTACATTTACCCAATCCTAAAAATTACACAGGCCATAGCATTCGTCGAACTTCGGCGACGTTATTTGCTGACAATGGTGGAAACATCACAAATTTGAAGAGACACGGTGGCTGGAAGTCTACCAATGTGGCTGAAGGATATATAGATAATTCCCTTGAAAACAAAATTAAAATTGCCAAGACCATTCAAAAATCACCAGAAGAAAATAATCGATGCGAAACGGAAACTTTGCCATCTTGTTGTGGCTTCAACAAAAGGAATTTAAATATACCAGGCATTTCAAACAAATTGAATCCCTTCAATATCAGTAATTGCTCGAATTTTAATATAAATATTAATATAAATAAGAATTAGAATGTTTCTGTTAATATGTGATATTTTCTGTTCTGTTTAATTTAAATAAGAATTAAAATATATAAAAAGAAATGTGTCGTCTCATTGATTTGTTATTCTAGACGGTTGCCGAAAAAATATTGTACGCAACACGCCTGAAAATGGTTTTTTGGACTCATAGACTTCTAGGACTCGCTTGCGCTCGTCCTAGAATTTTGTCTATTCGTCCAAAAAAACCCTATTTTCCGGACTTGTTACGTAAATTACTATTTCAAATTCATCCTCATGTCGATTAAAATCCTTTTCTGTTTAGATTCCTGCTAACAGGAACTAGGAACCGATTGGCTATCTTTTTACACGTGATAACGAAATGTGATTTCATTGGTGTTGCCTCGATTTACATTGCTCTTATGGGATTTTAAGTCAAGGGAGGAACCAGTGTGACGACAGCAGGCCGGGCCAGCAGGCTGAGTTCCCATATCGACCAGTGGCGTCGGTGGTGAATGACACGCAGCGCTCTGACGTTGAATAATATTAATTGACTGCGTTTACGTTCAATAACAAGAAATCAAGTCTTATTTACTTTTATTTTAAAATACTTCAGATGTTCAAATCAGGTTTAAGGAATACTCAGAACCTTTTTGATGACTTCAAAATCTTTACTTTTTTTTGCAGGCTACCGAAAATGGTTTCAGATTATTTATATCGAATCGTATTTGATAAGATCCATGGAAAGAAATTACTTTATCATTTTCATAGCGAAACAATCTGCTCAACATAAAAATAGTTCATTATGTTTTTTCGATAATTTTGCATGTTGCTGCCAATCTGAAAAAATGAAAAATACTTTCTGACAGTCTCTAGCTATACGTTCCACATAAAATAATTACTACGCTTTGATAGGGAGAAATTCCACACTGCCCAACATGAAAAAAGTTCAAGATTTTTTTTCGATACTTTGGCAAATTGCAGCCAATCTGAAAAAATGAAAAATACTTTCTGACAGTCTCTAGCTATACGTTCCACATAAAATAATTACTACGCTTTGATAGGGAGAAATTCCACACTGCCTAACATGAAAAAAGTTCAAGATTTTTTTTCGATACTTTGGCAAACTGCAGCCAATCTGAAAAAATGAAAAATACTTTTTGGAAGTCTCTAGCTATACGTTCCACATGAAATAATTACTACGCCTTGATAGGGAGAAATTCTACATTGCCCAACATGAAAAAAGTTCAAGATTTTTTTTCGTTAATTTCGCAAGTTGCGGCCAATCTGAAAAAAAGAAAAATACTTTCTGACAGTCTCCAGCTATACGTTCCACATGAAATAATTACTACGCTTTGATAGGGAAGAATTCTACACTACCCAACATGAAAAAATTTCAAGATTTTTTTTCTATAATTTTGCAAGTTGCGGCCGTTCTGAAAAAATGAAAAATACTTTCTGACAGTCTCCAGCTATACGTTCCACATGAAATAATTACTACGCTTTGATAGGGAAGAATTCTACACTACCCAACATGAAAAAATTTCAAGATTTTTTTTCGTTAATTTCGCAAGTTGCGGCCAATCTGAAAAAATGAAAAATACTTTCTGACAGTCTCCAGCTATACGTTCCACATGAAATAATTACTACGCTTTGATAGGGAAGAATTCTACACTACCCAACATGAAAAAAGTTCAAGATTTTTTTTCGTTAATTTCGCAAGTTGCGGCCGTTCTGAAAAAATGAAAAATACTTTCTGACAGTCTCCAGCTATACGTTCCACATGAAATAATTACTACGCTTTGATAGGGAAGAATTCTACACTACCCAACATGAAAAAATTTCAAGATTTTTTTTCTATAATTTTGCAAGTTGCGGCCGTTCTGAAAAAAATGAAAAATACTTTCTGACAGTCTTCAGCTATACGTTTCACATGAAATAATCACTATGCTTTGATAGGGAAGAATTCTACACTACCCAACATGAAAAAAGTTCAAGATTTTTTTTCGTTAATTTCGCAAGTTGCGGCCAATCTGAAAAAATGAAAAATACTTTCTGACAGTCTCCAGCTATACGTTCCACATGAAATAATTACTACGCTTTGATATGGAAGAATTCTACACTACCCAAAATTAAAAAAGTTCAAGATTTTTTTTCGTTAATTTCGCAAGTTGCGGCCAATCTGAAAAAAAGAAAACTACTTTCTGACAGTCTCCAGCTATACGTTTCACATGAAATAATTACTACGCTTTGATAGGGAAGAATTCTACACTACCCAACATGAAAAAATTTCAAGATTTTTTTTCTATAATTTTGCAAGTTGCGGCCGTTCTGCAAAAAATGAAAAATACTTTCTGACAGTCTCCAGCTATACGTTCCACATGAAATAATTACTACGCTTTGATAGGGAAGAATTCTACACTACCCAACATGAAAAAATTTCAAGATTTTTTTTCTATAATTTTGCAAGTTGCGGCCGTTCTGAAAAAATGAAAAATACTTTCTGACAGTTTCCAGCTATACGTTCCACATGAAATAATTACTACGCTTTGATAGAGAAGAATTCTACACTACCCAACATGAAAAAATTTCAAGATTTTTTTTTTATAATTTTGCAAGTTGCGGCCGTTCTGAAAAAATGAAAAATACTTTCTGACAGTCTCCAGCTATACGTTCCACATGAAATAATTACTACGCTCTGATAGGGAGAAATTCTACACTGCCCAACATGAAAAAAGTTCAAGATTCTTTTTCTATAATTTTGCAAGTTGCGGCCGTTCTGAAAAAAATGAAAAATACTTTCTGACAGTCTCCAGCTACACGTTCCACATGAAATAATTACTACGCTTTGATAGGGAAAAATTCTACACTACTAAACATGAAAAAATTTCAAGATTTTTTTTTTATAATTTTGCAAGTTGCGGCCGTTCTGAAAAAATGAAAAATACTTTCTGACGGTCTCCAGCTATACGTTCCACATGAAATAATTACTACGCTCTGATAGGGAGAAATTCTACACTGCCCAACATGAAAAAAGTTCAAGATTCTTTTTCTATAATTTTGCAAGTTGCGGCCGTTCTGAAAAAAATGAAAAATACTTTCTGACAGTCTCCAGCTATACGTTCCACATGAAATAATTACTACGCTTTGATAGAGAAAAATTCTACACTACCCAACATGAAAAAATTTCAAGATTTTTTTTAGTTAATTTCGCAAGTTGCGGCCAATCTGAAAAAATGAAAAATACTTCCTGACAGTCTCCAGCTATACGTTCCACATGAAATAATTACTACGCTTTGATAGGGAAAAATTCTACATTGCCCAACATAAAAAAAATCATTACCACGCACTCCAGAAGTCCAACATGAGTATCACAAAGAATGTATTTACAATATTACCATTGTCCTCCAAAGAATTTCTTCGGCATTCGGCCTTCAATATTTTCGGAATGATTTTCTGTTAAAGAATCAAATTTTCTAAAGTAACAAGGATGTGGGGTCAAAAAACGTAACATTTTTCATAGACCTTTACCTTGAAAAGGTAATTGAAAAATTGTGTACTAAGCAATCAAAAATTTTTCAATTTATAGCTATATCAAGAAAATGGTAAACGAAATAACATGATCCCTAATGAAAGCATAAATATCAACAGCTTATTTAAGAATAATGTTCATCTGGACGAGAATAGAATTTCAAATTGGGGGTAATAAACAGAAAATTTCAACAGAATAGTTTCAGGTGTTTGTGAAATTTCCTGAAAACAAACACATGTTTTCTACAGAACTTGAAGTAGTACCTACTTGCGGCAATCTCATAAACGACAGTTCGTTTGATGATTTTATTACTCTCCTTTGTGATAGGTAGAAAACACATCTTTCACAAAGTGGTTATGCCGAAATTTTTATGGTCTACTGTCGAGTTTTTATTTACTTGAACAGATGGTCTAAGTTCGATGTTACAGTATTAGTGTAAAAAATCTGGAATTTTTTCATGATGGGCAGTGTAGAATTTTTCCCTATCAAAGCGTAGTAATAGTAATTATTTCATGTGTAACGTATATCTGGAGACTGTCAGAAAGTATTTTTCATTTTTTCAGATTGGCCGTAACTTGCGAAATTATAGAAAAAAAATCTTGAAATTTTTTCATGTTGGGCAGTGTAGAATTCTTAACTATCAAGGCGTAGTAATTATTTCATGTGGAACGTATAGCTAGAGACTGTCAGAAGGTATTTTTCATTTTTTCAGATTGGCCGCAACTTGCGAAATTAACGAAAAAAAATCTTGAACTTTTTTCATGTTGGGCAGTTTAGAATTTTTCCATATCAAAGCGTAGTAATTATTTCATGTGGAACGTATAGCTAGTGACTTCCCGAAAGTATTTTTCATTTTTTCAGATTGGCTGCAACTTGCGAAGTTATAGAAAAAAAATCTTGAACTTATTTCATGTTGGGCAGTGTAGAATTCTTCCCCATCAAAGCGTAGTAATTATTTCATGTGAAACGTATAGCTAGAGACTGTCAGAAAGTATTTTTCATTTTTTCAGAACGTCCGCAACTTGCGAAATTATAGAAAAAAAATCTTGAACTTTTTTCATGTTGGGCAGTGTAGAATTCTTTCCTATCAAAGCGTAGTAATTATTTCATGTGGAACGTATAGCTGGAGACTGTCAGAAAGTATTTTTCATTTTTTCAGAACGTCCGCAACTTGCGAAATTATAGAAAAAAAATCTTGAACTTTTTTCATGTTGGGCAGTGTAGAATTCTTCCCCATCAAAGCGTAGTAATTATTTCATGTGAAACGTATAGGTAGAGACTGTCAGAAAGTATTTTTCATTTTTTCAGAACGACCGCACCTTGCAAAAGTATCGAAAAAAAATCTTGAACTTTTTTCATGTTGAGCAGTGTAAAATTTTTCCCTATCATAGCTTAGTAATTATTTCATGTGGAACGTATAGCTAGAGACTGTCAAAAAGTATTTTTCATTTTTTCAGAACGTCCGCAACTTGCGAAATTATAGAAAAAAAATCTTGAACTTTTTTCATGTTGGGCAGTGTAGAATTCTTCCCTATCAAAGCGTAGTAATTATTTCATGTGGAACGTATAGCTGGAGACTGTCAGAAAGTATTTTTCATTTTTTCAGAACGTCCGCAACTTGCGAAATTATAGAAAAAAAATCTTGAACTTTTTTCATGTTGGGCAGTGTAGAATTCTTCCCCATCAAAGCGTAGTAATTATTTCATGTGGAACGTATAGGTAGAGACTGTCAGAAAGTATTTTTCATTTTTTCAGAACGACCGCACCTTGCAAAAGTATCGAAAAAAAATCTTGAACTTTTTTCATGTTGAGCAGTGTAAAATTTTTCCCTATCATAGCGTAGTAATTATTTCATGTGGAACGTATAGCTAGAGACTGTCAGAAAGTATTTTTGATTTTTTCAGATTGGCCGCAACTTGCGAAATTATCGAAAAAAAATCTTGAACTTTTTTCATGTTGGGCAGTGTAGAATTCTTCCCTATCAAAGCGTAGTAATTATTTCATGTGGAACGTATAGCTAGAGACTTTCAGAAAGTATTTTTCATTTTTCCAGATTGGCCGCAACTTGCGAAATTATCAAAAAGAAATCTTGAAATTTTTTTATGTTGGGCAGTGTAGAATTCTTCCCTATCAGAGCGTAGTAATTATTTCATGTGGAACGTATAGCTAGAGACTGTCAGAAAGTATTTTTCATTTTTTCAGATTGGCCGCAACTTGCGAAATTATCGAAAAAAAATCTTGAACTTTTTTCATGTTGGGCAGTGTAGAATTCTTCCCTATCAAAGCGTAGTAATTATTTCATGTGGAACGTATAGCTGGAGACTGTCAGAAAGTATTTTTCATTTTTTCAGATTGGCCGCAACTTGCGAAATTAACGAAAAAAATCTTGAACTTTTTTCATGTTGACCAGATTGTTTCCCTATGAAAGCGAGATAGTATTTTCTATCCATGAATCTTGTCAAATACGATTCGATATAAATAATCTGAAACCATTTTCGATAGGATGCAAAAAAAAGTAAAGATTTTGAAGTCATCAAAAAGTTTTTGAGTATTCCTTAAACCCGATTTGTTTATCTGAAGTATTTTAAGATAAAAATAAGTAAGACTTGATTTCTTCTTATTGAACGTAAACGCAGTCAACTAATATTCAGCGTCAGAGCGCAGCGTGTCATTGACCACATTCACCACCGACGCCACTGGTCGATATGTAACTTTGGGATCTCGGCCTGCTGGCCCGGCCTGCTGTCGTCACACTGGTAAGGGAGGAATCGTTTTATGCGATTCTGTGGTTTCGCTTCGAAATACGTGAACCAAATTTTCAGTACTAATTTGACAGAGTGCACCCTCTTGTTTCTACTCTTTGATATAACATTTATTGCTTATTTCATTGTTCTTTTCAGAGCAGTATATTCAAAATGCCGATCAGTTGTTCTGCTTATCATTGTACTCCTCGGTACACCAATGGTGGAAACATTAAATTTCATGGGTAAGATACCTAAGCTATACTTATTGATCGAAATTCAATAAAAATTTATGGATATTTGTATTTCAGTTTTCCAAAACAGGAAAACTTGAGGGAGAAATGGGTGAATGACAAATGAATGACATTTGATTTGTTTGTTGGATAGCAGGAATTTTCTGAATAAAGTTGCACAAAAAAACCTCTCAGCCTTGAAAATGAGTCGTTTTTCATGAAGAAAACTGAGGCCCCAATTGATTATTTGCGTAACTTGAAAGATCAAAAAGGAAACTTACTTGTACACTCACAACGAAAAACGGGATTTACTGGATTGATTATTGGTCTGATTAGTGTCAGAAACTTATTCAATGAACTGGTTAGAACAGGAAATCTCAAGTTCTTATGTACATACAAACTCAGCCAGGATCATCTGGAAATTTTTTTTCTCTGATGAAATCTAGAGGAGGTTTCAATAACAACCCCACAGCAATGCAGTTTGTAGGTGCCTACAAGAGAGTCCTTATACATACAGAACTGCAATCATCTGAAGCAGCGAATTGTTTAGCTCAGGATGAGACAAGCATTTTACATGCTAGTTCAACAAATGTGTTGAACAAAAATTTATTAGACTCCTTAAATGTGGATGCCATAGAAGTTGAGGATTTGGATACATTGGTGCCATTTGAAGAAATAAATTCTTCAATGTATTATTCAGATATCGAGTATATTGCAGGATTTCTAAGTAGAGGGATAAAGAAGAAGATAAATTGTGAGATATGTGCTGAATCGCTGATCTCCAAAACCTCTTCATTAGCCTTTTTATTGAGGAAAAACCGAGGAGGCCTCTGTAAACCATCTTCAGATGTGATTAAGCTCTGTAAAATAGCAGAGAGTGTTATAAGATAAATGAAATCCCATACACATCCTTTATCTATGAATAAAATGATTATAATAGGACTTAGGAAAATTTCGATAGGCAATGTTTTCACTGAACATAGAGATCACTCATTTGAACAAGATGCTCTTTCAGATCATCATCTGCAACTAGTCAAAATGATATTTTTAAATTATTTCACAGTTCGGTTACACCATATAAATAAAACATCAAATGAAGTAAAAAATAGAATAAGACAACGGTTAACAATATTAATTCATTTCAGGCATCAGTGAAGACATGAGTAACAGGAATCATCAAAGGTAACAATAGGAACTCCTTTTGGATAGTCCTATCAGAAAAATTGATTTGGCTCCTGCCAAATGCCAGGTGCTTTCTGACCCGGAGAGCTAGTACCTGTCAAGGGTTCCTCGCCCAGGATTACGGACTAAATTCTCAAAAAAAAAATTTTTTTTTATGGTAATTTATAGTCTTGAAAATACATATAACAACACGAATTATTTTCATTTTTTGGATGTATTGTATATGTATTATTAATAGTCTGATTAGTCTGCGGCGGATTAAAAATTTAAAAAAAAAATTGTTCTGTTTCAATACTGTGCACAGTTAATGTTCATACAATTTACCCTACAGTGTCATAGAGTTTATCTGTATATTTCAATTGAATAAACTCTTATTCTATTCTATTCTATTCTATCATTATTCAATTAACTTCAGGTAATAAAAACTTAAAACATTAAGGATCGCACAGTGAAATAGCATGGTCAATCAGATCATGGAGTTATGGAGAAATATGGACGAAAATAATAGTTATTTCAAAGATAAGTTAACATTCTCAACAAAAAGTTACAAGGTACTCATTCTTTAATTTATTTTCAGGTGAATTGTTCTATCAATTCAAGGAATTTACAAAAATGTAAGACTTCCGTAGGATGATATTAAAATGAAATAATATCTCAAAAGGTATATTTCATACAGCATATTCTTCTTATTGAATCTCTACTTTATTTTGAAATAGATCAACAATACAAATATTGGCTTGTTTGGTGAAAAGGACAGGCCCCCGAGCTCATTCCATAAATTATATTCCATGATTTCTCCATAATGATAAGTTTGAAAACCAAATCCATAAGGAAATTTCATTGTTACATGCTGTTAGGCCAAAATAGGATTGAATACTTTCAACTAGTCATTCATTTAGGAGGAGAAATACCAAATTAATACTGATCATTTCAAAGGTAAGTTGCATTAATTTCAAAAATATAGGAATATTTATTTTTCAACTTTTTTTTTAGGTAACTTCGTCTCTGAATCCAGGAAATTATCAATAATTTGAAACTTTAAATAGAAGAAAAAATATAAAAATCATCAAATATTGAATAACATCTCTCAGGTATAATTCATACAGAACATTTTTTAAATGAAAATATAGGTTTACTTTAAATAGATCTTGACCGAAGAAACGACATATCCCTGAGGTCAATTAATAAATTTTGTTCTGACATGCTGAAGGAGTAAATATTTTTCCATATGGACACTTTGGGCCAAATGCATCAGGGAATTTTATTTTTACATGTTGCCAATTCTTTCATAAAATGAGAAGTCTTATTGACAACACATACAAATCATAACTCATTCAGAGAGCCAGGGTTTTTTTTACTGGGGTTTTTTCCCTAAGCTCTGAAATAAAAAATGAATCAAAAATTACTCATGGCGCATTAAAATTTTTTTTCAAATGCTTTTTTTTTAGCTCTTTCAAGTTATACATACCAATCGAACCGAAAGAAACAATCATGGATCCTAGTGAGTGGGAAAAAGGGATAAACCATTTTCTCCATATAAGACGATATCTCAACGAGAATTGAATGGAAGCATAAATATAATACATCAAAATATACAATATATTCTTGAATTGGAAATATTTATAGAATCATTACAATAAATCCCAGACCTTGTGTGTTTGACTGAGCACTGGCTCAGTAAGGAAGAGCATTTTTTCAAAAATAGAATATTATCACGTTATGTCTTGTTGCTCGAGGGTGACGTCTGTGCATGAGGGTTATTGTATTTTGATAAGGGATACTCTGCAGGATTTTGAGGATGTACCAGTCATAAAAGATATGAGTGTGGAATGCGATATTGAAATATCATGCATCATGAGTAAAATAAGAAAGATGGTTGTCATGTCTACCTACTGAACTGGCCTGGGAAACTTATCAACCTTTATGACCACATTTGAAGAAGTGCTTGATGTGGTGCATTGTAATTTTGCCAACTATGATGTGGTAGTATGTGGCGACTTCAACATTAACCTACTGAATGATGACTGCTCGAGGCAGCATTTCTAGACCTCTTAACATCTTTCAACTATGAACAAACAATTTTCAAGCCAACTAGAATAACAGAAACAACAAAATCTCTAATTGACAATATATTCATAAATACAACCAAATTTAGAAACAATAAAAACCTCACATCAGCCTTAACAGATCATATGGGTCAGCACATAACAGTGAAGACCGTAACACCAATAGAACAAAACGTGAAAGAGACCGTTGAGAAAAGATTCTTCACAAAAACAAAGCTCCAAGATTTTTTTTATAGTCTTCAAGAGTGCACGTGGGATCACGTTATGTTGCAGGTGAATCCAAATAGAGCCTATGGACATTTCTTCGATACAGTGAAGTCGAGAATTAACCAAATATTTCAATTGAAAAAATGCAACCTAAAAAAGGACTCACAAGAATGTGGATCACTTCGGGAATAAAGAAGTCAAGCAAACATAAAAGAGATCTTTATGAAAAAATTTTGGACGGTTTAATATCACAGGAGTTCTACAAGAAATACTCAAATATATTGAAGCAAGTAGTAAGACAATCCAAAAAAAATGCAGAGATGACATTCATATCAAATTCTGAGAATAAGACCAAAGCCACTTGGACATTTATAAATAAGACAGCCAAAAATGAAAGAGATATAGACAAATCATTATTCAAGGTGTTTCCAGAAAAATCATACACCGGATTTTATGGCACCCCGTCACTAACCCCTGCTAACACTACGCGCTCTATTGTTTGCCCACCAAACAATTGTAAGCCAAAAGTTCAAAAGAATATATATATTAAAGAAGGTCCTCTGTCTACCCTTAGCTTTTGTCCATAAACCAAGAATCACCTTGTATATTATAGGGTATTTCAAGCGATGAACCAAAAGTAACCGGTTATCTTTGGTCTTTTGTGGTAAATACCTTTTGCATTTAAGCGGCTTGAGTTATAGATCCGTGACGTCATGAATTAACCTCAATTTGATCGAGAAATGTCAAGAATAACCAAAATCGTAACCCAGCTCGAGAGCAGAGTTACGATTCTGGTTATAGGGCTTTCCAACGTTCTAACCTCAAATGTGTCAAAATGGCCGCTGTAGGAAAAACAAACGTTTGTTTGCATTGAACGCTGTGTTGTTTTATCATTTTTGTAATGAAAGATTTAAGATAAAACGATCGCATATTCCTTTCGAAGTTTGTTCTTTCGGTGAAATGATTGTTAAAGAATAGTGGACGATTGTTGAAAAGATAATTTATAAAGCTAATTATTTGAAATAGAGTGCTTAATACTCTAATTTCTAACGTATATAATTTCTGTTGTTATACGTAAAATGAGTGAATATTTCCATAAACTTCAGCAAAAGTATCCTGATGTTGCAGCACATTATTTAGAGAATACAACCCCAGATCATTTATCATTATAATTTCTTCAATAATGCTGTTATAAAAATTCTAATTATATTTATCTTGGAATGAGTGCAAAATAAATATTTTTTTTTATAGTAAGTAGTAATTCTTTATCATTGTTCTTTAATATAAGACCTGAATGCTAATTAATTGTGACTATTTTGATGGAGATATATCTCATAAAGAAACTACATAATTTATTGAAATGTTTTTATTTATAAAGGAACAACTGATGGGCATAAATTATTCAAAGCACATGAAACATGAACAATTTCATCCAAAATCGGTTGCTCATCTTGTGTGCTCAAAAGAGACATCGGGACAACAGTCCCGTATAATACTTTGTACGAGTATCATCACTTTTGAAACTTTCCATCGTGAAGGATGTTTTAATGAACCTCGTTTCCAAATAATGCTGCCGACTTCTCAAGAGTTGCAATCCTATCATCTCTTCACTATCGATATCTGTCTGAACAGCTCTTGAATTCAAATCTTCATCAGGCAATGCTTTCAAAGTATCTTCTTCACAAGATGTTGAAGGTTGGTTATTGCTAGCACAATGTACCTATTCATTTAAAAACTATCAATACAAATTGATTAATACATAAACACTGCCCAATTACTCTCTGAAAATTTGATTACGGACAGAAGACAAGAGATTAAATGATTAGAATTATTATAGTAATATACTATAATATACAATGGTAACACTTTTATTTCAACCATATTATCTTACCTTAGCACTACTCGATTCATGCAATGATTCAATGCCTTACCTCATCTTTTAACATATCTCTGGTTTTTCTTCGTTTGAAACGATTAAGCTTTTTCAGCATCTTCTGAACATGTACTACCATGTTTTTCATATTCCAAATTCAGTGAGGGAACCCAGTCTGGGTTTAACATGTCCATTAGATCTGCTGGAGCTCCTTAAATAAATTAAGCTTTCAGTGCATATAAAACAGTCAAACAATCAAGTTTTTACCTGAAATTAAATGCTTTGAGCATACTAATGAGTATTTGAGCTTTGTGAGTGTCAGATCACTTCGATGTATAGCATTTATCCAACGATCTCGTCTTAAAACCGACAGTTTGTTCATTTCAATCTTATGCTTAAAGTTCAAAATAGCAGGAATTCGGAAAAATCTAACACTGTCACGGGTCCCTACACTTCCACAGCCAACAATACAACAAAAATTAGGCATTTTGTATAAAAAACAATAAAGTATTTCACTAATTTTTACAAATAACACAACTATTTACTTGTAAACAAAGGCTTTGTTTTTCCTACAGCGGCCATTAAACAGCTGATCGTGACAGCAGGTTGGAAAGCCCTATTAGAGCAAGTAGGGTTAGATGTGTATATGAAACATAGACCTTATATACTTACCTTATATAAAGGTATTTCAAGCGATGAACCAAGAGTAACCAGGTTATGATTTTTGGTCCATCTAGCGGTTATTGCTGGTTCTTCTTGGTTATTCCTTCGAAATCCAGAAAGAATAACCAGAAATTATCGCTTGAATGCTCGGGTTTGGTTATCCGTGCTGTCATCCTTTTGATTCGCTTTTATTTATGCTCATAGGTTATCTGCATAATACGTTATCTGAGCATTTATCTGATTCAGATAAAAAGGGCCCATTCCCGAAGCTTATATAAACAAAAAGACATTTTTATAAGCAATATTTTATTAGCCAATATATCCTTATAATGGAGTTACTGAAACTACAATAAATTTAACAAGGAAAAAATACTAAATTAGACTCATACAATATCTATGCATGTACAAAAATGATCATAAAAAATTATTTTGTGAGTACCTAACTAGGAATGAAGAAAATGACAAGAAATGATTATTCATTATTCAGAAGCACATGATTATATTAGATCCTGAGTATTTCCTTCTTTCAAGAACTGTATTTCATAATTGCTCTGTTTTTTATTATGTTAAAGAAATTCTACATTCTGCTACATTGTGGTCCCATTTTTGATGAGTTATTTCAATCCAAACAACACAACTTTTCACCCACGTTCTTTAAGTTTTCTTTTGAACCTGTGAATTTAGGAAGAGCGTATTATTTTTAATTTTATCTTAAATTGCCTTAGTTCCTACCTGCAGAACTCATCAAAAATGGGACCACAATACCCCTGATATCGAATAAGAAGAATGTAGAGTGTTTCAACATAATAAAAAACAGAGCAATTATGAAATACAGTTCTTGAAAGAAGGAAATACTCAGGATCTAATATAATCATGTGCTTCTGAATAATGTTGCTGAAAATCATGTGGAAATTGTAAATTACAGATCAGTAATACAACTGGTCTGTCAACTGAAGGTGTGTTGAAATGAAACTTATAAATCCAATGATTTTCTTGAATTTAAACTTTGAGTGCTGTAGGTATTTGATCACAATTCAAATTTTAGGAAAACTCAAAAATGAAATTGGAAGCAGAAACTGTACATTCAATGGAGAAAAATTTCATTTCTATAAATCACCTAGGTAAAAAAAATTA
This sequence comes from Micraspis discolor, assembly GCA_030674115.1. Taxonomy (NCBI): domain Eukaryota; kingdom Metazoa; phylum Arthropoda; class Insecta; order Coleoptera; family Coccinellidae; genus Micraspis; species Micraspis discolor. The sequence goes on from JARTUT010002202.1 coordinate 56,378, forward strand.
TTTGGAAAACATTAGAATCATTGTAGAATGTACAAATTAGGTTTGCTTTTCATTAGAGAAAAACAGAATTCCTTGTGTATTTTGTTAGTTGCAGTAATCAAAAATTTTATCAGCAGCTGCAAACATTGAATGTAGTGATAAACTTAATCAGTCATCAACTGAAAGTACTTTGAAGTAACACAGAAAAACCATGTATTCTTATTGAATTTGTTAGAAAGATAATATTAAATTCTATTTCAAATTTCAGAATAACTCTATAACAGAAGAAATAAAAGGTTCAAAGAGAAAATGTCATTTGTGTGAAGCAATCTAGATTGATAATGATTTGAAAATTACAAGAAGAACCTGAAAATTATAGCCACAAGAAATCAATAAAAATCCATTGAGAATTCTGTTAATGAAACTATGAAAAGATAAATTTTCAGGTTGCTTCAAATTTATGTTATGTGTACTGAGAGTATCTGCAAAGCATCGTATCAATAGTTTGGGTGTTCTGAGAATGCACAATATGGTAGCAATGAGGAGAAAATTTAAGGTAGATCATTAAATTGAAAGAAGAACCAGTAGAAGTGACCAAATAACTCTATTTTTTTTAAATTGGAATAAACTGAAATATACAAATTCAAAATATTGTTTGTTAAAACCATCATGAGATTTGTCATTGCCGTTCCTAAGGTTAAGAGATTAAAAAGTTCTTTCATTGCCTTTTTGTGTTTGTTTCAAATTTTCATCAAGTATAATCTTGAAATAATGCAAAAATAGATTTAATTTCTAACTCTGGAAAAAAATTCGTCATTGACTTTAAAATTAAAACATTCCTCTTTGACTTAATTTTCTTCCTTTTACTAGCTGTTAATATTGATATTTTTCATTTTAATCATTTTCTTCATTCCTAGTTACTCACAAAATAATTGTTTTTATTATCATTTTTTTACATGTATAGATATTATATGAGTCTAATTTGGTATTTATTCTTTGTTAAATTTATTGTAGTTTCAGTAATTCCATTATAAGGATATATTGGCTAATAAAAAATTGCTTATAAAAATGTCTTTTTGTTTATAATAAGCTTCGGGAATGGGCCTTTCTTATCTGAATCAGATAAATGCTCAGATAACCTATGAGCATAAATAAACGTGAATCAAAAAAATGACAGCACGGATAACCAAACCCGAGCATTCAAGCGATAATTTCTGGTTATTCTTTCTGGATTTCGAAGGAAGAACCAGCAATAACCGCTAGATGGACCAAAATCATAACCTGGTTACTCTTGGTTCATCGCTTGAAATACCTTTATGATTCTCAAAATTAATTCATTTCAAAGAATCAGTTATGTTTTTACTCAACTTTCCTTATAACAATAGGGTGAAAAGTCATATAATAATTATATATTATATAGTTATATCCACAATTACTATGCCTAATGAGGCGAATTGCTTTATGTACAGTCCAGTGAAGTATAAAACCATTTTAATACTAAATGCCTATACCTGTAAAAAGGATGTTTGATATAACTTGATTTAATATACTGTATAGGAAAGTAATCCAGTTTGACAATTTTTACTTCAATGTGTTCTATAAAAAATATCAAATCGGTTTTGTATCTATTTATTCTGACGAAATCATAATTGTAATTCTCAAATACAGTTGAATAGGAAATTAATTATTATCGACAATTATTGTTGTTAAAATTCAATCAAAAGTTGAAGTATCACGTTTCATGAAATTGATTTCCTTATTATGACTATAATATACTGACAGGTAACAAATAACACTCATAACTACTTCTACACTTATCTAATTTTAGGTGTTTCCTGCATAATCCAGTGAACCCCATCTTGTGGCAGCTTGCTCCTAACTAGAGGGGATAACCATACTAAATACCATTTTTCACCAAAAACATCTTTAATATTATTTAATTCACCCTGGTTATACTTAGAATGCTGTCTTTCATGTGTAGTCTTATTTTTCAGTATTAACCTACTATGAAAAACTAGAAGAACACCGGAGAACAGTGCTCCAAATACAGTAAGCATTGTGGCAGCTATGTAAAATTCCTTATAAGTGAAATATACATAAAGCGCAGCCATTGGAAATAAGACCTTAAGTAGTGAACCCAATGTATCAAAATGTACCGTATCATATATGAAATAAAAGTTGTACACTGAGGCATATACAGTAGCTATAAACATATAAAAAATAAATACAAAAAAATAACGGTGATTGAAATGTCCTATGCAACAGCTTGTAAATTTACAGTGATGGTCCCTTTTAAGAATACAAATGTTACAAATATCACAATGCCATGACCTTGGAGGAGCGACGCATTCACAAACTGAGCAAAATTTCCAATCAGAAGAGACTGACGACAAAATAACTCCTTTGATACTTGTATCACATAAAATGATTGCCATTATATTTGAACAAATATTCCAAAGTATGAAGGTTCCTGAACATAAATGGAAAACGAAAAGAGGACTCCATAATTCGTAAAAATGAGGCATCACTATAAAGATTTCGAAGTAATAGATAAAAGGAATAATTATCAACAAAAAGGATGTGATAACTGCATCTTGAATTGATCTGGGCAAGATAGAGCGTCTTACTCTCATCTAAAAATTATGTGACAACTTTCGTTCGAATTTTAAAATTTAATTTAATTCTGAAACCTTGGTGATAACTTTTTAGAAATCAATTCACTTTTATTTGTAAACAAAATTGTTAGAGTTGACTACCTTTTAATGCATAGAACGATTTTGACATCAGTCAGCACACAGAATACATTTGTCAGATCAAAAAGGGAAACCACAAACACCTATAATCAGAGATAATCTTGTCTCTGCCTTAAGATGTCTAAAATACTCTAAATATTCTAAAATAAGCGGTGGGCACCTATTCCAAGACGAATATCCCCTCCTTAGTCGCTCGTTTTCTAACGCACGAGTGTTGGAATTGCTTTCTGCAACGAGTATTCGTTAGAATATTGAGTTTATTATGTATATTTATGAACTGGATTCACTATGAATAAAACACTATATAGATAACACTTTATGTTTAATTGAAGGATTATTGTATAATCAACATTTACACGAATACTTATATCTCTTATCATATCTACGAATAACTGCGAAGTAAGTTCTAAAAGACTGGAGGGAAATCTGCATCTGTCTACGTGACGTCATGCTGCGTAGGAACTACTGCACATATGATCCATTCTTCAACGCTCCTTCTCGTCGGTGATATTTGAATCTTCAGTTCAAATATTGCTGACGAATCACTTTCCATGCTTCCTTTTAAAATACCTATTTATTGTCAAATAATAAACTTACTTTTGATAAGAGTCTTATATTGTTTCATCACCTCCTTTATTCCTTCAACCTAAATAATTCTACATAAAATACTTTACCTTGTGTTATCTAAAAAAACACATTAACTGCATTATCTTCTTTATTAACAAAATAAACCTTCTTTAACAACATTATCTTCTTTATAAATAAAATAAACCTTCTTTAACAACATTATCTTCTTTATAAATAAAATAAACCTTCTTTAACAACATTATCTTCTTTATAAATAAAATAAACCTTCTTTAACAACATTATCTTCTTTATAAATAAAATAAACCTTCTTTAACAACATTATCTTCTTAATTGTTAATGAACAACATATTTTCATTATTATAAATCAACATTATCCACTTTGCATTATTAAGTAATAGAAATCTACATTGCTCCTTAAAAATAACTTCATTTCCCATGTCCTTTGTTTATTCAAAGCTATCTTCATTTTCTGCTAGAAAAAATCATTCAGAATTAGTTTCCTTCAAGACTACATTTTTGAATTCATTAAATTTAAGATTGCCTAGGGGTTTTGTCAAAGCATCTGCTAATTGATTCTTAGTACTGACCCACTTAATAATTATGTTTCTTTTTGATACCTCAAATCTAATATAGTGAAAACACAACTTCACTATATGTTTCAATGTTTGAGAATCCTCTGACTTTGCAATATTAATTGCAGCTCTATTGTCTTCATACATTATTGGAATAATATCCATCTGAATAAAACGCTTACACATTTCTCTAATACTAACTACTTCTCTACACCCCAATGACATGGCAATATATTCTGCTTCTGCAGATGATAAAGCTACATGGGTTTGTTTCTTAGTTCGCCAGAAAATTACATCATCAAACAGTTTTATTAATATTCCACTTGTTGATCTTCCATTCAGATCACCAGTCCCCAAAGATGCATCTACATAGCATTCTAAGTTTCTTCCTATACCTCTGTACTCTAAGCCAAAGTTTATGGTTCCTTTCAAATATCTGAATATTCTTTTAACTTTCATCCAATCTTCAAAGGTGTAATTATTTTGTTTCCTGCTTAACACATTAACAGCGTATGTTATGTCAGGCCTAGTTCCACTTGATAGGTATAGTAAACTTCCTATTGCTTCTCTGAAAGGAAATTCCTTTTGAACAAATGTTCACTTTCCATTCCTCCCTTCTGTTCTGTTTCTCTGGTCACCATTGGGGTACTTACTGGTTTACTAGCGAGCATATTAAAATTTTTCAACATTTTTATAATAAACCTTTTTGATGTAAATATATAGTTCTGCGTTCTCTATCTCTTTTTATTTCTATGCCCAGAAACTTTTCAGGACATCCCAAGTAAGTCATTTCGAATTCTTTTTGCAGGTCATTTTTAATTTGATTAAGTTTATTTTTACAGTTACTGGCAATTAAAATATCATCCACATACAATAACAAAATAACAAATTTTCCTTTTTTCTCCATATAAATAAACATGATTGTAGAGGATATTTTTCCAAATGTAATTTACTCATTGTCATTTGGAACCTCTCATACCATCTTTTTGGACTTACTTTTAATCCATATAACGCTTTTTCTAACCTACAGACATGTTTTTGTCTGAGATCATCTCCTCCTTCATATCCCTCGGTATTTCCATGAATACCTCCTTTTCTAGCACTCCGTTTAAAAAGGCTGTTTTCACATCTAGCTGATGTAATTCTAAATCATATTTATTTGCAATTATTAAAAGAAATCTTACATCTGACAGTCTTGCCACAGGAGCATAAACTTCTCCTACATCATAATCATTTGTGTCAGCATAGCCTCTTATTACCAGTCGAGCTTTGTACCGTATCTCATTATTAGGTTCTTCTTTCTTTTGAATATCCACCTTGTAGTCATTATAGACTGATTTTTGGGTACTTGATTTCGTTCAATCAATGACCAGGTTCCATTTCTCTTATGAGAATTATACTCAGATTCTATTGCTGACAACCATTCGTTCTTTTCTTTACTGTCAATGGCTTGAACATAGTTCAGAGGTTCATCAACTTCAGAAACATTGCCACTTATATGTTCCATACTTTCACCTATTAGAGCAGTAAATGATTCTCTAATATCATTCACACTACTTTTTTCTGTAATTCTTTTTGGATGCAGATCTTCGGTGAAGAAGTCCGATCCTATTTCATTTACATCGACTTGTGGATCTTTGATTACATTCTGCTTATTGTCTTTATTAAAATAATCCCCATACGTTTTAGACTCAATGAACCTTACATGTTTACTTTTAATTAATTTTCCACTTTCTGGTTCAATAAGGGTATAATATGTGTCTCCACATGCTATTAGGAAAGCTCTGTTTCCTCTTTCTGAGAATTTTTCTTTTATTGTTGGGTCTAGAACAAATGCCACACTTCCAAATCTTCTAAAGTATTTTATGGTACATCCTTTACCTGTAATCATTTCAAAAGGTATTTTGAAATTGATTCTACTTTTTAGGTGTTCTGTTATATATACTTAAAATAAACTGTAGAGCATGAGCCCATAGTTGCTGTGGAAATCCAGAATCTATGATTACACTTCTTATTTTTTTCTTGTAGTTCTCGGTTGAACCTTTCAGCTGTACCATTAAGATTTGGAGTATATGGTGGAGTGAGTTCCAGCACAATTTTCTCTTTCCGGAGAAATTCCTTCATGTTTTCAGTACAATATTCTGCACCGTTATCTAGCCTTAAAAACGTTATTTTTACATTCTCACCCTTTAAAAGTCTAGCATTCTCCATCATTTTGCTAAGAGCAATATGTACTTCTTTCTTATCTACCATTGGATATGCCCAAGCATATCTGGTACAATCAATCCACAAATGTTATTATATATCTTGAGCCATATTTATATGTACATGGTGATATGGGTCCCATGACATCTGTATGAACAAGTTTGAGTGGCTCATTGTATTGATACCTTTTTGTATTACTAGGTTGTCGAGTAATTTTGCTTTGGCACAGACTTCACAATCAGTGATTGCTTTTGTGAATTTTACACCTTTTAGTTCTGGGATCAACTTTGCTGCCTTCTCTAAATAACTTTTAGACACATGCCCCAATCTATAGTGCCATAACAAACCAATGTCATTTTTCAAACTTTCTACTTTTCTACTATTTAATTGTTGAATGTCATTTAATTCCATTTCACTCACAGTTTTCAAATACTTCTGTAAAGTATCTGTCTCATTTATTTCTTCATATGAAATTTGCCTTTCTGAGTTCGTTTCATCCATTTCTTCATATGTTATTTCATTTTCTACATTATCTTCATTACCAATTTCTTCATATTCTATTTCATTTTCTACTACATTTTCATCTACAGTGTTGCATGTGTTGATACTTTCAATACTCCCTTCCTTCTCAATAACCTTTACTGTTTTTGTTTTATCTTCTACGTTCTGATAAAAGCCTTCTATCCTCCTTTATTCGTTATTTTTGGATTGACTAGGTCAAAATTTAACCACCAAAATTTACCATCATATTTACCAGTTTTAATGATATCTTTTGTATTTTCATTTTGCAACTTTATATGGTTTTTATTTATATTTATTTGAATACCTTTATCGACAAGTTTTCTGATGGAAAATAAATTTTGAGATAAGTTTTTAGAATACAAGACATTATTCAGTTTAATTATTTTACCATTATTTCCTTTAGCCATAATTGTCCCCTTACATTCTATTTTTAAATCTGCTTCACTATTTGCACTTTTAATTGTTCCTCCATTATTTATACTACAAATATTTGTCAGTTTATCTAACTGATTCACCATATGTTCTAGCCCCTGTATCAAGCTATAAATTTTATATTGGACTCACCTGTATTTTGATTTTCTTCCTTGTGTAGATAGTTGGCTTCCCCACTTATTGTTTCATCTTCGTTACTGCCATGAAGACACTCACTTCTTTTTCTTGGGGTTGGTCATTTTTACTCTCTTATACATTTGATCATTTCTTTCCTTGTACTGCCCTCGAGTTCCTCCCGAACTCTTGGATTTCTGATACCTCTTGTAACTGTTCCTCTGTATGCACCTCTTCCTCCTCTTGAATAAGCAGCTCTTCCTCTACCACCACGATAGCCTACTTTATTTCTACCACGGTATGCTGGTTTAGGACATGTAGCTGCTTCGTGGTTGTCAGTCAGCTCTCGACAATTATAACAAATCTGTTTAGTGTTTTTGCACTCTCTGCTGAAGTGATTTGGTTTGCCACACTTGTAGCATACTCTACTTTTGTTTGTTGAACTGACATCCACTTTCTTTCTTTTTATGTCTCCTGCAGTTTTCAAGTGACACACCACTTTCCTGTAGTTGTCATCAAGTCTACTTAATAGATATGAGATAGCAAATCCCATTCGCTTTGCATTTTCTTCTTCCGATAGTGTAGGTCTTGGCAATTTACTATTCAGAAGGTATTCATAACCAAATGATTTAAATTCATTTTCGACAACTGTCTTCCACACATTGAATGGTGTATCTTTATCCAATATGAACGGTGGATTTCCAGCTACTTTAGGGGTAGACTTCATATTGAGGACTTCTTTCAATTCTTTTATTTGTGATTGCAACTTTTCCACTTCTTGCTGCATATTATCTGATTTATCAGGTTCCATTTTCTGAAAGATATTACTACTTATTCCAACTTCAATAAAATGGTTTTAATTAGATGGTTTTTTTTTTATTAATTCCTTGAATTCATCCAAACTTAATACTTTCTGTTTTTGAAAGATATTACTACTTATTCAAACTTCAATAAAATGATTTTAATTTGATGGTTTTTATTCATTCCTTTAATACATCCAAACTTAATACTTTCTATTTTCGAAAGATATTACTACTTATTCAAACTTCAACAAAATGATTTTAATTTGATGGTTTTTATTCATTCCTTTAATACATCCAAACTTAATACTTTCTATTTTCGAAAGATATTACTACTTATTCAAACTTCAATAAAATGATTTTAATTTGATGGTTTTTTAATTCCTTTGATTCATTCAAATTTAATACTTTCTTTTAAAACCTACTTTATTCAAACACTGCTTAATGCTACTTAGGATATCTACTTATTTTTTTTGATAAGTACATGTACATTTAATTTACCAACTTACTACCATTTGAGTTAATACTTTCTCCTTAGAACTACTTTACTTATTACATTTTCAACTACGCTTTCACCTTTAACCAACATTCGACTTATATTATCTAAATACCAAATTTTTTTACCTTAATTTAGCAGCAGGTTTGTTCTGTGCTTTTTGTCCCTTTTTTCATCTACTTTTATCTCCTTTATCTACTTTAACGACTTTCTTACTTAATTAATACACTCAATGGTTTTACTGGACATTAAAACTTCTAGCATGCAATATTATTGGCCTTAATTAATTTCTATCGACATATTTTTCTACTTACTTTTCACACCGGTTTATTTTAATTCTCTCTTGCCCAAGGCACCTCCACCACGTTAGAATATTGAGTTTATTATGTATATTTATGAACTGGATTCACTATGAATAAAACACTATATAGATAACACTTTATGTTTAATTGAAGGATTATTGTATAATCAACATTTACACGAATACTTATATCTCTTATCATATCTACGAATAACTGCGAAGTAAGTTCTAAAAGACTGGAGGGAAATCTGCATCTGTCTACGTGACGTCATGCTGCGTAGGAACTACTGCACATATGATCCATTCTTCAACGGTATTAGACGATATTTTCTCCATTTCAGCCAAAAATTCTGAAAAATTTATTGGAATTCAATGAAAAATTCAGATTATACACAAGATGGATATGCCAAATGCATTGAATATTTGTCTCCTAAATAAGTGAGGTTTGTTTACAAGCATTGCATGCAACGTAAACGGAAAGCAGTGGCGTAGTCTGTAAAAATCTTAATTAACACAAATTTCATATTATTTTCAGGAAGTGATGGGAAAACACAACATAATCGTAGGTATATATCGAAAAATGTATCCATGTTTACAATTCATTAATTTTTAACAAGAAAAAAACTATTGCTGATTATTTACCAGCATATTTAATCAGTGTGGAGATATTTCAGTAAAACCACATTTTAAATTATTGGATATATCGTTAAAAAAAAATTCCGCTCGATTTATAAACAGCCTTTATATACCCAGTATATTGAATAAGAACAGTGAATCATAGAGCAATTTCTATCATTTCAAATATTGCACAAGGTATTAAATTAGTTGTAAATAAATATATTAAGTTTCATGTGAACAACAAAATCCCATTTAATTAGCATGGTTTCACTGCAGGAAGGTCTACATCATCAAAACTTCCTCATCACCAACTAAATTTTATTATATCGAATAATGTTTTAAAAAAAATACTTTTTTAGTGACTTTGCTGGCTTTATTCAGAAAGACATGCTATTCCGACGGTTTTTATAAAAAAAAATTTAATTGGAAATATATGATTACTCGACTCCTGAAACTTATTGCATTTATAGTTTTTTATTTGTTATATATATAACAACTATAAATTTTACATAAATTCCGAAGGCAAAATTACAAAAAAGAATAAGGATATTTTGCTTCCCAATGTATGTCATAACTATTTAACTACTATATATTACGACACCCTTTTTCTACACCTTGTATATATTAAAAATGAAACTCTTTTAGATAAAAATCGTAAGGAGCTCGATTACTTTATGTTTACATACATCTTTCGATCAAATGTTCATATGATGGATTATCATAAAATGAAAGAATCATCAATACAATGAATCGTCAATAAATTAATATTTAAAAAATTAAGAAAGCATCGAAAATTACAGACATTTGGGCAAAACGATAGGCACTCTGTTCAGGTGAACCAGAGAGGCAAAAAATTACTTACCGGATTGAATAAAAATTTTGAATTTTTCAGAATGCAATAACAACACAAATTATTATACTGTTTCATCTCTTGTAACCACAAACTCCACAAAAAATGAGATTCTATTCATTTTTGTCGAAACCGGCAACCCTATAAATCTCATTTGCTTCACGTCAGATCACATGCTTTTTTCAGCCAGGCTGTAGGAATTGTTTTGATTTTGTCGTCGAAAATGTAAACATTTTCTATCTTATTTCGAAGAAGTCTTCCCTCTCACGATGCTCTATCTTGTTATTCAATATCTTTGGATTATACCTCCTAGTGCCTTTTGTATTTTATTTTCGCAGTTGATGTGACTGATATGAAAATTGACAGATTAAAAATTTGAATTGTGCATTCAAATCTCTACATGGTTCAATCACAGATATAGAGTGGGGAGAATGATCTTCGAGATGCGCGAAGTGGCTAATTTTTCGTCCGCCATTTTTATACTTTCGGTTCATTGGCGTAGAAAGCAGTGTATCTGAGGGATAGTTGGCATAGAATTGAAATGAAATGTATAGAGCATATCAATTTCTTAGATAAATCTATAGCTTCAGAATCTATACACAGAATATCAGAAACTAAAAAGAATCATATTACTGTGGAAAGTAAACAACACGCCACTGAGCAGATAAACAAAGCCATGCTGTATGATCAGTCAGATAATTTCAATAAAAACTAACGTATAAAATGATATTCCCTCGACCTTCTTTGTTTTATAGTTTTTACACGTTTTAACAATACAAGACATGTTGAAAGCATCGAAGTATCTATCGGCACAATGTAAAATTCGAGCAATTTCTAATTCATCTGACAAGTATGTCAACCTAGAACAGCTGACTACGAAAGTATAAAAATGGCTGAGATTTGACATAAGAATTTAGCCACTAATTTTGGATGGGCAGTGGTCGAAGCGTATTCTCCCCACTCTATATCTCTGGTGTTGACATTCGAAAGGATAGGATGTCAGTGTTGCCAACCACAAAACGAAAAATATAAGTAAAATGAGTTCATTACAGCACTGTTTTTAGTATGTAATGAACTCATTACGAAGCGGAAATAGAGAAAAGTAGGACCATCCATTTGCTTCACTTCAGATCACGTGCTTTTTTCAGCCAATAGAAGGCTGTGGGAATTGTTTTGATATTGTCGTCGAAAATGTAAACATTTTCTATCTTTCCTATTACGGGGACGTCTTCTCTCTCACGATGCTCTATCTTGTTATTCAATAATCAATTCCAAGCGAAAGACCGATCCTTGTTGGTCATCGTTTTGGTCTTTCTAGCGGTCATTTCATTACATCTTGTGCCATAAGCAATGACCGCTACAAAGACCAGAATAATGAGCGGTCTTTCGCTTGAAATAGGCTAATATCTTTGATTACAACAAACAGCTGTCATTCATAGGTTTGTTCGGGTGGCAGTTCCCAGCAAAGATATTGTATGTTATACAATATCTTTGGTTCCCAGTTGTTCTGGGATCACAGAGAACCAGGTTCTGTAACTCTTGGAATCCTCGCAAGTTGTTCTATGACACGAACGGGTGAGAACAGATGATTTCAAAACGATTTCGTTAAGTGCATAGATAAGTGAAAGTAAGGTTATGTTGTACATCATGGATCATATCATGGATAGTGTTACCAAAGATTAACTTACAAAGATGGAGCACTCCGGCCTTTTTCTCGTCAACGATTCAATGACCTTGAGAATTCTATCGTTGAAAAAAGGGGCGGGACTAATAAGAGATGGATATATCTCTCTCTCTTCTCCAAATTCGAATTTAAACCGCGAAACAATTTACCGGGTATTTCTGAAAATCATAGCAGATCCTTAATTTAATCAAAACCTTTGAATTAAATGGCATATTTTATATAACTTGTCTATGAATTCTTTTCCCTCCATTTGAAAATTTTTAATGATAGTGTGATATATGGAGTAAAAGTTATCGTTTCATTCCGCACGGGTTTTCATATTTGGATTAAGCTTATTCATAGCTCTGCAGAGAAGTCTGGTTTGTAAATAAAATGAGTGAAACCAAGAGAAGATGTTCAGTTGAGTAATGTTCGAATGTTTCGGGTGTGAGATTCTTTAGATTTCCCAGTTCAGATGACCCTCAACGAGCCTTGCAATGGAAATTGGCCTGCAGCGATGCGACAATTCTGAGGAAACAGGATTTGCAGTTATCACTTCGAACCTTATTTAATGACTGGCCGCTACTTAAATAAAACGGCTGATCCTACTTTGAACCTGTTTAAGAGACCAAAAAGCTTTGATATGGGTACACAAACCGATGGAATAGGAATCAATAAGGGAACTCAAACATGTTCCACAATAATGGTAAACTGCAATGTGCAAACATCACAAAACATGAAAGCCGCTGCCACTACATCTCCTCATCAACTGCTAATCCAAAAGCTGCGAACTATCCCTTTCCATCATCCTTGCTCAGTTTCCCTATAAATATATGCTAAATTTGTTTTTAAAAATCAGAATTTTTTACATAATAAAGTATGCAAATCAAAATTTACAGGGTGATGAATTTAACAAAAGGAAAAGTAAAAAAATTAGAAACCTTAATATACTGCAGCACAAATGATGTTAAGTTAATATTTCTCAGTGTTTTCTTCCAAAAGTTACCATTCAACTGGATATCAAGTTCAGGGATCTGATCCCTTTGTATGTATGAATATTTTTATAGAATAGGAAATTGTTCTTTTATGTTCTGAGAATGCTCAAGATGGAACCGAGATAATTATATGACAAAGATTGATAATGCTGAAGAAAACTTGACTACAAATTTTTAATAAATTTCTTAAACTTTTGATGTAACTATATTAAATGAATTATAAAGAAAATTTCCTTTTTATTTGTTGCACTTTTGTTTTAGTCCATTATTTAGACATTCAATACATGAAAGTGAAATTATTGTCTGGAATTGGTAAATAATTTGATCAGCAAAATTCACAAACTTTTATGATTACAATTATTCGTCAGCTTATTTTGTGTAACTTGGAAATTGGTGAAACAATTCATAAGACAGGAATTAACTTCTTCGTAAGAAGTTTGTCATCAATAATCAAAGGACTTCTAACTTGCAAACATAATATAATGGTTCCATTACAATTTTGATGAAAATATATTATACATTATTCTTACATTCTTGTATTAGGAAATACTTTTTAAGAAATGCTTATCAAATAATTTTCATCCACATATAATAAGATCAATTAAAAGAAAATTTCTTCTTCTCATACGATTTTGAAAAACGATATTTCTTATTCGTTTGTTTACAAAACTGCAGTATTAGTTGAACTATATGTGGGTAACATTACTATTTAATTCGTCCATTGTGTCAAATGATATTTTCTTGTTTCTTATGAATTCTCTCTAGTCTTCACACATATTCCTCAGGAAATAAATGTTCTGTTATTGATCTCTTCCTCAAAGTTGTATGGCAATGGCCTAAAATTTTAAAAGGTGTGAACTTTTACAATTTTTTCAGTTGAATTGTTGTAGCTTTAAATTATATATAGATATTTTAGTAATAAATTAAAATAGATTGCAAATGATCAAAATACAAATTAACAGTGGAAATATTGCTACTCACGAAATTGCGTATTGGTTCCTGGAAGTAAATCGTTCAGCAACAATTGTGATGAAAGAAAAGTGCTTTCATATTTCTAACAAATAAAAAATGATTTTTCCAAATTCATCTTCATGTCGATTAAAAATTAAAATCCTTTTCTGTTTAGATTCCTGCTACAGGAACTAGGAACCGATTGGCTATCTTATTGCACGTGATAACGAAATGTGATTTCATTGGTGTTGCCTCGATTTACATTGCTCTTATGGGATTTTGAGTCAAGGGAGGAATCGTTTTATGCGATTCTGTGGTTTCGATTCGAAATACGTGAACAAAATTTTCAGTACTAATTTGACAGAGTGCACCCTCTTGTTTCTACTCTTTGGTGTTACAAAGATATTGAATAACTTATTCAATATCTTTGTGTTATTAATACGGTGGAAATACGTTAGAAATTACAAATATTAAAATTGAACAATGTTTTTTTGTCATAAATAAACATGAACATATCCATATAAATAACTGTAAATATAATTTATATGTAATGAAATATTCAAATAAATGATTTAATTTAATTATAAATATAAGTTTCAATATTTGTAGTAGTGGTCATCAGTGGAGAAATTATTTTTGTTAGTTCATATCTGGGTAAACTGTGAATTCTTCTCTTATTTTATTGTTATTTTGGTGGAAATTGTGTACAGAAAATTTTATATAATAGAATTAGGTAATTGTATATGGAACTGGTGGCATTTGGGAAATAAATAAAAACATTTTCTAACAATTTTCATCGCTTTGTAATTATTTTTTAGATAAGAATTGTTTTAACAAGTCGTTGTGTTCTTGAAAGAGATCATTCCTCCGTTTTTTTTTTATATAATTATATAATATATAATATAGTATCTATATTGATATAACGTCAATGAACAAACCTCATGATAACAACTGCTCGGGCATCTTCGGATTGTTTCGATTGCGGTTCTTTGTGATTGGCTGGGCATAACGAAACCCCTCGGTGTTTATCTCATTTGATGTGATTTTGTCTATGGTCTCTAATCTCTGGTCAAAGTTGACAGGTGTGAAATTTTCTTGTCCCGCCAATATAACTACTTGCCGTTGGTACTTACTGGAAATTCACGTCTACAAGTTAATCATTTATTATTATTTACGATTCAATTTGGAATCAGTTTATTAACATCGCTTCAAAATGAATTATAATCTCAGTGAGGGTACTTTGGAGGTAATTAAATGAATGCATTCACTTGGAGGTGCTTCTTTTTCTTCTTTTAACAGAAAATAATGGAAGGTGCCGAACTACCAACTCCAATTTTTCAAATTCTTGGTATTAAAAAGATTCAGTCTGGGAATTCGGCTAAGGAACGTTATCGCCTTGTTGTTTCCGATGGAATGTACACAGTCTCTCATGCAATGTTGGCAGCTCAGAATAATGAACAAATATTGGAAGCTGGTGATCGAACCGTTATTAAAGTTAAGCGCTACCTTACTAGCGTTTTCAGTAATGCTTCTGGAAAGGAACAGTGAGTACCTTGTATTAACTTAAACCTTTTGGTAGCTCATCTGTGAGGTCGAGATTGAGATTAAGATTTTACTGGAATTTATTTTGTAAATAAGAGAGTAGGTAAAGTAAGTTTTATAAATTTAAGATTGAATTTGACTGTGCTCAATATTAATGTTTTTACATCTCTTAGACGTATCCTGTTACTGTTAGATGTTGAGATCGTTGCTCCTGGCAGTGTAGTTGGAGAGTCCATTGGAAATCCCATACAACTTGCTGAAGCAAAAAAAAATGAATCTTCAAGTGCAATCCATGAAGCTGCACAGAAACCGAGCTCATATAACAGTAACTTTGCTAGATCAAGTAACGCTGCTAGTTCCACTGTTCCTTACAATGGCAACGGTGTTGGTTCATCTTTAGAAGGTCAAATGTTACATCCAATATCCAGTTTGAGCCCATACCAAAACAGGTGAAAAAAATTCATTTTGTATTCTTTCATTTTTGAATAATCATATAATTTCAAGATGGATAATTCGAGCAAGAGTATCGAATAAGTCTGGTATACGAACATGGTCAAATTCAAAAGGCGAAGGTAAGCTTTTCAGCATGGATTTAATTGACGAAAGCGGAGAAATAAGATGCACAGGATTCAGGGATATGGTTGATAAATATTATGATTACATCCAAGTGAGTATAGTTAAAATAATTGAATCTCTTTATTGAGTTCTCTGCCTTTGATTCAAAGACAATTTAACCTTATATCTTAAAGAAATATGTAGTGAATGCTAGGATATTGCTTAGTAATACCCAAGAAAATATACTGATACAATTAGTATTCATTTATATGATCTGTGCACTCATTTATTTTTAACATGTCATCTGGTTATTGAAATACATGAAGAAAAAGTACTCCGAGATATTCAAGATGCAGGGCGATAAGGAGAACATATCCTCGGACATCTTGAGTAAAAGGCTTAATTTCAAGTGTTGTAAGACAAAGCAGACCTATAATGTGTGCTTTATGAATTGTGGGGGTGTTTACCACTATTTCTGTGCACAGAAAGAATTAATCCAAATGTGAAAATATTAAAGGGCTGCAAAATACACACAACTCTTCTGAGCGGCCACAGTTTTTTTTTACTGGAGTTTTTGCCCTTGGCTTTTATGTCATACGCCGAATTATATGGCATCCCGTCACAAACCCCTGCTAACATTACGTGCTCTATTGTTTGCTAACCAAAAAATTGTAACTCAAAAGTTCAAAAGAATATATATATATAGTTAAAAGAATCAATTTGAGTCAACAAATTCTGTCATGAAATGTTAACCTCAACTTAACTCGGTCAAAATAAAGATCAAAGTAAAATAAATTCTAGAAATCGGAACTCTGAAAACCAAAACTCATAAATCAGAAAAACAGAAAATTTGGAAGAAAGACCAATCTTTTCAAGGGTTATTAAAAAAAAATGTCCATCCATTGGAATATTTTCAGCCAAATGAAATGCAAGAAATCATCAACCTGGAGAAATATCCAAACGAATGTGAAAATATTTCAGATAGTGGAACTTTGAAATCTGTAGATATCGAATCAAAAAAATCCACAATGAAACATTTTCCAAAAGTGTCTCATGACAAAAGTGAAGTAGAGAAGCCCAGTTTACATGTGGACAGCGATTTGAAATTGGTAAAATACACTGAACAGAAAAAAAGACTTATAAAACTTTCAAAGACTGTAACCAATGAAAGGTAAAGCAGAAAAAAGAAGTTTCCTAGTTGCAAAACAAATGTGTTGCTTCTTTATAACAAACCTCAAACCAGAAAGAGTGAAAGAGTAAATTATTCGAACATTCCATATTCATGTAACATGTGAAACAATGAAGACTAGAAAGTTTTTATCCCACTGGTTTCAAAGGAAACAATCATGCACTCAAGCAAGTGCAAGGTACCGTTAACCTTTTTCTCCATCTCTGATGACATTTCAATCTAGGAAGTATAAAAATGGCTGAGATTTGACATAAGAATTTAGCCACTAATTTTGGATGGGCAGTGGTCGAAGCGTATTCTCCCCCACTCTATATCTCTGGTGTTTGACATTCGAAAGGATAGGATGTCAGTGTTGCCAACCACAAAACGAAAATATAAGTAAAATGAGTTCATTACAGCACTGTTTTTAGTATGTAATGAACTCATTACTAACAAATAGAGAAAAGTAGGACCATCCATTTTGCTTCACTTCAGATCACGTGCTTTTTCAGCCAATAGAAGGCTGTGGGAATTGTTTTGATATTGTCGTCGAAAATGTAAACATTTTCTATCTTTCCTATTACAGGGACGTCTTCTCTCTCACGATGCTCTATCTTGTTATTCAATAATCAATTCCAAGCGAAAGACCGATCCTTGTTGGTCATCGTTTTGAGTCTTTCTAGCGGTCATTTCATTACATCTTGTGCCATAAGCAATGACCGCTACAAAGACCAGAATAATGAGCAGTCTTTCGCTTGAAATAAACTAATATCTTTGATTACAACAAACAGCTGTCATTCATAGGTTTGTTCGGGTGGCAGTTCCCAGCAAAGATATTGTATGTTATACAATATCTTTGGTTCCCAGTTATTCTGGGGAGAACCAGGTTCTGTAACTCTTGGCCTTTGTTCTATGACACGAACGGGTGAGAACAGATGATTTCAAAACGATTTCGTTAAGTGCATAGATAAGTGAAAAAGGTTATGTTGTACATCATGGATCATATCATGGATAGTGTTACCAAAGATTAAACAAAGATGGAGCCTCCGGCGCTTTTTCTCTCAACTGACCTGAGAATTCTATCCCGTTGAAAAAAGGGCAGAACTAATAAGAGATGGAATATCTCTCTCTTCTCCAAATTCAATTTAAACCGCGAAACAAGGGTATTTCTGAAAATCATAGCAGATCCTTAATTTAATCAAAACCTTTGAATTAAATGGCATATTTTATATAACTTGTCTATGAATTCTTTTCCCTCCATTTGAAAATTTTTAATGATAGTGTGATATATGGAGTAAAAGTTATCGTTTCATTCGCACGGGTTTTCATATTTGGATTAAGCTTATTCATAGCTCTGCAGAGAAGTCTGGTTTGTAAATAAAATGAGTGAAACCAAGAGAAGATGTTCAGTTGAGTAATGTTCGAATGTTTCGGGTGTGAGATTCTTTAGATTTCCCAGTTCAGATGACCCTCAACGAGCCTTGCAATGGAAATTGGCCTGCAGCGATGCGACAATTCTGAGGAAACAGGATTTGCAGTTATCACTTCGAACCTTATTTAATGACTGGCCGCTACTTAAATAAAACGGCTGATCCTACTTTGAACCTGTTTAAGAGACCAAAAAGCTTTGATATGGGTACACAAACCGATGGAATAGGAATCAATAAGGGAACTCAAACATGTTCCACAATAATGGTAAACTGCAATGTGCAAACATCACAAAACATGAAAAGCCGCTGCCACTACATCTCCTCATCAACTGCTAATCCAAAAGCTGCGAACTATCCCTTTCCATCATCCTTGCTCAGTTTCCCTATAAATATATGCTAAATTTGTTTTTAAAAATCAGAATTTTTTACATAATAAAGTATGCAAATCAAAATTTACAGGGTGATGAATTTAACAAAAGGAAAAGTAAAAAAATTAGAAACCTTAATATACTGCAGCACAAATGATGTTAAGTTAATATTTCTCAGTGTTTTCTTCCAAAAGTTACCATTCAACTGGATATCAAGTTCAGGGATCTGATCCCTTTGTATGTATGAATATTTTTATAGAATAGAAATTGTTCTTTTATGTTCTGAGAATGCTCAAGATGGAACCAGAGATAATTATATGACAAAGATTGATAATGCTGAAGAAAACTTGACTACAAATTTTTAATAAATTTCTTAAACTTTTGATGTAACTATATTAAATGAATTATAAAGAAAATTTCCTTTTTATTTGTTGCACTTTTGTTTTAGTCCATTATTTAGACATTCAATACATGAAAGTGAAATTATTGTCTGGAATTGGTAAAAAATTTGATCAGCAAAATTCACAAACTTTTATGATTACAATTATTCGTCAGCTTATTTTGTGTAACTTGGAAATTGGTGAAACAATTCATAAGACAGGAATTAACTTCTTCGTAAGAAGTTTGTCATCAATAATCAAAGGACTTCTAACTTGCAAACATAATATAATGGTTCCATTACAATTTTGATGAAAATATATTATACATTATTCTTACATTCTTGTATTAGGAAATACTTTTTAAGAAATGCTTATCAAATAATTTTCATCCACATATAATTAGATCAATTAAAAGAAAATTTCTTCTTCTCATACGATTTTGAAAAAGGATATTTCTTATTCGTTTGTTTACAAAACTGCAGTATTAGTTGAACTATATGTAGGTAACATTACTATTTAATTCGTCCATTGTGTCAAATGATATTTTCTTGTTTCTTATGAATTCTCTCTAGTCTTCACACATATTCCTCAGGAAATAAATGTTCTGTTATTGATCTCTTCCCTCAAAGTTGTATGGCAATGGCCTAAAATTTTAAAAAGGTGTGAACTTTTACAATTTTTTCAGTTGAATTGTTGTAGCTTTAAATTATATATAGATATTTTAGTAATAAATTAAAATAGATTGCAAATGATCAAAATACAAATTAACAGTGGAAATATTGCTACTCACGAAATTGCTATATTGATATAACGTCAATGAACAAACCACATGATAACAACTGATCGGGCATCTTCGGATTGTTTCATGATTGCGGTTCTCTTTGTGATTGGCTGGGCATAACGAAACCCCTCAGTGTTTATCTCATTTGATGTGATTTTGTCTATGGTCTCTAGTCTCTGGTCAAAGTTGACAGGTGTGAAATTTTCTTGTCCCGCCAATATAACTACTTGCCGTTGGTACTTATGGTTGGTACTTACTGGAAATTCACGTCTACAAGTTAATCATTTATTATTATTTACGATTCAATTTGGAATCAGTTTATTAACATCGCTTCAAAATGAATTATAATATCAGTGAGGGTACTTTGGAGGTAATTAAATAAATGCATTCACTTGGAGGTGCTTCTTTTTCTTCTTTTAACAGAAAATAATGGAAGGTGCCGAACTACCAACTCCAATTTTTCAAATTCTTGGTATTAAAAAGATTCAGTCTGGGAATTCGGCTAAGGAACGTTATCGCCTTGTTGTTTCCGATGGAATGTACACAGTCTCTCATGCAATGTTGGCAGCTCAGAATAATGAACAAATATTGGAAGCTGGTGATCGAACCGTTATTAAAGTTAAGCGCTACCTTACTAGCGTTTTCAGTAATGCTTCTGGAAAGGAACAGTGAGTACCTTGTATCAACTTAAACCTTTTGGTAGCTCATCTGTGAGGTCGAGATTGAGATTAAGATTTTACTGGAATTTATTTTGTAAATAAGAGTAGGTAAAGTAAGTTTTATAAATTTAAGATTGAATTTCACTGTGCTCAATATTAATGTTTTTACATCTCTTAGACGTATCCTGTTACTGTTAGATGTTGAGATCGTTGCTCCTGGCAGTGTAGTTGGAGAGTCCATTGGAAATCCCATACAACTTGCTGAAGCAAAAAAAAATGAATCTTCAAGTGCAATCCATGAAGCTGCACAGAAACCGAGCTCATATAACAGTAACTTTGCTAGATCAAGTAACGCTGCTAGTTCCACTGTTCCTTACAATGGCAACGGTGTTGGTTCATCTTTAGAAGGTCAAATGTTACATCCAATATCCAGTTTGAGCCCATACCAAAACAGGTGAAAAAAATTCATTTTGTATTCTTTCATTTTTGAATAATCATATAATTTCAAGATGGATAATTCGAGCAAGAGTATCGAATAAGTCTGGTATACGAACATGGTCAAATTCAAAAGGCGAAGGTAAGCTTTTCAGCATGGATTTAATTGACGAAAGCGGAGAAATAAGATGCACAGGATTCAGGGATATGGTTGATAAATATTATGATTACATCCAAGTGAGTATAGTTAAAATAATTGAATCTCTTTATTGAGTTCTCTGCCTTTGATTCAAAGACAATTTAACCTTATATCTTAAAGAAATATGTAGTGAATGCTAGGATATTGCTTAGTAATACCCCAAGAAAATATACTGATACAATTAGTATTCATTTATATGATCTGTGCACTCATTTATTTTTTAACATGTCATCTGGTTATTGAAATACATGAAGAAAAAGTACTCGGAGATATTCAAGATGCAGGGCGATAAGGAGAACATATCCTCGGACATCTTGAGTAAAAGGCTTAATTTCAAGTGTTGTAAGACAAAGCAGACCTATAATGTGTGCTTTATGAATTGTGGGGGTGTTTACCACTATTTCTGTGCGCAGAAAGAATTAATCCAAATGTGAAAATATTGAAGGGCTGCAAAATACACACAACTCTTCTGGGCGGCCACAGTTTTTTTTTACTGGAATTTTTGCCCTTGGCTTTTATGTCATACGCCGAATTATATGGCATCCCGTCACAAACCCCTGCTAACATTACGTGCTCTATTGTTTGCTAACCAAAAAATTGTAACTCAAAAGTTCAAAAGAATATATATATTTAGTTAAAAGAATCAATTTGAGTAACAAATTCTGTCATGAAATGTTAACCTCAACTTAACTCTGTCAAAATAAAGATCAAAGTAAAATAAATTCTAGAAATCGGAACTCTGAAAACCAAAACTCATAAATCAGAAAAACAGAAAATTTGGAAGAAAGACCAATCTTTTCAAGGGTTATTAAAAAAAAATGTCCATCCATTGGAATATTTTCAGCCAAATGAAATGCAAGAAATCATCAACCTGGAGAAATATCCAAGCGAATGTGAAAATATTTGAGATAGTGGAACTTTGAAATCTGTAGATATCGAAAAAAAAAATCCACAATGAAACAACTTCCAAAAGTGTTCCATGACAACAGTGAAGTAGAGAAGCCCAGTTTACATGTAGACAGTGATTTGAAATTGGTAAAATACACTGAACAGAAAAAAGACTTTAAAGACTTTCAAAGACTGTCACCAATGAAAGGAAAAGCAGAAAAAGAAGTTTCCTAGTTGCAAAACAAATGTGTTGCTTCTTTATAACAAACCTCAAACCAGAAACAAAACCAGAAAGAGTGAAAGAGTAAATTATTAGAATATATATATATTAGAATATATATATACAAGTAACATGTGAAACAATGAAGACTATTTCATATTTATTTATTTCCCTCAAAAATTTTACAGCGTATGTCATATAAAGGTATCGTAAATAAATTATATGTAAACCATGCCTAAAATAACAAAATTCAACATACGAAGAACAAACAAATTAAAAAGTCGAATATACATACATATAAAAAACTGTTATGTCATCCGATTCAAAAAGGGCATTCACCGAAGTCATAGGCCATGAATTCATCAATTTTTTTTTTTATTTATGTTTATAATGAAATAAAAAGCCTTTTCCATGAGGATCTTCTTCACGATTCCCCTGAAGACCTCATCACGTAGTGCAAGTATGGGAGTTTGTTTTATAAAATAATTCCCTGATATACATGAGTGGCCTGTGTCTTCCCCAATCTATGTCTTGGTGTAACAAGTTTGTTTTTGTTTTCTTGTATTATGTTCGTGAAGCTCGTAATATCTTTGATAATTGTCCCTGGTCTTGTGGATGGACATAATGCATTCAAGAATGTACCAGCACGGAGTAGTAAGTATTCGATATTTTTCGAATAGAGGTCTACAGCTTGTTGTTTTGCTAACCTGTGCAATGGCCCTGATCGCAGCTTTCTGCTTCAAAAAACTCTCTGACTATCCTAGAAAGTTTTTATCCCACTGGTTTCAAAGGAAACAATCATGCACTCAAGCAAATGCAAGGTACCGTTAACCTTTTTCTCCATCTCAGATGACATCTCAATCTATGAGCGTGAATCCAGCAATGAATTCTAGCATCACTTTTATCGCTTAGCGGACGGTGCCTTGCGCATGCTGTAACAATTGATCCCGGCTGAAAAATTGCTCTAAGGAATTATTCGCTTCTGAATTTCAACAGTTGACTCATTGAGTTGTTATTATAAGATAATAAAGGAAATCGATTATTTAAAATGTTCGGCGTGATCCATACAAGTAGAAATTGAATCTTTGGAAAGGGCTATTCGATAGAGTAAGACGAATTCCTGAAAAGACGTTGTCGCATATGTTTAATGAATTTAAATTGATATTTATGACTTGAATAATCATTGGAATCGATGAAATCCAGTGTCGCGCTTCAGGGAGGGTACGGAGGGATTGGAAAAAATGCAAAGTTCATCAAAAATCAATAAAAGCGTTGTCGCACCATCTCACGATATTGGAGTTATTAATTTTGATATTCAGAATATTCTGTTGTCAATGGAATTGATTGTCGGGCTTCAGGAAGGGCAGGACCGGACTTTGAAAATTTCTACAAAAAAAATTTAAAGTCCAACAAATATCAAAAAAAGCGTTGTCGCACCATCTCACGATATTGGGGTTGTTAATTCAGATATTAGGAAACCTCTGTTATCAATGGAAATGATTGTCGGACTTCAGGAAGGGCAGGACCGGAGTTTAAAGATTTCTACCAACAAAAATTCAACTAATTATAAAAATAATATGAACATAACTTCATCTCTTTAAGACCACCATATGTCAGTTCATCACAATAGAAACAAAATAATGTAACAAAACATTAAAGATTTTTTTTCTTCATGCTTGCAAGATTTTACATGGAAGGAGGTACTTTTGGAACAACATTCAGGTAGATCATACAAACTCTTCTTGCACAATGAGAACAATAATTAACCAAATATTTCCAGTGTTCTGTTGGGAGTAGTAGGAGTAGATCATAGCTTACATAAGAGGGAACTCCGTGAGAAAATATTGGAAGGTACTATTACACAAGAGTGTTATAAGAGGTATTCCAGCATATTAAAACATTTTGTTGAACAAAGTTAGAGGAACTCGAAAAGTTTATAAATAAAAATAAAATAAAAACCACCTGGACACTAATTAATAATTTTGTGGGAAAAGATTCTTGCACTAAAGAGATATTTTTCAACTAATCTCCTGATAAAAATGAAAGAGACCTTCTACATGAAGTAAATTCCTTTTTTCTCAAACAAAGTGAAATCAACATCAAAAACAATACTGAAGCTGCAGCGAATGTCAAATTGCATGATAAAAGTATATTCCTCAGCCCTATGATAGAACAAGAAATCTTTATTCATTTATTTAACTAGGTAACAATAAAACAAAATAATTACATTCATAATATCAAACAATACTTATGTTAATTTAGTGGGACTGCACATGGACACCAAGTCTGTGTGTGCTTATCCCCTTCATCATATATACACTGATCAACAATTGCTAGGGATCACTTATGAACTTCTCTTCATTTGTATTTTTTTCAAGTTATCTCGTGAATATCTGTTCGTTATATGTTCTCTAAGGAAAAATTAATATGTTTTGAGTTGATTATATCAAATTTTTCCTCACTTCATCGGCTCTTGTTCACAAAATCGATTATTTTCTGTAGGCTGTTACAGGTGGAGTGAAAAGCAATTTGGTATTTGTTATTAAATCTGTTTTTTTCTCTCGTTCAAACACATAAGGTGACACTAATTGAAGAAATGACAACAAAATCAGCTTATCAGTCATACCGAGAAGATGTTTGGCTCCTGTGCAACTGGACCAAATCATACGGTGGATACAGGAAGGTTTGTCCCAGCGAGAAGTGTCCCGCCGGTTGAATGTTTCGCAAAGTGTCGTGAGTCGGGCTTGGAATAGGTTCATCCAAAACGGCTCAGTAGCTTATGTTCAAGGGGGAGGTCGGCAGCGCAGTACAACAGCTGTCCAAGATCGTCTTTTGATCCTCAATGCTAGGAGAAATCCCACTTACCCGGCGTCGCGGCTCAATAGATCACTGAGAGTTGCAACAGCAGTTCTAATTTCGAACCAGACTGTAAGACGACGACTACATGTTCGTGGTTTGAGAGCACGTAGGAGGGTACAACATCCCCGTTTGAATAAGGAACACCTGGTTCATCGACGGCAATGGGCTGAGGAACACCGCAATTGGACAGTTGAAGATTGGAGCCGATGTTTATTTCAGATGAGTCTAGATTTCGTTTGGTCAACTTCGATGGACGTATTCTTGCTTGGAGGGAAAGAGGTCGAAGGTATGCAGAACAGTTTATGGTACCCACAACAGCTTTTGGCGGAGGTTCTATATGTGTATGGGGAGGCATTTGTTTGAACCAACAGAGTTGGTTGTTCAGCAAAACACCACAATGACCAGCCAGAGATATCACGATATGATTATTGAACCCATAATTGTTCCGTTTGCGGCTGCCTTGGGCGAGAATTTCATTTTATTTGACGATAATGCCCGTCCACACCGTAGTCGTCTGGTTAATGAAGTAATGAAGCGCTAGAAGCTATTGATAGGATGGACTGGCCAGCTCGCTCTCCAGACATGAATTGCATCGAACATGTCTGGTCTGAGATGTCTAGACAATTGTCAACCTCAAAACAACCGATCAATAACCTGGAGGACCTTTCTAACGCTTTACGGGATATTTGAACGAATTTGCCCCAAAATTTTATAAATTGTTTGATTGAAAGTATGCCTCGTAGGGTAGAATGCTTGGGACGAGCTCGTGGGGGACCAACTAGGTACTAGTTCAATCGAAACTTCAGCCTACTTGTGGTTTCATCATAAAATTTTTATGTTTTTCAAACACAGAGTGTTTTTTTTTTGAGTGTTCCTAATAAAGTCTTTTTTTCCCTCCTACTTTCCATTTTTTCATTCTTTTCGCAAGTGAACCATATTATCAACTGAAAATACTCTGATATCTGACTAAATTTATAATCTTGGAGCGAATATTTCAGAAATAAATTTAGAAAAAGTAAGTGATCCCTATCAATTGTTGAGCAGTGTACTTTCAACTGGCAATGCATTATAGAGCTTAGAACTCATAAAGTAAATGTGCCTCTGAGTTGATGAGAACTTCATAAATGGTCTAAAAAGATCGCATATGGAGGAACCTTTGGAGTTAGTATTCACAAGATTCTTGAAAAGGGGCATTTCCAACATGTATATTATTGTTAGTCTCATGTAAAGTTGTCCTAAAGTTAATAAATCACCGGAAACAAAGTTGAGTTGAAAAAGTTTTCTCTTCGAAAAGCATGGCTTTGATTATAAATTTTTGTGCAACAAAGAGACTGCTATTTGCTATTCCATCATAAAAGCAACCAAAACTCACCGACTATACCCTTGGACAACACCATCCTGAAACCAAGCACAAATTGCAGATATCTTGGAATGACAATTGATCATAAATTAAACTTCAAAATGCATGTTAAATCGACTAAACAGGCTACTATCAACAGAGCTATCCAATTCAGAAAATTAACATACAAGAACGAAGGTATTAGTATAAAGACAGCCAGCCAAATATACATGATGATCAGCAGACCTCTCTTGGAATATGGGCATCAAATCATTGGACAATGCAACAAAAGTGTAACTAAAACGATTGAGGTAGCCGAACGAACCAGTCTGCGAAAGGTCACTAAAATGAGACATCCGAACAATACACTGCATAACCCGGCCAACGAATATCTTTACGAAAAGACAGGAATAGAACCAATAAGCAGCAGAATACTGAAACTAAACAAGAAATTCATCAGTCAACAGCATAACATTGATACAATGGAACCACTAATACATAGGACACATCATCTTGAAAGACCCAAAAGGAAACTACCGGAACAAACTATAATTCAATATCTACTTAACTTACTTTAAATTTCCAAACATTTTATAGAACACAGACTTGCATACATATCATATACCACTAATGTTATAAATACAAATTGTACATGGGCAGGAAGACCTCGGTCGTTAGCCCTTTGATTAGTTTCAATAAAGTCATTTTCTCTCTCTCTCAAGAGACTGCTTAAGTTGGTCTTACAGGCATTTTCCCATAAGTTAGAACAAATTCTGTTAAGTTGTTCGGAAAGTAAATTCGTTTTTTCCCGTCAGAGGACTCAATTACGTTTTTTCGAACCCAACTTCACACTTAAGCCACATAACCATTATATGTCTTGAGAGTTGATATTGCAAGGCTTTGTGTGTGTTCTATTAATTCTACACAGTAGTTTTTGGTTGGTGCCCTTTTAAAAATGGAGAGCAATAAGCAGCATTTTCGTCATATTTTACTTTTTTACTTCAGAAAAGGTAAAAATGCTGTCCAAGCAAGAAAAAAATTAACGGATGTGTATGGAGAAGGCGTGTTAACATTACGCCAGTGCCAGAACTGGTTTGCAAAATTTCGATCCGGCAATTTTGATGTCGAAGATGCACCAAGGTCTGGAAGGCTGGTCGAAGCTGACAAAGATGCGATAAAGGCATTAGTTGATGCAAATCGGCGAATAACCACACGAGAGATCGGTAAGAGATTTAATTTGTCGAATTTGACTGTTTATGGCCATTTGAAAGGCATGGGCTTAACCTCGAAGCTCGATGTGTGGGTGCCGCATGTCCTTACGAAGCGAAATTTGTGTCGTCGCGTTGACGCGTGTGATTCGCTCCTCGAACGGCGAGAAAATTATCCATTTTTGGATATTTGGATATTTCATATTGACGCCAACCTGGATTGGAGATCGCAAGTCGATAATATAGCAATAAGTCTAGCTAAATATTGCTATGCTCATCACTAACAGATCCTACATTGATGTTGCTGTGATTGCATAAAACACACTTCGGTATGACATTATTTTTTGGTCGATATTTGTTGAGGCTAATAAAATATTTAAGCTACAAAAAGGTGCATAAGAACAATCTTCAAGATGAACTAACAAGAAAGATGTAAGAATGTTTTTATTCTGTATAATATTTTAACAGTCACCAACTTATACATTTATCAATGTATAATGTATGTGATAAAAAAACTATGAGGATGTCAAAACCTTGCTCTTGAAGCATGAGAACAACACAAGAGGTAATACTCACCCCTATGTGGACAGAACCAACTTTACCTATATATAAGAAAATGTTAATTATCCCATGATCAAAATATTTTGCCCCCAAGCTTTAAGCATGGTAGTCATTGAAGAAGAGAAGCTTGAAAAGTTTTTAATGAGATATACACATATTACCTTTTGAACTTGTGGCTTACAATTTTATTTTTGGCAAACAATAGAGAGTGTAGTGTTAGCAGAATATATTTGATGGACTTCTTTCTTCAAGAGTGGTCTTCTATTAATAAACACAGAGGGTGCCATACGAATCGGCGTATGACATGAAAGCCTAGGAAAAAACCCAGTAAAAAAACCCTGGCTCCTCGCATGTGTGTGTTGTGTGTTCAAAAATAAGCTGAAATATATTTGAGGGACTTCTCTCTTCAAGAGTGGTCTTCTACTAATAAACACAGAGGCTTCTTCAAGTTGCCCACATCGAATCTGAAAATAAAAATACAAAAGCAGAAAACAGGAAGTGAATACAAAAAACAGTTATCAAATCTCTTTGAAAGTTATAACCCATTCCAAGAAAGAAACATCATGAATAGTCCTAAAACCATCTTGAAATTTATATATGGGACAACTATTGATGAGATGAGGTATTGTTTCTTTTGCATATCCACATTCACAACTTGCTCTTGGAACTGAGTTCCATCTGAATAGCATGCTGTTGGTACCAGCATGACCTGTTCTCAAACGATTAAGAATTGTCCAAATTTTTCTTGGAAGATCAAAACCTGGAATTTTTTCAGATGGGTCAGAAATGAGATTTTTATTGAAGATTTCATGAGAGTTCCACTCAATCTTCTATAATTCTTTATCGTTAATGTTCATATTGCACAACATATTAAACCAGAATGGATTAATTCAATCTGGGAATTCTATTTGAGGAATGTATGAAATAATTGGAAATAAATTAGGAAAAAGTGATATTTGTTCCAAGAATTCAGTCTGTTTGCGAATATGGGGAGGGACAATGTTAGACAAAACTGGTAACCAATGAACTGGTGAAGATCTTATGGTGCCAATAATTATTCTCATGGATATATTCAATTGGGCATCGATTTTTTGTGTATGTGCAGTATTGAACCAAACAGAGAAACAATACTCATCTGCACAAAAGACTAAGGCTAGAGGTGCTGTGCATAGAGTTGAAGCATCACCAACCCAAGATGTTCCAGCTAATTCCTGAAGAATATTATTCCTAGTTTTCAGTTTTAGGCTCACATCAACTAAATGAGCCTTGTAATTGAGAGATGAATCTAATTTAACTTCTGATTATTGAGGATAAAAATTATGTTCAATGGGAGAATCATTGAAAGTTACAACTAATTTCCTATATTTTTCATGATTATTCAGATGGAAACAAGATACCACTGTTTTGTTGGGATTGGGACATAATCGCCACTCAATAAAATAATTCTTTAAGATCCTCAAATCAGATGATAGTATATTTTCCAGAGTATGGAAATCCGAATGCTTAAATCACTAGGATATGAATTGAAGAGTAAAGTAGCTAGAACTGATCCTTGTGGAATACCGTTTTTCATTTTTAATGATAAAGGTCTATTACAATGTCAACCAGTTTCTTATTGAAAAAAAATCCTTTGATGGACTTCAATTTCATATTTAGTCTTTTCAGGTGTTATTGAATTTTCTATTTATCATTCTGGTTTGTTTTTCTCTTTGTGGTGTGATCAACAATCTGTGTGATTCTAGATCAATTGGAGGTTATCTATGGTTTCTAACCATAGGTAACCACTGAAATTTCCGTGTGTCATAATCATAGGTTTGTTCGCGTGGCAGTTCGGAACTGTAATTTTTGGTAGTTTGTGGTTCCCACCCTTTCGTCTGGGACGGAACAGGAGTTCCTTGTCGTTCGTGTGGTCGGAACACTTGATTTCGGAACTGTTCGTTACTGTTCTTACGGTTCCTGATCTAGAGATGGTAGGTTTGTTCGGGTGGCAGTTCCCAGTTGTACTGGGGTCACAGAGAACCAGGTTCTGTAACTCTTGGAATCGTCGCAAGTTGTTCTATGACACGAACGGGTGAGAACAGGTGGGAACAGATAATTTCAAAACGATTTCGTTAAGTGCATAGATAAGTGAAAGTAAGGTTATGTTGTTCATCATGGATCATATCATGGATAGTTTTACAAAGATATTGAATAACTTATTCAATATCTTTGTGTTATTAATACGGTGGAAATACGTTAGAAATTACAAATATTAAAATTGAACAATTTTTTTGTCATAAATAAATAAACATAAACATATCCATATAAATAACTGTAAATATAATTTATATGTAATGAAATATTGAAATAAATGATTTAATTTAATTATAATTTGAAATTTCAATATGTGTAGTAGTGGTCATAAGTGGAGAAATTATTTTTGTTAGTTCAAATCTGGGTAAACTGTGAATTCTTCTGTTATTTTATTGTAATTTTGGTGGAAACTGTGTACAGAAAATTTTATATAATAGAATTACGTAATTGTATATGGAACTGGTGGCATTTGGGAAATAAATAAAAATATTTTCTAACAATTTTCATAGCTTTGTAATGATTTTTTAGATAAGAATTGTTTTAACAAGTCGTTGTGTTCTTGAAAGAGGTCATTCCTCCGTTTCCTTCCTAAATTTGCAATACATTTTGAGTGGTTAAAAAATAAAGATACTACAATCACGAAAAAACAAAGATAAATATTTAGAATATAAATACGAAATATCGTATATATAAATAATATAAAATAATTATCTTACATACTTTGATCAACAACTATGTAATTATTTTATTCATCTATTGCAAATGATCCTTCCTCTTCTTTGAGATAACAAAAATTTTGAGAAGTTATTATAACGAATTGATTAAAAATTTATACTCACACAACATCAAATATACTCAAAAACAGCTATGCGAATATCCTAATCACCAAATATATAACTTAATTGCCAATTGGAACTACTGAAGAAAATTTGAATCACCGATGATTTGAATTTACCGCTTCTTCTGTTGTACCTTGTACCATTGTACCATCTCTAGATCAGGAACCAGGAACCGTAAGAACAGTAACGAACAGTTCCGAAATCAAGTGTTCCGACCACACGAACGACAAGGAACTCCTGTTCCGTCCCAGACGAACGGATGGGAACCACAAATTACCAAAAATTACAGTTCCGAACTGCCACGCGAACAAACCTTATGTTTCAAGACCAGCCTAAAAAGCGTCTTCATCCAACAGTTGGATTCCTACTTTACTTTTTTGTATTCTAAGATTGACTAACAGTACAAGAAACCAATAAGCTCCCACTTCGTAGTGGTAAAAAGTAAAAATAAATATTTTCTTGTTTTGTAGCTATTTATTCAAGCACAAAAATTACTACACTTCAAATTATGTTGTTATAACAGTCTTAGTAGAATCAAAATTTAACATCAAAACTAATAATGATTATTATTTTAAAAACAGTCGCAATATAATCAAAATTTTGATTGATATCTCAGATTACCATTTTAATCTGAGATAAAAGTTATAATTTTAATGGGGGGGATGTACTTGGTGAATTATCAAATGGCTATTTACTTTATTTTATTCAGCAAAAAAGCCATTAATTTAATTGTTCTAATATATTATGAGCTTATTTTTCGATATACTAAATTGCTCAAAAATATGAAAACCATTATTATGCAGCTGTACAGCAAGAACCAACGTGGAGGTGTAGAGCATTCCTGCCACGTGTGGGATGGGAATGAAGGAAATCGGATCAGATCAAGTTGAAAATTTTCAAAATAACGAAATAAACTCTAAATAAATAAAATAAACTCTGAAAAAAATTAACACTGAATAAAAAAATTTAAAAGGCAGTGTAAAATAGGATTTATTCTGAAAGTTATTAATGAAAATTATTCTAAATTGAGTTCTCAATATTAAAATTTTTTGTAAATCAATGTAATTCTACGATTTTTCTGATCAGCGAAATGATCTGTAAACCTTGTCAATAAAAATATTGTGAAATTGATGATTGTGAAATTTCGTCCTCGATTTGTTTATTCACAACAAAAGCAACCGAATCAATTAATTCATTTTGAATGGTTTTAGATGTACCAGAAAATACCGATTTACTGTTGGTGTCATTTTCTAAAAAGGTTTTTAAATTCGTGTCAAATTTACTAACAAGAACTACCAATTCTTTAAAATTTCCGCGATTTAAAGACTCATTCGATTCATCGTGCCCCCTAAAAGGTAACTCTTGCATACAGAGGTGCATCGTAATATCTATTAAACTTCTTAGAATTTGTCGATTTTCTTTGACTTAAGCATTGAAATTTTCAATTTCTATTTGACTATTGCTGTGGCGATATTTTGTTTTTGCTTTCTCATAACGGTAAGCTTGCAATTAGATGAAATATGCTGAGCACTTTTATTGTGTAGCGATAGACCCCGAGATAAATCACTAAAACCACTTTTCGACCAAACTCTGTCGGAATTTTCATTAGTTGCTGAGAATAAAATGCACGGCCAACAAAATATTTTTTTCAAAGTAATACTTCCAGTAAGCCAGTCGTACTTGTCATACCACGTATTTTGGAATCCCCGATTTGATTTACCGACCCCACCACTAGACACTAGAGATTTACTCAAATTTGGAACAGGTTGCTTAAATTCCTTAATTAAATATAATTTATCATCATACGAATGAGTCGAAAAATGTTGCTTATTTATTAAAAAATTAACAATATCACAAGTACACTGAACATGTTCCTTAGGAATTTCAAAAGATTTACTATTACTAGGTCCCGCTGAATTCATTTCGCGATCTGGTAGTCACTTACGATAAAAAAGATTTATATTTCAGAAAAAATTCACCTAAAAAAGATTATTATACGCTATATCTAAATAACGACAAAGTGAACTAACCCTATACCTCTAAATAACGACAAAGTGAACTAACCCTATCGCAGAAACGAAACGATTCTCTATCGCGCAGAGGCCAGCCCGCTTCCCGATTAACTCGAATCGGATAAAACCTCGAGGCCAGCCTCTAATTTCCTAAAGCATGAGAAGCCGCCTTCAAAAAGAAACGAATACGTAGATATCGTTCTCACCGCTTGAACGACGAATATGAAATCAGATATAACCCGCTGGACATCGCAGAAACGAAACGATCTCAGATCGGCTAAGATCGCGCAGAGGCCAGCCTCGAGATTAATCCTAGAACGGCTTTACCATTACGTTCTCGTAGATCATCGAAGTATGACACGCTAATGCAGTCAAAGAATAGGCATGCCTCCAACCGTTTATTCAAAGAGGATTTGATTTGTTATGAATATACGAGGAACGTGAGATTGGGAAAAATATTGGGGAAAAAAGTGATGATGAAAGGGAATGAAGAAATATACGGTTCAGAATTTTTTTGATGAGGCACTGCCTCACCTGCCTCATAAGACAAGCCGCCACTGGTACAGTGTTGTTACTCAGAAGAATTCTTTCAAGTATGTCAAATGAAGATTTGTGGAGGACAGTTTTAAGACCTTTTCAACAGCAGGCAAAATTAACTCCTCTCCAATGGTGTGCGGTTTCCCAGATTTTGCTGTAATTAATGAGATATTGTAAGATGCCTGCCAGCCATCATCGTTGCTTTCAGACGTTGAAGCGAACATACTATGCACGGTGGGTCTCTTTTCATACTTTTCCTTCAATGTTTGGAAATAATTCAAATCCTTACCTATTTTGTCAGGATGACACCTTCTTAGATGAACTTCCAGCTTCAATGGTTTCAGTCGTTGCTCAAGACTTTGCATAAAAGACACATGGGCAATCGCTTGTCTGTATTTGATGGAAGAAAACCAAATTTCAAATATTCAACAATGTACTGTCGACACTTCTTAGATTCAGCCATGTTTCGTATCAATTACCTACCTGTAAATATGAAAAAAATGTTTGTTAGGTAATCTTAAAATGATTTAACAAACATAATTATGATAATAATATATTTAAAGAATTGTAATTAAATTAAAGTAGAGCTAGCTGGAATAGAAGTTACATATTCCTGAACTTTCTGTTCTTTTTCGAAATAAATATAGGTATTTAATTTTATTTTATACTTTTACTTTGTATATATTTTATACGCGTACTTAGTCACTTACTAAACGCAACATACTTATTCATTACAAAACACAATCATAACTAAGTATTTATTTTCGCACTTATAAAGATAAAAAATTAGGACTATCCATACAAAACGCACGCATCACTTAAAAAGACTTAAAATCAGATAGTTTAAGAAAGTAAAAAAAATACTGTTATAATTTTCCTCGACCTATGAAATCTTTATTCTTGGAATGGTTCAGAACCTACTGTTTGTGGGTTTGTTTTTCCCGCAGATACAAGTTGCTAACAAATAGATAGGTAGGTACTTACTTTCCCAACACTGGCAAACAATAATATCAATTCGCTTTAATTTTCAAAAGTCTGAAAACTACTTCCGTCACTGGTGAACACTTATATAGGTACACTTTCTTCTTTGAAATTCCGGAAACAACTGAGTAATGTTTATCATTCGCATTCGTATTTATATTAGAGAAAAATACAACAAGTTCATGCAAGTTCAGACACGACTTTAACTGGGCGGCCGGACGGCGCGGCATCGTCGAGTCTTGACACGCTCTTTCTGAACATGGAATATGCAAGTTCTTACAAAAAAAATTGCTGAGCTTCTTATAATATTGTCTTTCTATATTCATAGGAGAAGTCAAGCTTCTCATAATATTGTCTGCCTATATTATTGTCTCCCTATACAGGATGAGTCTTTGACCACTGCGTTAATTTTAACCATAGATTCTTTACGTCAAAAGAAACACTTTCTTTCTATAACATTTTTCCAAATTTGGCCCCGTTCAAAAGATATAGGGTGTTGAAATTTCATAAAAAAATTGCATTTTCACCTGTAATATTCAAACAACAATATCAATTGAAATGATCTCCTGTAGAAGGTTTTTTATAACAGTCATGCATATTTTGGCATCGTTAGATTCATTCCATTTCTTGTGGGTTTCTCACTACTACTCTACAGATTGGTTAAATTGCATGAAAAACAAATATCGTTGAACTAAAGGTCCGTATCTTGTACTTCCTGGAATCATTAGTCTTTTTTGCAGATAAAATCATTCACCATCTTTCCTCCTAAATTGCACCATTCTTGAGATATTTGAAGTTGAAAGGAATTAAATCGATATAATTTTGTCCAAATTTTATGATTTTCCCAAATCCAACTCTGTGCTGAAATGATTCAATAACAAGATTTGTTCACTGTTGCCATATTTTATGTCTATATTAAATATTTCTTCAAAAGGTTGGGGAAATCTCTCTCCAGTCTATGGTTCCACCACTAAAAACTAATAGATGAAATTAACCACTGAACAATTTTTGTCTTACATTCACTACAAAATCTGAATTGCCATTTGCTGTATTCATTATTAATGATATCTAGCACCTTGTTTAATATTTAATCCAGAGTAATATTCCATAAGAAATAGAAAAAAAGATTTCCTTCACTAACATAGGTACTTCGGTATATTCTCATGACCGTTGAAATAGGTAATGTATTTTCTGTCAGGACCTGTTGAATTGAAGACTTGTCTTTATGAAGAGCTGGTTCTTTATAGCTTCAGACTTTCAGGGTCCATCAAATTATATCTATTCTAACATAGGAATGCTTCAAATTAAGATCATATGAGTTTTAAAATCTTCGAATCCAGTCTCCTTGATTTATTTTGTAGGTTTATAGTTTTTTCACATATTTATTTCATACACCGATTCAACCTGGTACCTACACGAACTTAGGAGATAATAGAATTTGGCTTAGTTTTAGTATTTCTGAATGTTTGTTATGATGCATGGTTAATTCAAATTCAATCAATATTGAAACTGGAAGCTATAGGTTTATAAACAAGAAAGATTAGAATAGAAATGTATTTTCTGACCATAATCATTTCATACTGAATTGAATAATTTCAAACTATCGAAATTATTATTATTATTTTATTATAATATTTTCCACATTTTTTAAATAACTGTTGACAGTTTCAAACAGAATCAAAACAACAAGGAACCACAGAACACTATTTTATTGGGAACAACCCACCACAGAGACGTTATTATAACATTTCAATGTGGTAATAATTCACTCTAGTTATTCTGAGAAAAATTATAACTGAAGATCGATAATGATTACAGATATAATCTTTCATTTAAAAAAAACTTTGCAATTATTAATTTTTTTCTCTCCTGGGGTTCGGTAATAAATTAATATTCTATGGTAAGGTATTAAAATTTGACATAATCTATGAATAACCATTATTCAATATTTCTGTTTTTGTTTACATAATTAAAACAGATATTCTGATTATAAAAACCAAAAATTTGTTCAGTAATTAATTATAGTCTAAACAGAATAGATTCTTACTAACGAAAAAACACGTAGTTGGTTTTTCAGAATCAAATGTAGGTGATCAAACCTAATTCCTTCAAGCTAATATAATTGCACACCTAAATCTGAGAATACTTGTAATCTATTCAAGTAATTTGTTATTGGGATTCAGTAGAGAAAATAATCATCAAGCAAAGTATAATAACATCACTGTAAAATAATTATTCGTAGTGACATTATTCATTGTTGTTGAAGATTTCGAAAAAGATTGCCATATTTTTAACAGTCTCATAGACCTGTTCACTGGTCTCTGTCAAGGAGAAGAAACTTAAATAATATCAGTGTTTGGAAAATCATAGATGATATTTTCTGGCTTTGAGTGAAAAAAAAGCAATGTGACAACCTCTTGCCTTGGAAGTTTTCATAGAAATGATGGTTATCATGATTTGGAAATTTTAAGAAGAAAATTACAAATGTATGATGATAACATCCAATAATTCTGAGGTTTTTTGGGAATTTCTCACTGGGAAGGGATGGTTTATAATCTTGAAGTAGAAAGAAATTATAGTAGAACAACAAAAATCTATGTTAATGGTGTTGAATTTTTTTTACCAGAAAATTAGTATTTTGTATCTTCCTTCTGGATATGGACCTAATCGGATGAAACATGAGTGAGTGAATCATTTCTTAGAGGGAAAATAATATTTTTAAACAATTCAGATTCAATAGTGGATGCTGTGGAAAGTATTTTTCATTCAAACTGTACTGGACTACAGAGGGGTATTTGCCCAATGTGAAAACTTAAAATGCTTATAACTTTTTAACGCAGCTGAATATGGAAAAACCGTAATGGAAAAAGTGTTTCTTTTGATCTCAAGAACCTATGGTTAAAATTAACGCAGTGGTCAAAGACTCACCCTGTATTCATAGGAGAAGTCAAGTCGGGTCACCTAATATATTTTTATAGACCCCCGTTAACGAGTTGTGGACCCCATTTTTTTTCCACGCAAGCGTAGACGCCTGTCGGGCTCCCGTGGACCCCTGGGGGTCCACCTGGACCACTTTGGGAATCAATGAACTAGATGATACTGCGATCATTTGAAACTCCAAGTCAATAAGGACGAAAGTCGCGTGCTATGATTTTACAGGGTCCATTACGGTTAGGTGCAGGCAGAAATTCTGAGGATTGCTTATTGCCCTGAAATTTCGTCTCACCGGATTGTTCAGTCGTTTTCACTTCGTTCTGTATCTTAGCCTTAACGCATATCTGCTCACAGCTAAGCTATTTTGTCGATTGCTGTGAATAGAATGCATATCGAAGAATTATACTGGTTGTTGGTTATGGTCAAAACCAAACGCATAAATCAATAGGTAAGTGAAAACATTTTCTGTTTCTAAATATGTTAGGAATTACTTTTTTCCGAAGTAGGTGGCTATTAATTTGA
The DNA here is from genome assembly GCA_030674115.1 of Micraspis discolor. Taxonomy (NCBI): domain Eukaryota; kingdom Metazoa; phylum Arthropoda; class Insecta; order Coleoptera; family Coccinellidae; genus Micraspis; species Micraspis discolor. The sequence continues at coordinate 94,707 of JARTUT010002202.1, forward strand.
TCAAATTCTGGCAGAACTTTGAGCTAAACATCTGAATGAAATTGGAATACCACTGTCGATCTGCACCGAGTCCAACAAATGACGTCATGCACTTTTAACAGGTTATCGGAGGAACTGACAGGAAGTCAAATAAAGCGGAAAACGAAATCGACACTCGGTGTATTACAGATTTAATGAGTTTGAATCTACTTATGAATATTTTTTTCTTACTTCTATCTATCTTTCGATTTTGGAGCTGAATTCAACTAGTGCAATGGTAAATTGATTTTTATTAATTTTTCGTTGTTTTGACCAGATTTTTTTTCCATAATATTAATTTTCTATTATTATTATTTTGTAAAGAAATATTGTGCTGTGCAATAAAAAAAAATTTGAATTAATTGTCTGATGAATATACAGGGTGCGGCCAAAGTCAGTTTACCGGTTTGCATATGAGAGAAAAAAGCAAAAATAATTGAAATAAATTTATTTTCGAGAAAAATATTACATCAATAATTACTTGTGGCCTCACATTTTATGTTCGAATTGTTTCCCCACCTCTTCAACACACATGCGGCATAGTTTAGTCACGGTAAAACAAATTTTACGAACGAATTCGGTATTGGAACGAAGTTTCTCACATTCTTCTTCGATTCGCACGCGTAAATAAGGAATATCACGAGGTCGTTCGCTGAAAACTTTGTCTTTAAGGACGCTCCAAAACGCAAAATCAAGCGGCGTCAAGTCGGGCGAACGTGCTGGCCATTCCTTTTTTCCTAGTCTTCCTATCCAACCGCCGAATTGTTCATCCAAAAATCGCCTAACTTCAACTCCTAAATGCGGAGGAGCGCTGTCCTGTTGAAAATGTTCAATTCTCGCAAGGTCTGGATTATCTAATTCGCCCCTTAAATCTTCCAGTAACTCGAGGTAATTTTGCGCATTCACAGTCCCTTCAAAAAAGTAAGACCCTACAAGGTCACTTGCATGAACACCTGCCCATACTGTCACACCAGGAACATGGAGGTTTTCACTCGACCAGTAAACGCAGTTGTGTCTATTAATACGCCCATTCATTTTGAACTGAGCCTCATCACTAAAAAGAATTGAACGGTAGAAAAATTTGTCATCATCTGCGCAGACTAAATACCACTCACAAAATTCCAATCCTCGATCAGGGTCATCGTCGTTCAGCGCATGCAAAAGTCGAGGCCGATAACAATGAAATTTAATCTTCTTTAAAATGCGACGCAAACTTCGGTCAGAAATCTCCAATGCTGTGGCTGTGCGACGTGAAGATTGATTTGGATGTTCGACAACAGATTGAGCTACGATGTTCATGTTTTGCTCCGTAAAAAACGCGGCTCGTCGACTACGGATCCAGTACTTGCGAATTTACGATACAGTTAATACACCATTTGTCTGGTGGTTACTTGCTTGTTTGGAAAGCTCTGGCGAAATTTTTCGAATATTTCAGCATAATCTCCGTCAAGTTTTAGGTAAGAAGTGAGGAAATAAATATACTTTACATGCGCAGGCATGGCAACGAACGCACTGTGAACGTACACAACACTAATACACGCGGAGAACTCATCTCGCTACCCGGTACGATACTGGCCGAGAATACGCGCATGCGTGAATATCAGACAGTATAAACTGACTTTTGCCGCACTCTTGGAAAATTTTATATAAACTACATAGGTAGCACAAATTATTCGTTCTTCGGAATATTTTTCATTCTGATTCAGCATATCCCTCCAGCATTCTCATTATTAAAAAATGTAAATCTTCAATAAAAGATGAAAATTCTAAAAACAAACAGCAAAACGTAATCTTTTGATTTTATCAATATTTTCCTCCATATTTGCACTGAAATTGATGCACCGACACCTATAGCCAGTGTCAAAAAAGCACTGGGTGCTCCCTGATAAGCGGAAAACGACACAACCGAACGGTGCAGCACTAGTGCGCACCAGGGCAACAAGCAGAAAATGCCATTAGGGTTTACGTGTGATTGTTATAACCTGAACATTCAGCAATGTAATAATACAGGGTCTTTCACGAGGAACCTCGCCCATATTTATACGGGAAACTACTAAACGTATTTTCATGAAATTCAGCACTTATAAGTATTTCACGATGCTGATGAAATCTAAAATATTTTCAAGGCATGAGCACCTCCGGTTTTTCCGGAAATTACGTCAACTTCCGTTTTTCAAATTACAACACCATTTTTTTATTGCAGAAATATATTCCTTAAAAAATTTCAAATTATTTTGATGTAACATTTTGCAGTTTCGGTTGGAAAATTCTCTCTGAGCGGGAAAATTCGAAAAAAAATCGAAAATAGAGCTCCGCTGAAACAAGAATAACTTCGAGGTTTTTGGATGGAAAATTTTCATTTTTGGGATTTTTCAAGATGTAAGATTGATGTATCCACTTTAAAAATCGAAATCGCGATTCATGATATAGGGGGTGAAAAAATCGGTTTCAAAGTTAGGGATGACAAAATCGTGAAAAATCAATTTTATCAAATTAGAACCACATTTTTTTAATGGCAGATATTGAATCTACGTTGAAAAATAATGTGAGTGTATGCATCACACCCTTGCCCTAAAGTGGATATTTTCTGAGTTATTCACAAAAATTTAGAAAGCACTGACGTGAGGTCAGATTGCTTTGGCGCTCTTGTTGACCTACTTGCGAGTGAATATTCAAACCTTAACAAATCTATAAGCTCTCTGATCGGGTGAACAATAGTCTTTTTCCGTACTATGGGACAATGTGATGTAAATATGAAAGCCTAATGAATAAACAAACCTTTATCTCAATTTGAAAATAACTACTCATAATTTTCACCAAATTTTGTTCTATGTTCTCCTAAAAACTTACGTCATTGCTTTTCTGAGTTTTGACAACGCCATCAAATTCTTTCTCTATGATAAAAAATTTTTGATTAATATTACGTCTGTGCTTTTCTGAATTTTGACAACGTCATCGATATCGAATTCTACCTCTATGAATTCTATGAAAATTTTGATTGATATTACGCCAACTGACACTGATATCTAGGTCCGCAAGTTGTCAAACGAATATCGATCTGTGATGGCAAATCTTTCAATGACAAAGCTCGGACTTCATGACATTTCTATTTTTCTCTTGAGTAAATGAAAAAAATGATCATATCTTCAGAAGGGGAAAAGCTACGACAATGAAATTTGGGGATGAGTAAGATATCGGTAACCTCAATATATATACGGATTTTTATTTAAATCTATGTGAAGTCTTAGGAGATATTAAGTATTCAAAATTTTTTTTTTGGGAATTTTTTAAAATTTTCTAGCGTGACGATTTCTGCGAAATTTTGCAAGCCATTTCGTTTCAGCCTCCTCAATAACATTCCAAGTATCAACTTGATCGGATGGATATTCTAGTAGTTATTGAGGAAACAAAATTTCAGTTGCTCATAACTACTGAACCATCCGACGGATTTGGCCCAATAACGAACTTGACCGAGATATTTGGACAATTAACCTATTCTGAAAATTTGAAAACTCTAGCTGATTCCTTTTGGATGCTAGAGAGGATACGGACGGCCGGCCGGACAGACTCAACTTTCGCCACGAATTCTTCATCAGGGAGTCGAACCCAATCGATTGAGACCATTTTCGGCTCGATATTCCAAAATTACAGACATTCGGGCAAAATGATAGGCACTCTGTTCGGGTGAACAAGAGCGCCAAAAAACTGTTTTTCGTCCTGAATTTTCAGCTATTTCTTTTCCCTGCACTCAAAAAAGATAAAATTTTCAGGAACTGTTACTTAAATCATGTTTTAGATTTTACTACCCTAATATACAAGAGAAAAAAGTTCAGGTTGTTCCTAAATAGATGGCGAATTTGGATTCGAATTTGTATCGGAAACCTCTTTATTTCAACTAATCGGCCATCGGTTTTCTCTCCAGTGATAAATAAATAATTCCTTATGAACCATATGCAAAACCTTACCATGTTTTACATTCTTTTTTTTTTAATGATAGATATCATTAATTACATCTGCCAAATTCCTCTTTATTCAGTAGCATTTTGTGTTTACTATTAATTTGGTGATAATTCGTATTAATCGATCACTATGCCTAATTTTACCAATGAAGATTATTTAAATCTCATTATACTTCATGGAGAATGTAATAAAGTTGTAGATAGAACGATTCGACTGTTCATTGAGAGGTTTCCTGACCGACCCAGACCAACGAGAGAGATACCATTAACAGAACCATGACAAACTTGAGAAATGTCGGATCTTTCGTTAAGAAAGCTATACACAGAGAAAAAAGTGTAGTAGAAGATGAGAACAACGAAATTACAGTTCTTGCATATTTTCGTGTGAATCCTCAAAATTCTTTCAAAGATGCCGAGATTGCTCTGTGATTATCTCAATCGAGTGTTTGGAGAATATTAAAAAACCATAAAATGCACCGATATAAATTCAATAGGGTACAGCATTAGAAGGAAACTGATTTCGTCAGGAGAACAGAGTTTTGCGAAGCTATGTTGATTCGATTTCAAGAGAATGAAAACTTTTTGGACTGTATAATTTGGACAGATGAATCTAAATTCACAAAGAATGGTTCTTTCAATAGGCATAACAGTCATTATTGGGATGAAGAGAACAACCACCACTTCAGACAATGGAACTTTCAAGAGACCTGGAGTTTCAATGATTTTTGCGCCATCAAAAATAATGCAATTCTCGATTTTCACATTTATGGTGGGACTTTAACTGGTAAGATAGAACACTACACATGTTTGCATTATTTAAAGAATGTTCTCCCTTAGGAGATAGATATTCTGACATATTGACAATTGAGCCGCTAGAACAGAACCATAATGACTTCTGGTATCAATAAGATTGCACACCTCCACACAATTCACTCAATGTGTCAAATATCCTATACATACTATTTGAAGATCGATGGTTGGCGAACATTGGTCCACATCTTTGGCCACCACGTTCTCCCGATTTAACTCCTTTAGACTATTATGTTTGGGGTGGGATAAAAATATCGTCTATTCAACTCCCCTGACTGATAAAGAGGACTGCATAGGTTTGTTTAAATTTTTAGATTCATAGTTTTGAAACTCAATTTGGTTTTTAAACACTTTTGCAGATCTCTTCCTCCCGATGAAATAAGAAGAGCAACGCACGAAGCATTCCTGAGACGTATAAATAAATGTCTAGAAATTAACGGTCAAAACTTTGAGCATCTTCTCTAGTTATAACTGCGAGAGTTTGCCATGGTTCTCCTAATAGTAACTTGAAGTCGGTTTCAAGAAGGGGTGAAAAATCTACAGCATGGTTCAAATAACAGTTCCTGAAAATTTAATCTTTTTGGCGTGAAGGAAAAAGAAATAGCTGAAAATTCAAGACGAAAAACAGTTTTTTGTGAATAACTCAGAAAATATCCACTTTAGGGCAAGGGTGTGATGCATACACTCACATTATTTTTTAACGCAGATTCAATATCTGCCATAAAAAAATGGGGTTCTAATTTGAAAAAAATGATTTTTCACGATTATGTCATCCCTAACTTTGAAAGCGATTTTTTCAATCCCTATATCATGAATCGCGATTTCGATATTTAAAGTGGATACATCAATCTTACATCTTGAAAAATCCCAAAAATGAAAAATTTCCATCCAAAAACCTCGAAGTTATTCTTGTTTCAGCGGAGCTCTATTTTCGATTTTTTTTTCGAATTTTCCAACCAAAACTGAAAAATATTACATGAAAATAACTTGAAATTTTCTAAGAAATTTTTGCAATAAAAAAATGGTGTTCCAATTTGAAAAACGGTAGTTCACGTCATTTCCGGAAAAACCGGAAGTGCTCATGCCTTGAAAATATTTTAGATTTCATCAGCATCGTGAAATACTTATAAGTAATTAAGTTCATGAAAATACGTTCAGTAGTTTCCCATATAAATTTGGGTGAGGTTCCTCGTGAAAGACCCTGTATAATTGCTTGATATAACCATGTATTTTTGGAAAATATGTACTTGTTTTCTTAAAATATTATTTCGAGATCGAAACGCATTAGGAACATCATTAAAAAGTAAACCGCTACTTTGTTCGATAGTAGAACATTTTCTGTTTTAGGTTCAGAAATATATTTCAGTTGTTGAAAAAGAATTTATCGGAATAAATGTACGGTAATTTTCTAGTTTACAGATCACTCCGTGATTTCAAATTTTTTTCAAGTTTTAATGTAGAATATTGGCCTTTTTAAAACCCATAATTCCTGGCAAAAATTAAGAAAACTGATAAATTTTATATTTTTCACTGTTTGAGATGGTAAAAAATAACTCCTAACATCGTTTGTTTGGTATTGCTGAACTTAACCAAGCTAGCCTAACCTGACCAGAAAAAAAAGGAAATACTTGCGAGAGGGCGATGGAAATTACTATGCAGACTAAACCATAATGCGACAAATTTTATGAAAAATTCAGTACTCACCATCATGTAGAATACGAATATGAGATCGAAATTCTATGCAAATATGATATTTTTAAGAAAAAAATCATTTCTATAAGAAAGATTCTCCAGAACATTATAATGTATTTTTCTTTCTATTCGTTTTTTCGCGCTTGTTCTATTGTAACAGGGTGATATTGTTTTGCCCAAATGTCTGTTATTTTCCAGCCGGCTGTATACTCTTTATCTTTCGAAAGATGAGTAAGAGTTTCCATATTTTTAGAATAGGTTTACTGTTAATCTGTATCCATCTCGGTCAAGCTCGTTGTTGGACCAAATCCGTCCTGTGGTTCAGGAGTTATGAGCTTCTGACATTTGGTTTCCTCTATAACTCCCAGAATATCCATCGGATCAAGTTGTAACTTTGAAGATATTTGAATTAGATTTTATCAAATGCGCTTGCAAAATATCGCAAAAATCGATTAGCTAAAAATTTCCAAGAAAATTTTTTCATACATTATACCCCATAAGGTATCCGACGTATTTCAACTGGAATTTGTGAATGTATGGAAGTTATTGATATTTTACATATTTTCATATTTCATTGTCTCAGCTTTTTTCCAACAGATATAATTATTTTTTCATTTACTTCAGGCAAACAATCACAGAAGTTGAAGTTCATGTTAATTAATTAGGTTGACATTTACGTTCAGTGTCGACTTTTGCCTCTTTGAAACTATGGGGCAGTGGTGGTTAACGAAACTACAGGAATTTCTTATCTTCTGACACTTCTTTTCCGTAACAAACTTATAAAAAAAAACCCTAAATTATTCGTCTGATAATACGAATATTTCAAAAAATCGTAATCGTTAAAGAAATTTCAGTTCTCGATGTTTTCACAGATACGTATAACGATCAATATCGGTCGGACTCGTTGATTCAGTTTCAAAATTAATCAGAATGTTTAATTTACGATAAAATAATATATTTGCTGACGAGAAAATGTTGATGATCTAACTCGTATAGAATTATTATTTGGGCCATAACCATAATCTATTATTGTTCTTGTAACCAGCGTTTCAACAGGGTAAAATTAGTTTCCAACTTTCATAAATGTCAAATAGACAGAATATGAAAACTAGATAAAAACTAGCACTTATCTGTGGTTTGAAGATTTCTTCAAGTCACATCAAACAATCGACCTCCAAACTTCGGGCAATTCATTTGTTGGTGCACTTATGGAATTGAGAGCGATGTTCATGAATGCTGCCTCCTTGATTTTTCTTTTTGTAGGTTTCTCTTGCTTGGTTATTATACAGGGTGGCCATTTGAAAATGAAACAGACGAGATTACAGACGAAATAAATTTTTTCGATAGAAATGCTGGGACAGGTCGAATTCTGTTTCGAGGGGGACAACTTAAGATGTAGGTTACGGACGCACAGCGCTTCAACCCTTGCTACTACAACCCCCACCCCCAAATTTTGAATAGGGAAGATGGGGTGAGTGATACCTCATTTGAAAGGTATTTTTATATCGATTTCCGCACAGTAATTGTTTTTTCATTTTATGCATTAGTTCTCGAAACATTCCTAACTAAGTATTTGAAAATGAAGTGGTGTTTTCATGGCACTTGTAGTGTTTTTTTGTGAAAAATCGACATTTTGAGCTTCAAAACAACCATGACTGTGGCTTCCTTCCTCCAATCCACTGACATAGAAATCTTTAATCAACGAACAACAATCATCGAACAAACAAAGCGTATTGCGAAGGAGCTCAATCTTGCTGAAACTCAATCTAAATTATCTTCGATATAATTTGCAGTATTTCCAATAACATGCGGTAACACTTGATGGATAGAAATCTCCGAAAAGTCCAAATACGTACATATCTCTAATCAGATTACCAGGTAAGAAAATCAAATCATTAATGATGCCACAGAAATATTCCAGTCCCAATTCGTGAAACGATTTCCGACTTGATTATGAAGCCTTTTCTCAGTTGGCTTCAGTATGTTTTCATTTTGTTGATTATTGAATTCATATCTTTTTCAAAAAAATGAGAATCGATAATTTTTTATTTATCACGAACAGATCATTAAGTTGGCTTACTGGTTCTTTGACATGTGAATTATTTTTAGTTTTGAATCGAGACTTGTATGTGTTCTAATTCATTGTTCGACATTGTTCGATTGTTTATTCAATTGCAGAGCGGGTGGAAATAATTTCACTATTTTTGCAAACAATCAATGTGCGAATAGAACCGCAGAATTCTTCAATCAACGACATTTAGATAAACATGTTAATAGGAAGTATGTTTTGGAATTAGTGTCAAAGTTTCAAGAAACCGGGTCCGTGGCTAATAAAAAACGAAACATGGAAAGAAATGAATCAGCTGAAGTAGCTGTTCTTGGACAGATTGCTCTGAATCCAATGGCGAGTACGAGGAAGCTAGCACATGAATCTAGTTTAACACGAACTCGAATTGCAGATATTTTGAAGTATCATAAATTCCATCTTTACAAAATCCCTCTTTCACACGCACTAAACGAAGATGATTTTGACCGTCGTGTTGAATTTTGTGATATAATGAGTGAACGAGTAACTGCTAATCCCAATTATCTGTACAATGTTTGTTTGTCCGATGAGTGTTCGTTCTTTCTAAACGGCACAGTAAATCGACACAATTGTCGTTATTGGGCCGATGCTAATCCGAGATTGTTCCACGAAGTTTATACTCAACAACCAGAAAAACTTAATGTTTGGGCTGGAATATTTGGTGACAACATTGTCGGCCCTTTTTTTACTTGGTAATCTTACTGGAGTTATGTATTTGGACTTATTGGAAAATCACATTGATCCAATTTTGACGGAAATTATTGAAAACAATGCTGGAAATTATGTGGAAGATCAGATTGTGTTTCAGCAGGATGGAGCTCCTCCACACTACGCCTTACCAGTTCGAAAATATCTGGATCAAAGATTTCCAAATCGGTGGATTGGAAGAAGGGGTCCCACTGAATGGCCAGCCAGATCTGTCAGCACTAGATTTCTTTCTTTGGGGCCACTTGAAGAGTAAAATTTACTCTACACAGCCCGATTCCATAGAAGATTTAAGAAGACGTTTAGTGAGCGAATGTCGTCAAATCACTCCAGAAATGCTGCAAAATGTGCGCCCTCGTTTCGAACAAAACTTATTTCATTGTATGGAAGCTAATGGTGAACAATTAGAATATTTAATTAATTGATGTGAGTTTTTGATAAATTATTTACTTTACTTTGAAAAGTCTTATTCCTTAGATCAATACTTCAAATCGTTCTGATACCGTTCAGTTGGAGAATGATTTCAGTGAATAAAACAGCTAGTCGAACATCTGATAAAATTAACTAACGCATGAATATTTCGAGAACTAATACATAAAATGATAAAACAATTACTGTGCTGAAATCAGTATAAAAATACCTTTGAATTAAGGTATCACTCACCCCATCTTCCCTATACAAAATTTGGGGGTGAGGGTTGTAGTAGCAAGGGTTGAAGCGCTATGCGTCCGTAAGCTACATCTTAAGTTGCCCCCCTCGAAACAGAAATCGACCTGTCCGAGCATTTCTATCGAAAAAACTTATTTCGTCTGTAATCTCGTCTGTTTCGTTTTCAAATGGCCACCCTGTATATGTTTCGTTCCATTTTATCAAGTAATTTTCATCCACAGCATGTTGGATCCATCGGTGTCCAACACTTGAGAAAGTTGTGAGTTCCAGGAATTCACTATGTCAACAGCTGGCTACGTTTCTTCTGGAAATTATATGTCCCATAAAAAATCATGGAACATTCATGATTAAAAATACAAAAGATTCCATCGACATAATTAGAAACTAAGAGATCTTTGAAGAAAACATTATGGTTAGCTTCGATGTTACGAGCTTGTTTACCAATGTCCCAACATATAAAGCACTAACAATCGTAAGAAAAGAACGCTTGAAAATGATCAAACATTAAACAACTTAGTGTGAATGAAATAATGGAAATGCTCTTCTCTATTTGCATCGACGCAACATACTTCCAGTTTGAAGACATTTTTATCAACAAGAATTTGGAATGATCATATGTTCACCTCTGTCTCCTATTTTAGCTGATTTAGATATGGAGAATTTCGAACAAAAAGCTCTCGACCAATATACAATATACCCAAATTATGGAAAATATGGAAATATAAAGTTGATACTTTAATCCTTTGGCAACATGAAATGAACAATATAGATTAATTCCTTCAACATCTTAACAGTCAAGAAGAATCTATTAAATTCACAATGGAAATCGAGAAATATACTGTACTTGTTGATAAATAAAAAAGAATCCCACAAACTTATACAAAGAACCAGCAAACATAGGTCAATATCTACATTTCAATTCCAACCGTCAACTAAATACTCAATTGGGAGTGACAAAATTTTTATATGATAGAGCAACAAATATATGCTCTACCCAATAAGATAAAATGAGGAAAAAACATCACAAAAACACTGGGAAGGGCGGAACAAATAACAGAAAATCAACTTGAACCCAATACAACACAAGAAAGTATGCAACAAACTGTGAAACTGGCCATTTCTTATGTGAAAGGTTTCTGAGAAAACATGAGAAGAATTGGAAATAGGTACGATATAACAACCGCCTTCAAGAAACAAGATACCATCAGGGCTAATCTAACAAAAGTTTAAGAAACCGATAACGAGAATCAAAGAACGAATAACCGTATATATGATATACCATGCGATTGCGGAAGACCTTTTTTGGAGAAACAAAGCCCCCCCTTAAAGGTGAGAACATCAGAAATATTCTCAAGTGTTAGACACCGATCGACCCAAGTTGATCCAACATGCTGTGGATGAAAATCACCGGATAAATGGAACAAAATATCTATAATATCCAAGGAAGAGAAACCTATAAAAAATCATGGAGATGGCATTCATGAACATCGCTCTGAATCCCATAAGTGCAGAATTAATTAAATTGTGAGAAGTTTGGAGGTCCATTGTTCAATGTAACTTGAAGAAATCTTCAAACCACAGATAAGTGCTAGTTTTTATCTAGTTTTCGTAATCCATCTATTTGACATTTATGAAGGTTGAAACCTGTGGAATCGCATGTCTTTGTAAAAGCAAGTTTTACCTTGAAAAAATTAACCACTTAACCTAACCTCGCCAGACCAGAAGTTATATAAAATTTATAAGTGAGCCGCAAACTGGAAATTAACTCATATTCCTTGTTTTTTGTGAACCTGTCCACATCTGCCTAAAGGAGAGATTTCCCCCTTTTTTTTTCAGGATGTCTGGCAACAAGTTTTAGTATTATAAGTGTGGTATTTCTTTCAGTAAAGAAAATTCTCTAAGGATGTACAGATTGCCTGTTGCTTATTCTGAAAGATGTGAACAGTGGATTTTGAATTCAGGTATGTCCTCAAAAATTTTGATATATCATGGAGGATGATACTATTGGAAGTTCTCAGATTTTATGAGAAATTTACACTCATCAATACAATTTCGGTTTATTGTTCTTCAGATACCTATTTTGAATAAAACCTCATTGTTTCAGGAAATGGTATTCAGTAAATGTTTTTCTGCAGAGCAGATACGGCCAAGAAGGTTACCCTGTGGTGCGGTACCTATAAACTGTATTGTTCAGTTACATATTTTGCCGGCTATTTAGTAAGAAAACTAAGAACAAAATATAAGTGTGATTAGAGGGAAATTGGAGGGACAGAAAATCTAGAGAATGTAGATGAAATATGCGTATTCTACGAAAATTTTGATTTAAGGAAAATCTGTTGGAAACTCCAACACATTTGGTAACAAATTTCACGCAGAACTGTATGATTAATTTCAAAATCTCACTTAGATATTTATGAAGAGAATTTGAAGAGAAAAATCAGCAGTAATCTTGAAAAGCATCTTCCTAAATGGATTGATATTCATGAAAGCTATGGCCAACATTTGGGTTATCTTCTTGAATTACTACTCATGACGTTTATTTTCAAATATTGTGTGTTTGGAAATCTTTCACACCTCGGGTTCATTAAAAAAATATCAATATTGTCAATATTGCAACATAATAGTACTCGAAATATTGAAAGATTGTTATTATATAAAAAGAAAAAACTGTTGCGGCAAATTGTATTCTATTCCCTACATGAATATTTCAACTATTTCCCTTGTAGTTTTCAATTTTATTTGCCTGATCTTCATTATGTTTTTTCATATTTGTGTTTATTGTATCTATTCTAAGTATTTGACATTTTCAAATACTGTAGAGATTTCAGTAAGTTAATATAAATATTATTCTTATTGAGTTTGAATCTGGTTTGATTTGTAAAATTTTATGTATAATAAAAACAGTTGCCGTTAATACAATTAGTTTTATTTCACTGAATGAAGAAGGCACTTAACTGCCTTGTCCTGAAGAAGCTGAAACACTTGTCGGCACCTTCCATCATTTTTCCACTTTTTGGCATTATAGCAGAAAAATTTTATTATCATTTCTTCATTCATAAAGAATCCGCAATAACCTTTTTTTTAATGAATAGATTGGGTATTGCGGAGATTTAAATATAAGAGAGAATGATTTTGAGATAATTTTGCAGACAAGATATTCAGAGTATTTCTTTAAAACGATATCTAATGACATTGGAACATTAGGAGAAGCTACCCCGTTAAGAGAAAGGGGTTAAAATCCAGTAAGATCCCAAACTTATGTAGGATTAAGCATTTTTGGACGGAATGGTGTCAGTGCGGACCTGTGTTGAAAATGTGAAATCCGATATTTTCTTCGTGTATCGATAATTCTAAAGATAAAGAACTATTCCCGGTTATTTATTCGTCGCCGGGTAGACTAACCCTCTTGACGTTCCCAAATTGAAGGGACATGTTTTGAGTTGACATTTTTGAATATTTATGGAGTACCAAGTGAGACTCGGATGTGTTATGTGAAAAGGTTGACATGCCTCTCAAGCGTTGTGATAAATTATGACGAAGTACCCTGAGTACAGTGGTGGGAACTATGGTGAACCCCATTCGTTTAAAGTGAACCAATAAATACTTTAGGGGTGTATACAAGTGTGGTCGAAATAGAAAAAACGGAACTGGGGACTACCCAGAGAAGGAAAAAGGACGCCGAGTCGAGCTTGAGACGCCATGTCAAACTCTAGACGCAGACTCTAAGTTTAGACGCTAATAAGAACGGTAACCTTGAAGAAAAGACGTTAGACGAAAATACGTTTCGCGAGTTTAGAACTTTTTGCCGAAATTAAGAACAAAACGATCGTTGTAGTATTTAGACGAAGAACTCAGTATCGGCCTTTTGTATTTGTATATCAGACGATAATTTTATTTATTTCGACGTTAGACGTTATCTGTTGGCGAAATCTATCATATCCCCTAGCTTACACTTATACTTTTAATCTTGAAACAGATCAATTTTTGTTTTACTTTTATGAAATTGTTAGGCATTTTTGAAGGATTTTTGATACATCCTGTGCTATCCCCATCAAACCTCTAAATTTTTTGAATAGGAAAAGTGGGTCATGCGGTACTTTTTATCTTCTTTACAGACGTGAAGAAATTTTCTAAAGAAAATTTTTTCTTGGAAAATTCTGAACCGTATATTTCTTCATTCCTTTGCCGACCAATCACGTAGATGCACTGTGTTCCATAAAGTTTAGCTTCACGTCCTACGTCGACGTGAGGAAAGATTCATCAATAATATGATTGAGGTTCCAGATTTTGCCTCAATACGCTATAGCGCCATGCAGGAGAGGATTCCGAAAACGTTTTTCCGGTTTTGCCTTTCTATCTTATAGGCTGCTTTTGTTTTCAGTTTAATAGCATTTATTTTTAAATGGACATTTATCGATTCATTCTAATGAAGAAATGGATAACAATTCCCCTTGGATTATACTGAATTTTTCAGGGCTCCCTATTTCCTGCATAAGCATGAATCTGTTGATGAAAACTACAGGTTCGAAAAATTACTATAAAGCAGTGTAAATACGGAGTGGCATATCAGTTTCTATAGTGATGACAAATATTTGTAGGGGATGTTAATAAAAATAAACCAGCAATAAGTTACCTATATCCTCAAAATTTTTTGAAACAAGTAAATACAAAATATTTGATTGATGAATAAAATCTAATACTTGTAGCATCAATAAATTCTTATTTCATTCGAATTATACTAAGTTAATATTTTGTATGGTGCGAAAGCAGACATTAATGTTGTTGTAGGTATTTTTTTGATCATTTATGCAATAAGTTCCAAGTATCCTTTACAATTGGTCAAAATTTTTGTATCTTATAAAAATAATTTAATTACTCCTAAGATATCGCTTGATGCTCAATAGGGGCCAATATCGTTAGTATAATTAATTTAATGCAAATTTCCAATCCATGACAATAAAACAAATTGAAATGTTTCACAGTATATTTTAACAAAACACTCAAACTTTCATTACTCATTGCAGCATTTCAAATAAAATGATATGTTGTGAGTTACAAACAAGGATAAATGGTGCATATGTGAACGTACCAAATAGTATGACCACATATACTATTTTCTGTTTTAAATTTATCGAAATATCTTATTGACCATAAGGCACTTGAAGCAACACTAAAAAGTCAGTATCAATATATTACACTCATTGTTTTCCTTACAGGATCAGGTTTGTTGGAAAATGCATTATTTCGAAGGTGCTGATATATTTCATGGCTTTTATTGATATTTACATTCTGTTCAAATAAAAATGGAGTATAATTCTTAGATTGGAGAGAAAATTCAATTTTTGCTTAGCCAAATGGTGAATGATAATTTTAAGTTAAACATGCTTCATCAAAATCCTAGCACCTCCATCTATCAAGCAGCGGCAAAACCCACATATGAGATCAATTTCCCTTTTTTTAAACTGATCTTCACCATGCATCTTATTAGAATTTTCTTGTTCTTGAAAAACATGCTTCACTGAATAAGCTTACAGAACTGCTACCTCAACACCTTTGAATCAAATTTAATGAATAAACTATCTTGGAAGAGAAAGAAATTACAAAATATTAAATTCAACTACTATGTTTTGGGAAATATAATTGTTTCTCCATTTTTCTTTTTCTTCTAGTTGCACCAGTACCATATGTCAAATCATGTGCTTCATCAATCAATTTCATTATACGTCCAATATCACTCTCATGCAACGATTTTAGTTTCATAATGCTTTGGTTTAACTCCATCTACAATCAACTACTATGAAAAACACATGTCTGACTTATCACAAAGACTTACTTGAAATTTACTGTCAGAATCTATGGAAAAATTAGAAATTTTATTAGATTACTCTAATTTAACTTTTAAAGCCGTAGCATGTCATCATCATCTTTTCGTTTCTTCAATATTGAATTTTCGCATAATATAAGAAAGATCTGCCCTTGCGAGTACATTAATTCTTTGCAGTTTTTCTTCTGTAACATTTTTAGAATCCTGTAAAATGCTCTCTTTTGTAATTCCAACTTCCAATTCATCAGCAATCAATTTCTGATCATCCTTACTCAAACGTTTAGAGTGTAGTTCATCCTCATGACCTACATGTGTTTTTACGAATGTTACATTCACAGCTAAAACATACAAATGAAATATTGGATCATATTTCTAGTTTAACACAAATGAATAACTAAAAAACTTACCTGTACTACTTATCTTCACACGAATTCTAGAAAGGCAGAACCCAGATATTCTGATACTTCCTCCAGTTTTCATGCTGCGTTTGCTACATTGACTTACATATCCTGGAAGTTAAATGGTTTCCTAATATCACCATGATTTCAAACGAACTCATTATATCAAACTGGTGGAAAAAATAAGGAAACAAACCTGAATAATACTGCGATTATACATTCAAAATAAATTACTAATCCATCACTGCTTTTCCGATATCTTCGTTTTATGTAATCGACACTTCTATTCTCCAATGCTCGCCAAGCCTCAAATTCTTCTTCGTTTTTAAAAGTCAACTGTGATGTTATGAAGTTAATGGAATGAATTTGCTCTAAATGAATATCCAAAGCATTATGGGACTCAAGAGCAATTTTCTTTTCTTCTGGGCAAATGGGGCATTTTAAATGCTTTAATTGCTTTGGAATAAGATCTTGATGATGAATATTCCGCATATGACGATATTTCGTCGAAGCAGAAGATAATTGTTTTGAACAAATTTGAGAACTCAGTTTATCCCTGAAAATTAAAGTTTCCAAATAAATTGGTTGAGTGCATTTTCTACAAAATAATAGATAAATACTTACTTTTCTCCGTCCATGATGAAAGATAATAAAAATTACTCTTACTGCAATTTTCAAATATCAACACGTTGCTAACGCTAACAAAAATATCCAATAATTACTTCTAGCAAAAGTATAAATTCGAATTAAATGGCTGATTGTCAAAACGAACCATTGAAAATATGACAAAGAGGGCCTATAGCCCTGTCATTGACATCAAGCGCGCCTGATTGGTCGAGATCTTCGGCATCGGGGTAAAATTAATGTATGCTAGCGTGTCACACTTCGATGACCTACGAGAACGTAATGGAAAGCCGTTCTAAGATTAATCCGAGGCTGGCCTCTGCGCGATCTTAGCCGATCTGAGATCGTTTCGTTTCTGCGATGTCCAGCAGGTTATCTGCGTCGAAGCGGTGAGAACATATCTTCGGCTTTGAAGGCAGCTTCTCGAAGAATTAGAGGCTGGCCTCAGGTTTTTATTCGAGTTAATCGGGAAGCGGGAAATAGAGAAATAGGGTTAGTTCACTTTGTCGTTATTTAGAGGTATGCTGTGTATGATTTTTTAGGTGAATTTTTTCTGAAATATAAATCTTTTTTATCGAAAGTGACTACCAGATCGCGAAATGGATTCAGCGGGACCTAGTAAGTAAATCTTTTGAAATTCCTAAGGAACATGTTCAGTGTATTGTTAATTTTTAATAAACAAGCAACATTTTCGACTCATTCGTATGATGATAAATTATATTTAATTAAGCAACCTGTTCCAGATTTGAGGAAATCTCTAGTGTCTAGTGGTGGGGTCGGTAAATCAAATCGGGGATTCCAAAATACGTGGTATGACAAGTACGACTGGCTTACTGGAAATACTTTGAAAAAAATATTTTGTTTCTGTGCATTTTATTCTCAGCAACAAGTCTACAGAGTTTGGTCGAAAAGTGGTTTTAGTGATTTGAAAAATTTATCTCGGGGTCTATCGCTACACAACAAAAGTGCTCAGCATATTTCATCCAATTGCAAGCTTACCGTTATGAGAAAGCAAAAACAAAATATCGCCACAGCAATAGACAATGCGCGTCAAATATAAATTGAAAATTTCAATGCTAAAGTCAAAGAAAATCGACAAATTCTAAGAAGTTTAATAGATATTACGATGCACCTCTGTATGCAAGAGTTACCTTTTAGGGGGCACGATGAATCGAATGAGTCTTTAAATCGCGGAAATTTCAAAGAATTGGTAGTTCTTGTTAGTAAATTTGACACGAATTCAAAAACCTTTTTAGAAAATGACACCAACAGTAAATCGGTATTTTCTGGTACATCTAAAACCATTCAAAATGAATTAATTGATTCGGTTGCTTTTGTTGTGAATAAACAAATCGAGGACGAAATTTCACAATCATTGTTTTTTTCTTGGCAAGTTCATGAAACAATTAACATAAGCTGTCATTTCCAGTTATCAGTCATTTTTCGTTATGTAATAGATGACTAACTTGTTGAGCACTTCATGGGATTTTATGATGTTCGTTCTGGGCGTTCTGCTGATGATCTATTTCAATTTTTATCTTCACAATTCGGAAAATCTGACAACTGCTTCCACAGAAAGAAGTTTCTCCGCGTTGAAAAGGATTAAAAATTATATTAGGAATACAACTGGACAGGCGCGGCTGAGTAATATGGCTAAAATTTCTATCGAAAAAGGATTCATAAAATCACAGGACGAAATTATTTTTATTTACAAGGTTATAGTTCATTTCGCTGATCAGAAAAATCGTAGAATTCCATTGATTTACAAGAAATTTTAATATTGAGAACTCGATTTAGAATAATTTTCATTTATAACTTTCAGAATAAATCCTATTTTACACTGCCTTTTAAATTTTTTTATTCAGTGTTAATTTTTTTCAGAGTTTATTTTATTTATTTAGAGTTTATTTCGTTATTTTGAACATTTCCAACTTGATCTGATCCGATTTCCTTCATTCCCATCCCACACGTGGTAGGAATGCTCTACACCTCCACGTTGGTGCTTGCTGTACAGCTGCATAATAATGGTGTTCATATTTTTGAGCAATTTAGTATATCGAAAAATAATCTCATAATATATTGGGACAATAAAATTAATGGCTTTTTTTGCTGAATAAAATAAAGTAATATGTATATAAATAATTTGAGGATTCATCAAAAATTCCAAGCATTAGTGAAGAAAATTTTTTTAATATATTTATTATGCAACTGACGAAGTAGAGTTCATTATATAAACTTTGTTCGCCACGTAAACCCTATATATATATATATATATTACATTATTAATTTTTTTTTTCATATGTGCCTCACCATACTATATTGTCACGAGCCGCCACTGGTGTGCAATTGTTTTACCCAAATATCTATACTTTTTTGATATTGTATGCTTTATTTTGTGTGTCATTAGAATTCAATTTTATTTTCAGGTAGACAAAATTTATTACATCAGCAAATGTCAACTCAAAGCAGCTAACAAGCAGTACTCTTCTCTCAAAAATGATTACGAAATGACAATGACCAATGAGACCATCATTCAAGAATGCCAGGGTGACGATGTCTCTATACCAACAACAAAATATGATTTTATTACGATTGATAAAATTGCCAATATACAGATTGGTACTCTTGTTGGTGAGAATGTCTGGATTTTTTTATTCGTCATTGGATTATATTGCCATTTTTTTACAGATGTTTGTGCCATCTGCAAGGATGTGAGCGATATTCAAACGTTCCAAGCAAAATCATCAGGGCGTGAATTGAAGAAAAAAGAAGTTGTTTTGGTGGATCAGTCAAATAACTCTGTATGTTTATAATTTGAATAATTTTCCATCAGTTTTCATGAATTTTCGGATCTATTATAATAATATGATACATAGTAGGGTCTAGCGCCTAAACCAATCAACCGATTTGCATCAAATTTCTTTAAACTTAACGGTAGGCATCTAAACTGATGCAGAAAAATAATAACAAGTGCCAAACATCTATACACAAAAAACTTTAGTTATTTATGTACCTAGTGCGTTATATGGATCCTAACGGCCCGAGGGCCTCTGGCCTGAGGGATGAATGTTGCCCGATGGGCGTTAGGATCTAATAACGCTCGTGGTGCATACAAGATTTTATTTTTCACGAATATATCATTTAATTACAATAAAATTCGATTGCTCCTATGATTTTTTTTTCCATTTAACTTTCAGTAGTAACCATGGCATTTGTTAATATTTTGAAGTTCGTTATTGCTGTCATCATTTTATTAAGTGAATGTCATTACTGTTTTCGTTGTGAAGATTTAAAGAAATTACAGAAATGAATAGCACTTTGCAAAATAATATAATTGAAAATGCAGCCAAAGCTGCAAATAATTTATTACCAGAAAAATACAGACTCGTCTAGGACAAGAATTATGAAACATTCCATCAATGGAAGTTGAAAAATGAAATAATTGCTACAGATGAAACAGTGTTATTGGCGTACTTTCAAGAATTGGTATGCTATTTTATTTTTCATTTTGTTCATGTGTGGGTAATTTTTTTTATTTCAGTCTGAAAAATTTTGTCCTGCGTCATTGTGGACGAAATATTCTATTTTGAAATCTACACTGATTGTCAATGAAAATATCAATATTTCACAATTCTCCCGGCTAGTAGCGTTTTTAAAAATGAAATCTAAAGGATATATTCCGAAGAAATCCAAAGTTTTGACAGCAGAACAAGTTCATACATTCATCAATGAAGCTCCTGATGAAATTCATCTTCTTCATAAAGTAGTTCTAATAATGGGTGTTTTTGGAGGACTAAGGAGAGATGAATTAGTGAAAATGTCTATCAAAGATATAGAAGATAAGGGTAGCTGTTTACTTGTTAAAATACCCGAAACTAAAACCAGTATGTCAAAAGGATTTAGCATTGTAGAGGAAGAAAAAATAGGAGCTTTGGGGCTGGTCAGAAAATATATATCCTTGAGACCCAGTGGAGTGAAGAATCCTAGATTTTTCCTCACGTTACGAAATGGTCGGTGCACCATCCAACCTGTTGGCAAAAATACCATAAGAAGTGTGCCTTCGATGATTGCCAAATACTTAAAATTGGATAATGCAAATGAATATACAGGACATTGTTTGAGACGGACTTCAGCAACTCTTTTAACTGAGGCTGGTGCATCATATGAAACGTTAAAAATAGACGGAAGATGGAAGAGTGCATCTGTGGCGGAAGGTTACATAGAGCAGAGCATTTTTTGCAAAAACAAAATATCGACGATGATTGTGAATTCGGTAACAGAATGAATTCTCTAGAGGTTCTCTTGTGAACGAACTTCCAAGTACTTGTGGTCAAGTTTTCGCTCCTCAGATTTCAAAAACATCCCAAGATTCACGATTGAAGAATTTTTCCGGGAAATTCGAAAACTGCACTTTTAATTTTAATCAAGAAAGACTTTGTTTTCGTTTGTTGAGTTGTCGTTGTTTTAGTATTAAAATTCTGCGAAATAAATAATTTCTTTCTAGCTTAATTTGCTTCTCGCACAACGAGCGGGCGTTATGATCCATAATGAAAAATAAAAAAATTAAGGGTGTTTGGCATGTTTTCGCTGTAGATGGCGCCACCGCTCAACAAATCAAAATTGACTTCCGCCCATGTTTCTGCAATTTCAGCTTTGACTTTCAAAGAGGAAAGACGTGTTTTGACGAGCTTGATTTTAAGTTTCATTTTAAGCTCATTTTATAATTTCCAAACCTACCGAGTAAGTTAATTCAGAAAATTATAATTGAAAAAGATATTGAAAACCCAAATTTAGATGGATATTCTCCATTTCCGGGTAAAAATTGAAAACGGGTCACGTTCGATATTTCAATTTTGAGTTAGGTTCAGTGTAAAATTTTAATTTACAATGGAGACACGACGACGAGGCAGACCAGTGGGTTTTTCGAAACGCTACCCGGACAACCCGAACTGAATGAAACCGACGCCCCGTTCATAACAATAATTGAGCCGCTCAGTGCACACATCGATTAACTCCACTTTTTGAAAAATATTAAATTCAAGTGTCAAAGCCCTTCGTATAGTCATAACTTTTTATATTTATAATAACTTTTCTGAATAATAAAGATTAGCACCGTTAAATGGCAAATTTTTTTGGCCATAGAATAATAAGTAATTTATTTCAGAAGCCATTTCGATTAACTCCATACTCTAATGTAAACCGTTTCAGTAACGCTGTATCTGTTCTGGCCGTGCATCGACGCTTATTTATTTTTAAACAGCCGAAAATGCTCCCTCCCTGTTAATAATTATCGTAACATAATCGCAACGGTAACCAGACAAAAAGAAGTGCAATGCAAACGGTAGTTTGCTGAATCATCTCAAAAAATTGTGCCGCTAGCATAAAGCTGCTATGAATTAATTACAAAAATTATATTATAACAGAACTGCCAACATCAATTTTTATGGAAAAGCTGTGATAAAATTGTATGATAACTAACTTTTTTTGTAATAAAAAACTTAAAAATGTAAAAGCTAAATTTAACTTCATTACTTTTTTCAGTTGCCAAATCGATTAACTCTACCAGTCACATAGAAACTGTAACATTACTGAGGATTGTTTGTTGGCTATTCTTTTTTATTAATTTTATATACCGTTAGATGAAAGCTTTATCTGCAATTCTGCATTCTACATTATCTATTTGAATTCATATTATCACAGGAATTTTAAGAAACAATATACATTACATCATCGCGTTTCTCAACTTTTCGTTTTATGGAGTTAATCGATGTGTGCACGGAACGGCTCAATTACGCAATGCGATCAGTATTTGTAGCAAGAAGGGCTCCTGTTGAAGATGAAGTCTGTACCAAAGAATATAATTATTATTTTACCATGAAGTGACTCAGTTACTATCTGCAAAAACAATAGAAACTTCATTTCATTTTACCTATCTACCCTGAATATGATAAGAAACATGTATCTGAATTGGAAGATACTCATATTTACTCGATGAAAGTTAGACACAAAATGACATGAACGGCTGCTTATAGAAGGGGCATTTGCTAATAACGACCGCGCGCTTCCTCACTTGCGCCCGTGGCGACACGGGCTTTTCCACTGGTATTGAATAATAATTAATTTAAGAAAATGTCAATGGGGCCTTTGGATGATGAACAAAGGTTGGGCTGTTTCATATATTTCTAAGAACTTTGGATACAATAGTAGCAGTAGCATTTATGACAAATGAGAAAAATTATATTTTTTCATATATTATTTGTAAGAAGCAGTTTTTTTTGGAAATATATAAGAACCGAAATTAGTTTCTTCATACTTATTAGTTCTTGTTTGTATATGTATCATGCCTGTTACCAAATCAACCATACAGTTAATACGCCTCTGAGAGATGTAAATATTGAAACTAAACAAGAGCGTTGAATTCATCTGACCTCTCGTCAGTGTTTTAAATTATGTCCAGAGTTTAGATGTTAACCGATTATACTAACCATCTAAATACCTTGGTCAAGATCCGGAGTTATGAGTATCTAAAATTCGTCAATAACTTGGAAAATATCCACCTGATCAATTTACAACTTGAAAATCTCTGAATAACGTTGTAAATGGAGTTTGCCAAATTTAGTGACAATCGTGAGGCTAGGAAAATGTAAATTTTGAGAATATTTGGTTATTGAAATCATACATATTTTGTAATTTCTACATCGTAACTTATCACTTAATAAACACATGAAGATCGAGTTCTTTATTTGATGAAGTTCATGGAATAAACTTGAAAATGATAAATGGTACACACAAAGTGTGTGAATTGGTATTCCTAATAAATATAAACCATCCGATTTTTTATGAAGAAAATAATAACATTTCTAAACAGCCTTCGACAAATTTTATTTTATTTTACTACTCAATTAAGATCTACTTATAATAATTTGTAAACATCTGGTTTGAAGATTCATTATAATATAAATGATTGAAATGTCATTATGCCGCGTGAAGATTTTGAGTAAAATGATAGATAACAGTTCAAAGGGGATAAGGTTTTGGTTCAAATAAAAGTGAAGGAAAGTGAGTTTGGTTATTGTTAATTCATTTATTCTTTCAAATTATCTATTTCATTGTTTTGTATCGTACTCTTTTAGAGTTCAGGCGCACGCAAAAAATACTTACCTCACGTCATAGCTTTTCCTCATTTTCAGATATATTGTTAATAACTCACAGAATAATTCATGCAACTTTTTTTGACTAAATAACTGTTCACTGCTGTTGTTTTTCACCTGGTTCATTAAACTTTGAATTGTTTAACTGACTTACACACATAAGGTGAATACTACATGGCACCATTTATCCGATAAAGTGTATTAGTCCTCTCGATAGAAACTCAGTGGATTAAAATTTAATCAGTGCCAACGCAATTATTGTAGACTACTCAACCTATATGAAGTAAATGAAAACAACCTATTCCTTTTTCTATAGATATTCTGCAATTCCAATAAAAAAATTGAAAATTGCATAACAAATAATATTACTCTAATTTTTCACAGATTAATCTGACTTTATGGGGTACCGAGGCCGAAAACTTCGATGGCACCAACAATCCAGTTGTAGTTATAAAGGGGGCCAAGGTAGGTGAATATCAGGGAGGAAAAAACCTATCCTGCCTCGCCAGCAGTCTACTCAAGATGAACCCTGACATTCCAGAGAGTTTTCGCATACGTGGCTGGTACGATCAGGAAGGTCATCAAGGGAATATCATAGATATAAGCGCAAAGTAACTTTGGAAAATTCAAAAAGTACGAGATTTTATCCTGATAATTAAATTTTAGATCTGGTGGATCATCCTACGGTACTCCTTGGATGTCTTTCAAGGAGGTTAAAGATCATGGCTTGGGCAACGGAGACAAAGGAGATTATTACCAAACAATGGGCACAGTTTTACTCATGCGCTCTGAGAACCTAACATATAAAGCTTGTGCCAGCGAGGCTTGCAACAAAAAAGTAATTGATTTGGAAAATGGTATGTTCCGATGTGAAAAATGCAACAGAGAATATCCTAATTTCAAATATCGGCTATTATCATCGGTAAGTATGCATAGTTCTATTGTAAGAAACAAATATCAAGTAATTTTCTTAGATTAACGTGGCTGATTGGAGCGGAAACTCATGGGTGAGCATGTTTACACAAGAAGCTGAAACTTTATTGGAAATGACAGCTCAAGAAATTGGAGAATCAATTGAGAACAACTCTGAAGCGGCAGCAGGTATTGTGGAAAGAGTAAATTTTAAACAGTTCATCTTGAAGTGTCGGGCTAAAATGGAAACTTACAATGTACGAAATTTTCAGTGTAGGTTTCTTCAGAAGTTAAATTAACTATTTATTTTTCAGGATGAAGCTCGTTTGAAAACAATTGTAGTGGATGTTAAACCAATTGATTATAAGGAGTTGAATAATCATATAATAAAAAGAATCAAACATTTGATGGATTGAATTATTATTCATTATTATCAACCAGTTGTAAATTTGATTCCAATAAGTTTATTTACATCTTCTTTACATTTAAATGTTAATTATTAAGTATTGAGTAATTTTCCAATTGTAACCTGAAAAAAAAAATAAATAAAAAATGTTGATTTTTATTCATTATTTTGTAGGATATTACAATACTCGTTATAAGTGTACTATACCAAACTTTTCCATCTAACAAATAAATTACTTGCCACTTCATATTTGTTCAATGTACATTTTTCTTCTAGCATATGCTCCAAGACATGCCAAAATTCCTAGAGTACCAATGATGATACCTATCAATAAAGCTAAGGTATCGGCAAATTCAAACATTCTTCAAGTATATTGTAAGACTCTTATTGCAAAAGCTCAGTTTAATCCGGACTTCTGTTATATTCAATGTTTGTTATTAATATTAGGCTGATTCAGTGCACACTTTATTTATCTATGGTTCAGTGTAACCAATTCAGTTCACAGAAATATCTAAATAAAAAGTCCGCTAGATCATAGAACCATGATATAAATGGAACTGCCTTTGGAAAAGTGAGGAGAAATCTGTATTATTTTAAGGTAAGAATGTTGAATTTTTAAACTATGATATCTCTACTTGACGGTAGGGTTCTCTCTACGTTTAATAGATATCTCTATAAACTTTGTTGACGATTATGCTACTATCATTGTTTGAAGAGAACATAGTTACTCGCCGTACTAAAGGGATTGGATGGCAGTTCACACCGCCATTTATTAGAACTTAATTGCAAATGCGAAATTAAGGTCCATGCAAATACGCCCTCACAGGATCAATTAGCAACTAATTGGCCCGGTGAAAAGTTTTCTACTTCTGTTATGAAACCATATTCCTAAGACGTGAAGAGTGAATAATCTGAGATATTATAAGGCAATATTGTGCATAAACTACCTGTAGATAGGCAACTCTGGCATGAATTTTGGTCCCGATTTTGAGAGCTCAACTTACAGCGCCATCTTTAGTTATTCCCTAGTTGGTTACAGATTCCATTCGCACAACGTTCCGTCTCGTGGCGTACTCTAGTGCATTTTATATGAGTTATCATAGGATTCTACGCAAGCGCAGGTTGAATACCATATTTTTATTGGATTTTAAAACAAATACATTTGAAATGACCATTATTTGAATCTGCTGAAGATTATCACAATTTCAATAAAAAAATATCATTTGGTCAGAAAATTGTGACAATTTGCAGCAGATTAAAAGAATTATGGACATTTCAAATATATCTGCCCTTCAAATGGAAGAGCATACTAATCTTCAGAGGATGAAAGGAAATAAACAAAAAATAAACTTTGGAATTATCTATATAATAAAGTAATATATATATAATGCAGTAAATAATCAATTTACAAAAATTTCAATATCGAGGGAAAGAATAAACCAATAATAATTATGCAACAATTATACATCAAATTATGAAAAATATTATACATTAAAAGAATAAATTAGAATATTAGTGACAAATATATCAATTTAAGTATGAAATGCATTAGATTTATAATTTTATGACAGAAACAATTTCTTAAAGTCTATTTTCGTTTTCTTTTAGATACTTTTTCGGATGCCATCTTCATTATTGGATCATAAGATCTTATTGTTTTTTTTCCCGATACAATTTCATTAATAGTTCTATCATAAAAGTACAGAATTAATTTCATTGCAAAATAAATAAACTTAGTAACTGAAATTCCATGAATTTGACGTTCCAACGGTAAATCTCACATATCCGTTGAAGTATTCTAGGAATCTTCTGATTTCTGACAATTTTTATGAAACCCACTATTAGTGGAATACCCAAAACTATAATCAATGACAATGAGGAATTCACTTATATATAAATAATTGAAATGGTTTATACTTGCTGTGCTCCCAAGATTATTAAAAATTTGGGGTAATCTTGACTTTTATAGCGGTGAATTGTAGACGGCGCTTAAAATGAGCAGCAACGTTGCCAGATCGTACGTTTAGTCAGGGTATTTGAAGAATGACTCATGTAGCGGTAATATTTGACGTTCTTGAACTGACTGTAAATATTTAATATCTGATAGTTCATATTGGTAAAAAGTTACTTTCGAAGTCGTTCTATTATATAACAAAAGCTTAACTTACCTATTCAACCCGGACCAAATATCAAAAAAAAAAATCTCGACTAACCTAATAACCCGACAAAAAACCATTTAAAAATTTAAAAATTGGGCGATAAACTGCAAACTAACCTAATTGTCTGATCATTTCTATTAATTGATGAATAAACTTCATTAAATCGCCAGTCAAATATTATTGAAAAAAAAAACACATTATTTTGTAAGGACCAATATCGACTTCCCAAGATATAATTATTGCACAATTTGGCAACAAAATGATCGTGGCACATGCGCAATTTGGGCCAATAAATCCCACCAGTATAAAAGTCTAGATTACCCCAAATTTTTAATAATCTTGGGAACACAGCAAGAATAAACCATTTCAATTAAATTAAATTGAATAAGTTGAAAATGAATACCTCTGTAGCTGAATAACACTACTTTTTGAATAAACAATAAGTAGTCAATGTATGGAATAAACCTAGAACCAGATATATAAAAATGACGGACGAAAAATTAGCCACTTCGCGCATCTCGAAGATCATTCTCCCCATTCTATATATCTCTCTGATGCAATGTTTGTAAACAAACCTCACTTATTTAGGAGACAAAATATTCAATGCATTTGGCATAGGGATGCTCCATCTTGTTATTAAATATCATCTATGTTCTCTTTAAATAATGGAAAAATGGTTCACAATAACAGTTTCATTTGCCGCCGCATGGTGTCTCTGGCTTCTCTGAATTTTCGATCAAAATAGAAATGACGAGGTTATGAAAGTATCAACAAACCAAAAATCAGAGAAGCCAGAGACACCATGCGGCGGCAAACTGAACGATTATTGTGAACCACTTTTCCTATCTCAGTTTCCACTCTATTGAATACTCTTTATGAATATAACCTCACAATTTCTGTCGAAATGTTAGATCGTGAATTCAAACAGAAAAACGTTTCCGCAAATGTTCTTCCACAAGACGATATAATACAGATTTCTGCCTTCTTCTCCACAGGTATCCTCAATTATTCATTAATTTTATGGTTCTATGACCGAGGAGACTTTTTATATATATATCTGTGAATTGAATTGGTTACATTGATGTTGACTGTTGACATTTAACATGGCGGCATGTCGTCAGTGCTGTGCTGTGTCGTGGTGAGTTGAAATTTTGTTCAAAATCAACCAATTCTATGCGAAATAATCAAAATGCGTACGTAATAGAATAATATCCATTGTTATATGACAGTATTTTGCAAGAACCTTGCTCTCTCGGAGCTAAAAAATTCATGTTTTGATGTCCGGAAAACTTATGTCCCCAAAGAGATTGAACAAGGATCATTCTCAAATTGGTCTTGAGTTTGTAATATGTGGATAAAACTTGTTAACATTTCGTATGGGTCCATTTGGTTATGTCTACTTATTTTACTAGTGGCGAATCTGACCGGCATTATTTGTGTCAAGAAATCAATAAACTTGCTGTAGAAGCTCATAATCTTGAGCTCTACAATCATTTTGTCGTAAGTGCTGTGGTTTTTTGAAACGTCAAAATTAGTTTGTTACAACATAATATATATTCAGGTATCATTTAAAAAAATCTATATTTTTAAATATTAATTTTTTCAGTTCACTTACATGCGGAAATGTGGCAAAAAGTTATTCAAGTTGATTCTTTATTTGAGCATTTACTCAAAAATCTAGTAATTCATTCATATCAGAAGTAGTATTATTACAAATATTTCTTATATTTTTATTACTGTTATAAGCATTTAGCTTTCCAACTGTGTAGTAGGTGTACTCTTCCAGTTGCAATTACACTGAGTTTTGTTTACACCATGTTGATAATTAAACTAGATATCGACGGTGATCTGACAATACCTGGTGACATTTTTCCATTCCTGTAAATAACATTTTTATGATCAACATTTTTGTGCCTTATTCTCTTCATGAAGTAACTTGATATAATGTCACCTATCTGTTGAAACATTTATTGTTTATTAATATAATAAATATTTAACTTGGTGAATTAGGATATCAGCAATGTAATTGTTACACTCTTTACTTTAAGGTCAAGATTTCAATATATATTTCTATATCTTATTTAGGAGCTCTAATTCTGGAACTACAGTAAATCACTTGCAGGAATTGAGATTAAAAACAATTTTCTTGTGAATTAAATGGTAATATAAAATACATTTTAGGATCTCTAAATTATTTCGACAAACGTTAATTAAAGTTTTCGTCTTCTAGGTTCCACAGTTTTCTATGATAGTGGGGATAGGTGGCATAAATTTTTTTTTATCGTTGGAAAAGTCTAAGAGGTTTGAGTAGATATTATGAAACTATAAAGACTCACCCTGTATACAGGTTGAGTCTTCGATCAGTGCATTAATTTCAATTACAGATTCTTGAAGTGAAAAGAAACACATTTTTCTTATACCTCTTTTTTCAATTGTGCCCCATAGCAGAGTTATGACCATTTAAGGTTTCAAATTGAGTTAAGCCACCACTGGATGCTTTTGGAGATCACATAAAAAATTCAACTTTTTTTTATGACATTCCATAAAATTGTTGAGACATTCTTGTTTATGCACCCTGTTTCTGTTTAATGCTCCAAAATGAGATTCATGATGAAAACACAATCTTGCTCTTTATAGAATGTAACATAACTTCATTCAAACCATTATTCCACCTGAAAATCATATTGAATTAAATGGTTAGTGATTTTTCAGCAGATTATTGGTGAAAATATTGAAATTCCTGAATTTTATTCACAATTTGATAGAAAATGTTATAAGAGAATACTCTCATCTCATATTAGTATTTCCAAAACTCTGAATTCTATGATTCTTTGCCATGTAAATAATACCCAACACTACTGCCATGTTTTTTTTCGTACTTCCGGGCCTAAAGTGACAACTTCACTCCCTTGTGACAGGTACTAAAGTGTCACATTTAATCCCTCCGGGATTAAATATTGACGAAACTCCCGGAACGATTAAATCACAAACAAACGAATTTAAGGGATATTTTATTGAAAAATACAATTAATTAGAATGGTAATTAACGTTAATATTCAAATTAATATTGTGACAGTTCGTCATATTGACCAGTCTTTCCTGGGTTAATGCGGCAGGTAACTGACGAGTAACAGATAGGTCCTTATCATATTGAACTGGTGTTTGTTTCGAAGATCCTGCGGAAACAGGAAGCGAGAATGAGGACTGTGGCATAACTATAGTGGACGAATCGGCGACTTGACCAAATATTTTATCTGAAATTTTTTGTTTATTTTTAATAGACGATTCAATATATCCTCGGCCACGTTGGAGGATTTCCATCCTCCATGTCTCTTCAGCACGTCTATTGTTGCTCCCGAATCAGCTAACAAAGACGCAGATGTGCGTCTAAAACAATGTCCCGCATAAGACGTCGCATTTTCTAATTTCAAGAAAGCTGCTATTTGCCGTGGAAATGTAACAAACATGTTTTTTCCAACTACTCGCGTAGTACATTCTTTGTTGTTGTATTGAACAAAAAATTTTGAATGAGGTGTCCCTGTCTTTCGCAATGCCACATATTTTCGAAATATCGCCACAAAACTGATGGCACTGTTTCTGAATTTTTGATCACAAAATTTCGGTCAATTTTATTTTTGATGTTTCTAATCGCAATTAGGAAGGAATCGCCCAAATCTCACACATCGTCGATTTCTAAATCAACCAACTCTTTCTTAAAATTTCTCAATATGAACACATTTCCAAATTTACCTTAAGCATTAAATATTTATCATCCGGAGCCTCCCGTAAGAACTGATCTACCTGCTCAGACGTGAGAATTCTTGACTTCTTTGGCTTAAATCCCTCATTTCTTCTCTTCAAAAAAGCTAATAATTTTGGAAATTTACTTATATCAATATCTTCTCTAATGTTAATAACCGATTTCAGCATTGAGTAATGTGCCCAGAGAGTTGAGGCACAAACCGCTTTTGATTTGTCATTGAAGTAGACTAACAGCGAATTTTCAGTAGGTTGTTTCACATTTTTTAAGCGGCACCACTTTTTAAAGCATCGTACTGCTGCTCGTATAGTTTTCTAGATTTCGGTGGTAACAATTCTTCACCTACTTCGGCTGCTCTTTTATCAATATCAGATACACCTTCTTCACTCATGATACCAATAATTATCAATAACAATGTTTCTTTACAATGACACTGGTAATGACAATGTTTCTAAATTATAATTGTCACAACGCAATGTTACTATGGTAACTTATTTTAAAGACAGTTTATTAAATGAGTTGAAGAGAGAAAAAACTGATTGAAATAATTTATAAAATCATACCGAAAGTACGAAAAGTATCGTATATACCTTGCGACTGAAGTACATTTAATCCTTGTTTGGGCTATTACCATCATCTATTGTGGATGTAATGTTTTCCGACGTTTCGATAGACATCTTCTATCTTTATCAAGGAGAAAAGTAAGAAACCTTTTGAAAATTATCAATTTTCAAAAATAAAATAAATAAATATAAATATAAAATGGGATGAAGCATCAATAATATCCAAAGAAGAAAAACTTGCAAGAAGAAAAATCAAAGAAGCAGCATTTATGAAAATAACACCTGATTCCATAAGTGCTCCATCTATAGATCTGCCAGAAGTTTGGACGCCGATAGTTCGATCCAACTTAAAAAGATCAACGGGTGTCATTGCAGCAACGCGTTTCAGCAACGGATTTCGAAAGCTGAATTATATTTACGATTGCGTGTCATTTGTAATCGGTTGAATGAAATGACCTGATTTTTTTCGGGAAGTATTATATTTTTTGTACTTCATTAGTGGGGGGAACCACCTACATGAAAAAGACCCCCCAACAACCCCCCACGAAACCTCCAACATCAAAAAAATATTTATTTTGCATTATAATAATGTCGGTTTATTGAATACAATCTACTCAATCCAGCACATATACTGAAATAATTTGTGACCCCCCGCTTACCACCGCATAGCCCCCTCGAATTCAAAAATTCGGCGGACAGTGAAACTGCGCATTGCTGGCGATTTTTCGATGAAAATAGTATCTTTGTATAAGGTCGAATATAATCTATAGGATGAAATAATTTGTAACCCCCCGTAATCTCCCCAGAGCACGACAGAAACAACCCCCTAAAGCTGACGATCGCAAAAACTAGATGGAAACGGCCGTTGCTGGATATTTTTTCTGCAAAATGGGTCTACCTTAACTCATTCAATAAGCCCCATATAATGAAATAATTTGTGACCCCGCGCTTCAATCAGAATTGCCCCCCTGTGGAATTAAAAGATTCCAAATTCCGTAGCACGAGGAACTGTGCGTTGCTGGCGATTTTTTGATGGAAATGGCATCCTTGTATATCGTTGAATACTATCTATATGTTGAAATAATTTGTGACCCCCTGCCTACTCGGGAATAGCCCCCTCGAATTCAAAAATTCGGCGGACAGTGCAACTGCGCATTGCTGGCGATTTTTCGATGAAAATAGTATCTTTGTATAAGGTCGAATATAATCTATAGGATGAAATAATTTGTGACCCCCCGTAATCTCCCCAGAGCACGACAGAAACAACCCCCTAAAGCTGACGATCGCAAAAACTAGATGGAAACGGCCGTTGCTGGATATTTTCTCTGCAAAATGGGTCTACCTTAACTTATTCAATAGGCCCCATATAATGAAATAATTTGTGACCCCGCGCTTTAATCAGAATTGCCCCCCTGTAGAATTAAAAGATTCCAAATTCCGTAGCACGAGGAACTGTGCGTTGCTGGCGATTTTTTGATGGAAATGGCATCCTTGTATATCGTTGAATACTATCTATATGTTGAAATAATTTGTGACCCCCCGCCTACTCGGGAATAGCCCCCTCGAATTCAAAAATTCGACGTCAAAAATTCGACGGACAGTGCAACTGCGCATTGCTGGCGATTTTTCGATGAAAATAGTATCTTTGTATAAGGTCTAATATAATCTATAGGATGAAATAATTTGTAACCCCCGTAATCTCCCCAGAGCACGACAGAAACAACCCCCTAAAGCTGACGATCGCAAAAACTAGATGGAAACGGCCGTTGCTGGATATTTTTTCTGCAAAATGGGTCTACCTTAACTCATTCAATAGGCCCCATATAATGAAATAATTTGTGACCCCGCGCTTTAATCAGAATTGCCCCCCTGTAGAATTAAAAGATTCCAAATTCCGTAGCACGAGGAACTGTGCGTTGCTGGCGATTTTTGATGGAAATGGCATCCTTGTATATCGTTGAATACTATCTATATGTTGAAATAATTTGTGACCCCCGCCTACTCGGGAATAGCCCCTCGAATTCAAAAATTCGACGTCAAAAATTCGACGGACAGTGCAACTGCGCATTGCTGGCGATTTTTCGATGAAAATAGTATCTTTGTATAAGGTCTAATATAATCTATAGGATGAAATAATTTGTAACCCCGTAATCTCCCAGAGCACGACAGAAACAACCCCTAAAGCTGACCATCGCAAAAACTAGATGGAAACGGCCGTTGCTGGATATTTTCTCTGCAAAATGGGTCTACCTTAACTCATTCAATAAGCCCCATATAATGAAATAATTTGTGACCCCGCGCGCCTCAGTCAGAATTGCCCCCCTGTAGAATAAAAAAATTCCAAATTCCGTAGCACGAGGAACTGTGCGTTGCTGGCGATTTTTTGATGGAAATGGCATCCTTGTATATCGTTGAATACTATCTATATGTTGAAATAATTTGCTGACCCCCGCCTACTCGGGAATAGCCCCTCGAATTCAAACATTCGGCGGACAGTGCAACTGCGCATTGCTGGCGATTTTTCGATGAAAATAGTATCTTTGTATAAGGTCGAATATAATCTATAGGATGAAATAATTTGTGACCCCGTAATCTCCTAGAGCACGACAGAAACAACCCCTAAAGCTGACGATCGCAAAACTAGATGGAAACGGCCGTTGCTGGATATTTTCTCTGCAAAATGGGTCTACCTTAACACATTCAATAAGCCCCATATAATGAAATAATTTGTGAACCCGCGCTTTAATCAGAATTGCCCCCTGTAGAATTAAAAGATTCCAAATTCCGTAGCACGAGGAACTGTGCGTTGCTGGCGATTTTGATGGAAATGGCATCCTTGTATATCGTTGAATACTATCTATATGTTGAAATAATTTGTGACCTTCTGCCTACTCGGGAATAGCCCCTCGAATTCAAAAATTCCGGCGGACAGTGCAACTGCGCATTGCTGACGATTTTTCGATGAAAATAGTATCTTTGTATAAGGTCGAATATAATCTATAGGATGAAATAATTTGTCACCCCGTAATCTTCCCAGAGCACGACAGAAACAACCCCCCAAAGCTGACGATCGCAAAAACTAGATGGAAACGGCCGTTGCTGGATATTTTTTCTGCAAAATGGGTCTACCTTAACTCATTCAATAAGCCCCATATAATGAAATAATTTGTGACCCGCGCTTCAATCAGAATTGTTACAGATTCTTGAAGTGAAAAGAAACACATTTTTCTTATACCTCTTTTTCAATTGTGCCCCATAGCAAAGTTATGACCATTTAAGGTTTCAAATTGAGCTAAGCCACCACTGGATGCTTTTGGAGATCACATAAAAAATTCAACTTTTTTTTATGACAATCCATAAAATTGTTGCGACATTCTTGTTTATGCCCCCTGTTTCTGTTTAATGCTCCAAAATGAGATTCATGATGAAAACACATTCTTGCTCTTTATAGAATGTAACATAACTTCATTCAAACCATTATTCCACCTGAAAATCATATTGAATTAAATGGTTAGTGATTTTTCAGCAGATTATTGGTGAAAATATTGAAATTCCTGAATTTTATTCACAATTTGATAGAAAATGTTATAAGAGAATACTCCACAACTCATATTAGTATTTCCAAACTCTGAATTCTATGATTCTTTGCCATGTAAATAATACCCAACACTACTGCCATGTTTTTTCGTACTTCCGGGCCTAAAGTGACAACTTCACTCCCTTGTGACAGGTACTAAAGTGTCACATTTAATCCCTCGGGATTAAATATTGACGAAACTCCCGGAACGATTAAATCACAAACAAACGAATTTAAAGGATATTTTATTGAAAAAATACAATTAATTAGAATGGTAATTAACGTTAATATTCAAATTAATATTGTGACAGTTCGTCATATTGACCAGTCTTTCCTGGGTTAATGCAGCAGGTAACTGACGAGTAACAGATAGGTCCTTATCATATTGAACTGGTGTTTGTTTCGAAGATCCTGCGGAAAGAGGAAGCGAGAATGAGGACTGTGGCATAACTATAGTGGACGAATCGGCGACTTGACCAAATATTCTATCTGAAATTTTTTGTTTATTTTTAATAGACGATTCAATATATCCCTCGGCCACGTTGGAGGATTTCCATCCTCCATGTCTCTTCAGCACGTCTATTGTTGCTCCCGAATCAGCTAACAAAGACGCAGATGTGCGTCTAAAACAATGTCCCGTATAAGACGTCGCATTTTCTAATTTCAAGAAAGCTGCTATTTGCCGTGGAAATGTAACAAACATGTTTTTTCCTACTACTCGCGTAGTACATTCTTTGTTGTTGTATTGAACAAAAAATTTTGAATGAGGTGTCCCTGTCTTTCGCAATGCCACATATTTTCGAAATATCGCCACAAAACTGATGGCACTGTTTCTGAATTTTTGATCACAAAATTTCGGTCAATTTTATTTTTGATGTTTCTAATCGCAATTAGGAAGGAATCGCCCAAATCTCACACATCGTCGATTTCTAAATCAACCAACTCTTTCTTAAAATTTCTCAATATAAACACATTTCCAAATTTACCTTAAGCATTAAATATTTATCATCCGGAGCCTCCCGTAAGAACTGAACTTCTACCTGCTCAGACGTGAGAATTCTTGACTTCTTTGGCTTGAATCCCTCATTTCTTCTCTTCAAAAAAAGCTAATAATTTTGGAAATTTCCTTATTTCAATATCTTCTCTAATGTTAATAACCGATTTCAGCATTGAGTAATGTGCCCAGAGAGTTGAGGCACAAACCGCTTTTGATTTGTCATTGAAGTAGACTAACAGCGCATTTTCAGTAGGTTGTTTCACATTTTTTAAGCGGCACCACTTTTTAAAAGCATCGTACTGCTGCTCGTATAGTTTTCTAGATTTCGGTGGTAACAATTCTTCACCTACTTCGGCTGCTCTTTTATCAATATCAGATACACCTTCTTCACTCATGATACCAATAATTATCAATAACAATGTTTCTTTACAATGACACTAGTAATGACAATGTTTCTAAATTATAATTGTCACAACGCAATGTTACTATGGTAACTTATTTTAAAGACAGTTTATTAAATGAGTTAAAAAACTGATTGAAATAATTTATAAAATCATACTGAAAAAATCATCGAAAAGTATCGTATATACCTTGAGACTGAAGTACATTTAATCCTTGTTTGGACTATTACATCATCTATTGTGGATGTAATGTTTTCCGACGTTTCGATAGACATCTTCTATCTTTATCAAGGAGAAAAGTAAGAAACCTTTTGAAAATTATCAATTTTCAAAAATAAAATATATAAATATAAATATAAAATGGGATGAAGCATCAATAATATCCAAAGAAGAAAAACTTGCAAGAAGAAAAATCAAAGAAGCAGCATTTATGAAAATAACACCTGATTCCATAAGTGCTCCATCTATAGATCTGCCAGAGGTTTGGACGCCGATAGTTCGATCCAACTTAAAAAGATCATCATATCACAGATGAGTATATAACATCGTTCATTTTTCTTTCATGACTTCTGTCAATTGACTTTTTGAAAATTGATAATTTTCAAAAGGTTTCTTACTTTTCTCCTTGATAAAGATAGGAGATGTCTATCGAAACGTCGGAAAACATTACATCCACAATAGATGATGGTAATAGCCCAAACAATCATTCAACACGAGCTCCATCATCAACAATATCTCGTCATCAATCAGAGCATATAATTTGTTACTTGTTAGTGGATTTCTCCCAGTTTGTTAATATTTTTTGCCTTAATAAATTTTTCTCAAGATTCGTTCAGTCTAATCTAAACTTGTAGTACAGTTATCAGGTAATATTGAATTATCTTCTCATAAATACAATAAAAAAACTGGTTTTCTGATATATAATTATATTTTTCATATTTCTATAATGAATATAATATAGTAATATACAACGGAATAAAATACTATACAGTATCATAAAAGTATAGTTTAATTCTGCATGCATTTCAGTCAACAATTATGTATACATCAATACATTCAAAATAACAAGTATACAAGAACTTTGTAAGTGATATGATAGAAATATATAGAATGAATGTTTACGCTATGAGGTAAATTTGCATTAAGATCAATTCCATCAGAACATTTGTACCTAATCTATAAATAAAACGAATACTGACAAACTAAAAATACATTAAAACTAATGCGCAATTAGCAGGTTCGAAAGATCTGTTACCATTGCATTGGTGAAATCCAATTATTTGGTCAAGAGATATATCATAAAAGAAATGAGTTCTGATAGACATCTCATCAACACATAGAGTAGCCTTGTGAGGTAAGGAAAAAGTTTTTGTTAAACTTCTTAAACTTTAGGTCCCAAAAAATAGATAGTAAGTGCAAATTGTTTATAAGCGATGGAGTACCTGTAGCCATGGGGATTTGTTCTTTTGAGTTGCAATTAGGCTATCATGAAATCAGCCATGTTCGAGCTGAAATTATTCCTGCAGAATCGAATGAAACTTTCATCCTCAATGTCTACAGTTTCTTTCTTCTTCATTGAAATCTTTCTCCTCTTCAAATTTTTCACCATATTCTGCAACCTTTTTTTTCTTGGAGTGTAGGCAGACAAACTTGGTGATGTTTGAGTCACTTCAGTTTTTCTCACTATAAGTAAAAATAATCTTTCATTAGACTCGATACCATTCGTAAGTGGTTAGGCTACTGAATCTCCATGATTGAATGAAGCACTACTCAAATAACAGAACTTTTAATAAACAACATTTTCTACAATACTATATGTATCACTCACCTGTCAGTGTCTGACATTATTCCAGACATCTTAGAATTATTGATGAAAACAATGAAAATTTTTACATTTGCGGTCGATTAGGTTATGCGCAGGGAGGAATGCGCGAGTCAGACTTTGTGTAAGAAAATCAACGGAGTGCGACTACTGCTTGGTCCCTATAATGTGGTCATAGACAACCCATAGATAGGCCACTCTCTCACTAACGCCCGTTTGCACCGACTTTTTCTTAAGCGTTACTTAACAAATGGGCCTTTAACTTAAGGGGTAACTTAAGATTCAAATGATTTGCACCAAACCAGTTCCTGTCAACTTTAACTAAGGGACCTTTAATATATTTGAGGTATGGCAATGTCGCATTATCTAGAGTATTCAGCATATAACAGAGATGTCTCTGGCATACATTGACGTTATACAGGGTCTTTCACGAGGAACTTCACCCATATTTATACGAGAAACTACTGAACGTATTTTCATGAAATTCAGCACTTATAAGTATTTCACGATGCTGATGAAATCTAAAATATTTTCAAGGCATAAGCACCTCTGTTTTTTCCGGAAATGACGTCAACTTCCGTTTTTCAAATTACAACACCATTTTTTTATTGCAGAAATAGATTCCTTAGAAAATTTCAAGTTATTTTGATGTAACATTTTTCAGTTTTGGTTGAAAAATTCTCTCAGAGCGGGAAAATTCGAAAAAAATTGAAAATAGAGCTCCGCTGAAACAAGAATAACTTCGAGGTTTTTGGATGGAAAATTTTCATTTTTGGGATTTTTCAAGATGTAAGATTGATGTATCCACTTTAAAAATCGAAATCGCGATTCATGATACAGGGGGTGAAAAAATCGCTGTCAAAGTTAGGGATGACAAAATCGTGAAAAATCAATTTTTCAAATTAGAACCCCATTTTTTTATGGCAGATATTGAATCTACGTAAAAAAATAATGTGAGTGTATGCATCACACCCTTGCCCTAAAGTGGATATTTTCTGAGTTATTCACAAAAAACTGTTTTTCGTCTTATATGGAAGTTAATTTTATTCAAACTGGGATTTAACATTAGATTTTTATGAAATATCAGTGTTAGGTATCACAACTGACTGAAGTACCTAATAAGTTCACTCTGAACAAGACTTTGTCAGCCTAAACCTTTTGAAGAAGTCCATTTGCGACATTTCCTCGTAATAATTCCGTGTTACAAAATTTCTTCTTGGATAGCCCATCTCAATAAATTCAAGAACCTCTATATCATCCTCAAAAAAATCCTCAATAAGGATCTCATGAAAACCTTCCATCCTACTGAATTGTTTATGTTGTTTGATTTTATAGGTTAAAAATTACTTAAATTTGTTAAATATGCTTTAAGGGACGGAAGTTGGTCAATTAACTAAAGTTGGTTTAATGGCCGATTTAAGGGTCATTTAAAATCGGTGCAACACGAACTGGCCGTTAAGTGTGATTTAAGGGACCGTTAGCCTAACTGACCCTTAAGAAAAAGTCGGTGCAAACGGGCGTAAATATTTCGATAAATTGAACTGATTTTAACTGCTCGAACCGCCGCATGAGGCGCTCGCATCTCTGTTTACGTCCTCGCCACGTGATTGTCG
Organism: Micraspis discolor; assembly: GCA_030674115.1. Lineage (NCBI taxonomy): Eukaryota > Metazoa > Arthropoda > Insecta > Coleoptera > Coccinellidae > Micraspis > Micraspis discolor. The sequence goes on from JARTUT010002202.1 coordinate 134,853, forward strand.
CCATTACGATACGAGACGTCATTTGCATTTCATTAGCAACGTGGTTAAGAAGTAAAGTTAAGAAAGTGACAAGTGCCTAGTTTATTTTAGTTCTATAAAAATTTACCAATACATAATTATGTATAATAAAATGGAAAAGATGCCTAATTTAAAAATAAATGCTGTGTTCCAAATTGTGAAGATAAAAGCTCTAAGTGACACAGATTTCCTATTCCAGACAAATACCCGAGTCTGTTCAAAGTGTGGTTAGATAAAGTAAATAATATTTTATGTAAATATTTTCTGTTTTGTATATATGTCTGTATTGTATTGTATTGCTGCTATTTGTTATTAGCAGCTTTTTCCGTTTTTGTTTTACATTTTAGTTTGTCATTTATTTTATAACCCCCTTGGGATTCTTGAAAAAAATTTTTATGTAAATATCTTCAGCTTTGTGTATATGTATTGTCTATATAATATAGTATTGTTTAATTTGTTACCTTTTTCCTTTCACTTTTTTATTTCACATTTCAGTTTTATAAATTTTTTATAACCCCTTTAGGATTCTTGAAACTTTTTTATTTAAATATTTTTAGTTTTGTATGTATATTGTTTTCTCCTCTCTGTTAGCTTTTTTATACTGTTGAAGATGCAAATATAATGCTTTTTATCTTATAATTTTTGTTTTTCTGAATGCTTTTAATGATATTAATATGAATCCAGTCTTTTGAATATATTATGGTTTAATCATTCTACGACAACTATTTATACGCCTGAAATGACAAATTTACACTTGATTTGAAAATATTGGTGGAAGAATCTTATCACTCTGCGACATTTTATGTCTCGACTCCGATTGTGACAAGTTTACATTCAAATTGAAAATATTGGTTGGAGGCTCATTTAAAATTTTTACGCCTGTTAGTTCAAAATAATGCCACCAGGAGGCGTTGATCTTTCGAAAATAACTTGAACCGCCGCATGGGTGCGCCTTCAAACCAAACATTGAAGGGAGAGTTTCCCATCTATAGGTTGTCTATGACTGTGGTCAGATGATGCTTATGATTATGTTAGGTTAGGACTGTGCGCCTGCGCACATCTAGTAATTCCAGAAATTCTGTAAAATTTCAAAAATTCTCAAATAATTCCGAGAATTCCAAATTTTGTACACTGAAAATCCAGTGTGAAATACCCCTCGCATACACCTGAAATTGAATGTTCTGAAATATATAAACGACTTTAGGTAATTTTTCAGGACACTCATTGGGGTTGTGAATTTCGACAACATTCATTCTTTCATCGTAAATGAACCGTTTCGATTATTAATTGTTAATTGAATTATTAAGTCTGAGCGATGTGAATTTTTAACGGACTCTTTGACACTTTTCGGATTTTTAATGTTCGTATTTTCAGACGAATAATTTGGGAATATTTCTCTGAGTTTGGGGGGAATGAGGGGTTCCGAGAGATAAGAAATTTCCTGAAATATATCCATCGACTCTTCTGTGATTCCTGAAGTAAATGAAACAAGTGCGCAAAAATCCCCATATCTTCTGTCTGCTTTTATCTACGGTGGTTCGAAAACAAGTTAGATATCCATAATCTCCATTTTCTTTTGAATGGACTAACATTTTCAAATCACTTCGAAATAAATATACCAATATTTAAGGCCTAATTGGTGCCTGTTTGTGAATTAAGGTTAGCATACTGTAAAAAGAAATCGGTTTTATTTTCATCATTTTGACTTGCAATCTGCTTTATCGTTTCAATCTCAACCTCAAATTACCTATTTTCCATGGGAGTTTTGAACAGTCTGTGTATGTAGGCTTTGAAGTTACATAGTTTCTGTCCTTGATGGTGACAAAAAAGATTGTTTATTGAATGGTCAGTTTGAGTTGGTTTCTAATAAATTTTGAGTAATAGACTACGGTTTTAATTTTGAATTGTTAATTCCAAAAAAATCAGCTTTACCTCGTTCTCTAATTCTAATGTGAACTTTATCTTTAGGAGTAGATTGTTGATCCAATCATGTAATTCATTTGGAGGCCATTGAAACCTATGATAATATATTATCGACATATCTATACCAAAATAGAATTTTACTTCTGAACGGGTTATTATTTGTTAAAATTAGTTTAATTTCCATGTAAGACATGAAAATCTCGGCAAACAAAGGAGATAGGCAATTGTCCATGCTTAAACCATCTGTCGGTAAATAGATTTTATCATTGAATGTGAAGAAATTCCTTTCTAAACATCACTTTCTGAGGTTGAAGACACTATCAATTAATTCATCTGATTGATATTCCTGGATGTATTAATACATTTTTAAAAATCTGCAGAGTTTGTGGTAAAGGTACCATAGTAAACAAATGTTGTACATCGAATGAAGCTAATATGGTATTGTGTTCCAATATTATATTCCTAATTCTGTTGATGAGATCGAGTAAATTTTGACACTATGTTGAAAATTATAATCCAAATTATTGTTTAGGTATCTGCAGGGCCGTCGCGTGGTTCGAAGGCGCCCAAGGCAAGATTTAGGCCCGCGCCCCCCGACGAAAGCGATCGGGCGCTTTCGTCGATACTCGGTTTGGACCAGAACCGAGTGGTCGGCGAGAGCGCGAGGCGTGGGGGCGTGAGCCGACTCAGCTGTAGAAGTCGTGCGGAGCGGACTTTCGCTTGGACCTCACTAGCTTGTGCATACAGTTAGCTCTGTACAGAAAGTTAGCGTACTCAGCCATGTATCCTCCAGATACACAGAGATAGAAATTATAAATAAAGTTAGAAAAACGCAAAAAAAAAATTACCCACGGCGACGCCCCCCCGGCTCGCGGCGCCCAAGGCGATCGCCTCGGTCGCCCTACCCACGCGACGGCCCTGGGTATCTGCATAAATATTGGGATGTTTTGTAAGGTTAGCTGTTTCAGAAAGAAACTACTGGTCTTATAGGTAGGTTATTCTTGTGGATTTTTGGTGATCCATATAATCTTGGGGTTATAAAGTTCATTGGGATTAAAGATTTCCAATTTTTTTCCAGAATTGGAACAAAGAAAGCCAATGTTAGATAGATAGATAAGTACTTTATTTCCAATTTCAACAACAATACAGAATGGAAATGGTGTCAAATTACCAATGAAAAAGAAAGCACAAAATTAAAAACAAAAAAAATATATATATATGTAAGAATGTTCAACAGAATTGAAAAACAATTGATTTATTCTGAAAAGAAATTTTACATGTTCAGTAATATTTACAAATCCATAACATATTCTAAAATCTCACCTGAAAAGAAAAATCAATTTTATGTCGATTTTTCCGTAAACAATCTTATCTCATTCATTCTAAATTCAAAGTTCACATCATAACCTATATAACCTACAATCGGTATCTCAACCACATGATCTATGTCAACTATCAAGAGACAAATGAACACAGATGAAACGATACAAAACCTATTCTTATTCTTATAACTAAACCTAGATGAAACGATACAAAGCTTATTCTTATAACTAAGTATAAAACAAAATCATTGTCCAGGCAAAAAGGATAAGACAGGCATCTTATACTTTTACATATATATATATCCGCTCTATAGCGTTCTACGCCCTGCGGTACCCAGTCTCCATCTCTGTCTATTCTCCCAATCTCCCGGTCTAAGACCTCTTTCCGACATTGCTTTGTTCACTCCCTGTATCCAAGTTATTTTTGGTCTTCCCCGCTTTCGTCGCTCCAATGGACTCCAGTTCATAATTTTTTTCGGTATCCTATCTTCGCCCATTCTCTGCACATAGCCATACCAGCTGAGTTGTTTGATCTTTATATCCTCGATTATAGTGGTGTTTGCATTCATTATCTCCCTTATTGTGATGTTTGGAATATGTTGGAGTCTAGAAATCCGAGCTTCTCGTCGCCAAAAATCCATTTCCAGAGATGATAGTTTTTCCATTGTCCTTGATGTTAGTTGCCATGTCTCACAGCCATATAGAATTACACTCTTGAAGATAGTGTTGTATATTTGTCGTTTCTTTTCTTTAGATATTTTATTCGACCATAATATCGAATTTAGGGCACCAATTATTTGTTTTCCCTTTATTAATCTTTCTTCTATCTCTGTCTCTGTTCGGCCAGTGTTAGTGATTTTGGTTCCTAAGTATGTATACTCTGTTGTGGTCGGTATCTGCCTGCCATCCTGCAGTTTAAAATCCTCTGTATCAGAGCCGATACAAATATACTTGGTCTTCTGCATATTCACACTTAATCCCCATTTTTCATATTCTTCGATCAAGCGACGCGTCATAAATTCCAAATCATCTTTGTCCTGTGAGATAACGACCTGGTTATCAGCGAAATGTAAAGTGTATAAAGTCGTCCGGTCACCCAGTTGGATCCCCATTCCGCGACATGATCTTCTCCAATGCTTCAATGCTTCGTTCAAATAATTTTTGAACAGCGTTGGTGATAGGCTGCAACCTTGTCTCAATCCCTTTGATACGTGAAAGCTGGATGATAACTGATTGTTAATTTTAACCCTTGAGGAGGAATTTTCATAAAGCTGTTGAATTGCTCTTATTAGTGTCACGTTTACCGAGGACTCTTCCAGCACCTGCCAGAGCTTAGTAATGGGTACATTATAATACGCACTTGTCAGGTCAACAAACAGCAAATGAGTGTTTCTGTCAGTTGCTATCTTCTTTTCAGTGAGTTGGTTGAGCGTGAAAATGTGGTCTATACAGGATCTCCCAATTCTGAATCCAGCCTGCTCTTCTATTTCATTTGGCTCATATTCGTTTTCAATCAGATTTTTCAAGATTTTACAGTATAATCTGCTGAATGTGCTTGTTACTGATATACATCGATAATTTTTACAATCACTTTTACTGCCTTTCTTATGAAGGGGAGTTATCCACGCTTCTTTCCATTCACTAGGTGGATTTTCGCCGTTCAGGTATTTGTTGAAGAGGTCTTTAATCATATTTCGTAATTTTTCCGTTCCATTTGTAATCAGTTCGGCTGGGATTCCTCCTGGTCCAGTAGCCTTTTTGTTTTTCATAGGCCTTATGGCTTTTTTATATGTTCCTCAGTGATTGTTCCTTGTTCTGTATATCTTTTGGGAGAGTTATTAATGAATTCTGTCCTATGTTCTCGAAGCTCTTTTTCGTAGTGGTCTTTCCATTCATTTAGCGTTATCGGTTGTATGTTGCTTCTCGTTATTTGTTCTTTCCTCAAACTTTTTATAAGACTCCATGCCTCTGATGATCTGCTTCCGCCCATGTAAGATTCCAATTCTCTACACTTACGCTCCCATGTCTCATCTTTATTGTCTATTATCAACTTCTTGAATTTTGACTGTTCACGACGGTAAAGCAACCCATCCTCTTCTTTTTTGGTATTCATCCAAATGTGGTAAGCTCTCTGTTTAATTTGTTTCTGGTTTTCCAGGCTGCTATTCCAGGTTAAGCTTGTGTCTCTTTCATGATGTGATGATCTTTCCTCGCCTAATGCCTCCAACGCAGCATCCTTTAGTGATTGAGTGATATGTTGGTATAAGATGTCTGCTCCTTGTTCTGAGAGTCGTGGATCTAGTTTCTGGTCTAGCCTTGACTTGAAAAGAGTTTTAATACTTTCATCGTAGAAGCCCTGCAGTTTATATTTCACTGTGTCCATCCTCTGTTCTGCTTGTTCGCTTGTAGTTTTCGATTGTTGGTGTTTTTTAAACGGCACTTCCATATGACCCACCAGTAAATAATGGTCTGATCCGCACTCTATACCTCTGTACACTCTTACATCCTTTGTTATCCAGGTTGTATTGATTTTAAGTATGATATAATCTATTATCGATCTTAATGCAAAAAACATAATATGCGAAAAAAATTGAACCCCTCAACCCAAATATTCCTTCAAATCATACGGCTCAAGTGCCACCAAAAATGTCAACAATTCTCTCTTAAATTTATTGTGATTAACAATTTCCTTTAAGTTAGTAGGAAGTTTATTGTATAACCTAATTGCCATATAAAATGGATTTCTCTCATAGAAAGATGACTTGTGCTTCGGATAAATTAAATCATTACGCCTTGTTTCATATTTGTGTTGAAAGGTGCAACTCTCACTCAGCTTATTTCGGCTAAAATACAATAATATCTCATATATATACAATCCGGTTAATGTTAGTACATTAAATTTTTTAAATATTCCTCTGCATGTTTCCTTGAAAGACAACCCAAACATTATTCTCAATTCTCGTTTCTGCATGATAAATATTCTCTTAAATTCAGAACTACATCCCCAAAAAATAATTCCATAACGAATATGTGTTTCAAAACATGACGAATATATGTTCTTTAGATATCGACCTGCTAAATAATTCCTAATTATAAGAGATAGAGTAAATCACACCACTCAATTTATTACAAAGATAGTTTATATGATCTCTTCAATTCAAATTATCATCTATTTTCAAACCTAAAAAACGAGTTGTTGACGAGTGAGAAATTTATTGACCATCAATGCATACTACGTCAGACACCTCACCCCCGTTTAGAAATTTCATACAATGTGTTTTTGCTTCTTTCTTTAGCATTTTGTTGTTCGAGAACCATTCATTTAAGGCATGCATCACTGCATTTGCAAGTTCAATGACATTTTCAAGAGTATCTCCCTCCAAGATTACATTTGTATCATCCGCGAAATTTACCAGGTCCACAAATACCTCCCTCAATGTCTTCAGATTTCCCATATCATTGATGTATATTAGGGATGGGACATCGATAGGTTTTCGTCGATGTTTAACATCGAACTGTACCATCGATGTTGAGTGAACATCGATATTTGAGAACATCGATGTTTGTAAACATTGGTGTTTTAACACTTTAATTATACTTACGTATATCAATAATTCATAATGATTTAACGATAGATTCCCAATATATCAGAAATAATTTCAATGTGTACTGAAAATTCTTATATTGAAAAAGGGGCACGATGAAATAACAATTATAAGTACAGTATAAAGTTGGATGAAAGTACAAAAAAATTAACTTCCAACTCAATCAAATATCCGAATAAATTAAATGTATATTAAAATCTATTTTTGTATGTTATTCAAACTAGTGAAATAAATAAATAAAATAAATTGAATGTCAATAAAGTTCTTACCGTTTTATAGAATTTACACTCAGTAAGAATTTTCTACGATTAAACACTTCAACAAAATATATTTTGTTTGTGTCATGTCCATGTTGACTTAGTACATCACATATCACTATCATCAAATTAGTGTAAACTGGAAAACAAAAATTAAGTAAAATTAATTTTTGGGCGCCCTCTATCTCTGAAATAAAGCCGTTTATATGAACTTTTTAATTTTAAAATTACGCAACGTTTAACCCTTAAAGTTTGTACAAGTAATTAATTGACACCCTGTATAATAAACGGCCGATTCCAAAATATTCAATAACACAAAATTGGGGTAAAACCCGAATATAACTTTCTCCTGACGTGAACCAAAAGTGTGACGACTATATTCACCCATCTGTCTATATAGGGTGACAATAAAATATGGAATCATGTTCATGTTTGCAATCATTGAGGATATGAAATTCTATTTTTTCAGTATGGAATATTTTTGGATGGGCATCAGTTGAACCAAAGAAAAGGTCACAAATATTTACAGGTAGACAGAAATTGGACTATTTTTTTAATATTTGATGGTAAAATGGGTATATTTTCTCATATTTTCATTGTACACTTCTTCATTTTGAGTACGGCGCTGTTTTCTTCGTCAATTTTGACAAGTCATATTCATGATTTTGAATAATATATATATATCATCCTGGTAAAAATATACCTAGTTGACTGAAAACTGATTCAATCGCTGAATTTCCATAAATATATATATGAAACATCGAGAAACCGATGCTGAGTATTCTATCCGCAACATCGATGTCAGCATCGATGATGAAATCAATTAACATCGATGGTAAAAACATCGACATCGATACTGAAATATCGATGATTGAAAAACATCGATGATGATGTCCCATCCCTAATGTATATTAAAAACAGAATAGGTCCTAGTAAACTGCCTTGAGGCACCCCCATAATGATATCTAGAACATCAGATAAATAAACTTTACCATCCTTCTTCAATTTCACAAACTGTTTTCTGCCTGAAAGATAAGAACGAATCAATTTCAGTGATACTCCTCTAACTCCATATTGTTCCAATTTCTCCAGTAGTATTTTATGATTCATGCAATCAAAAGATTTCGTTAAGTCAACAAGTATGGCAAATGGTATATTTTTTCTATTTAGGATTTCATATATGCGTTGGATAAATACAAACAATGCCGTATTTACACTTTTCCCCTTTAAATATCCATGTTGAAAACTAGAGAAAAAGAGAGAACTTATTGAAAAACTCCAATATTCTGGTACATATGCATTTTTCAAAAATTTTTGCGAATGATGACAACACACTAATAGGTCTGTAAGCATTTCAAGGATTTCTCCTTTCTTGAAAACGAGAGTGACAACAGCAACCTTTAGGGCGTCAGGGAAAACCCATGCAACAGACAATTATTTATTATATGGCATAGGGGTCTAGCAATCAAATCTATACCAACTTTAATACTGGCTATGGGAATATCATCAAAACCACTACTCAATTTGTTTTTCATATTTCTCACAATACTCATAATCTCCCCCTCATCAACAGGCCTCAAAAAAATTGAATTTGTATGCTTTTTAAAATTGCATGTGAAAGATGTCGAATTATTTTCATTTACAGACAATGTATCAGCAATGTGAATAAAATAGTTGTTTATATCATTTTTGATGTCGTCTAAGTTACCAGGTATTTTGATGTCAGTATTTTTGTCGCTCTTATTTGTGATTTCCCCTACTACCTGCCAAAGTGATCTTGATGTATTGTCAGAATTTATTATTCGTTTTGCATAAGTTTGAGCTTTTTGATTTCTTAGGAGATTTTCGTAACTTCTTTTGTGATCTTATATTCTAGATTAAATCTTGAACTTTTTTGTTTCAAAGTGAGAAGAATATCTAACCTATCCTTACAACAATCTAATTCGGAGTTTTTTACTCTTGTCTTTCTCTTATTCCTAAAAAATATTTTCGGAAAACATTCATTGAATATGGGCACAAATATATTCATAAATATATATATAATATTCTGAAGAACAATTATATAATTCAATCCAATCAATGCCTTCTAACAGAGCTCTGAGTCGTAATTTATTTGAGGCAGAGAAACTTCTCTTAAAATATCCCTCATTTTCATTTATACTACATAATTCACATGTTAGTTTCTGCGCGCCATATTCTGAGATATGACTTTTAATTATAGTTACATTATAACTTTTACAATTTGTGAAAATATTATCAATACAACTCTTTGAAGTAGGTGTTATTCTGGTAAAATCATATACAGTAGGTTCTAAACCATAGGAAGACATCAAATTTAAAAACTGATGTGAATATATATCATCATTTCTAATGTTTATGTTAAAGTCTCCAGCTACAAAAATATTGGAAACATTATTGACCGCATGATTCAAAATATCGTCAAGAATTTTGAAAAACTCATATAAATTTTTTCCAGGTCTATAAATGCTCATGACTAAAAATCTTTTGCCTTTTATTTTCAATTCAACAGCTGAACACTCAAGAACATTTGCGATAGACATTTTCACAATATCCTCACGTGATTTTATCCTGATGTGATCCTTTACGTAAATCGCACTTCCTCCATGTTTTCCATCCAACCTTGTCAATTTGTAAGATTGCAAATTATGAGCTTTTAGTTGATTTATTGTTTTCTGTCACACACAACACATCACATTCGCCTTCAGAACTTATCCAGTTGATCTACACTATTTCCAATCGAACACAAATTCTGATGAAGCACAGTAAACCGTTTTCTGGCGTCGTTATTTTTTATAAAAAATTTTTCATACCATTTGTTTTATGGAAGTTGAATCTTCTGAAACATACTCCAGTGGGCCAATAGTCTTCATTGTCCAACTTTTCTTTAAGTTTGAAAGACGAATACTCCCCTTTCGTGATTTTTTTTTCGTGAATATTTCAATAATGAATGTTTCGGAATTTTCCTCGTCCTTTAGGTACTGTCGAATCATGTCAATCGTAGCTTCTTTATTCTTAACTAGCTGACCCGACAGACTTCGTCCTGTCAAAAAGATTTGTAATGTGGCAGTTTTTGTGCCTACGTATTTTAAAAAATTCTCCTGAACAGAACCGTCACCCTGGTGATAGGGCGTTGTGAATAAAAAATAATTAAATAAAACATATATAAGGATTTAAAAGTAAGTAATCGCTTTATTGTTAATCATGTGAATCATAATTATTATTATTATCATTGTAGTGCTTTGTGGTATACGATGTTTTTTGTTTGATTACCTGGCGCATAGATAAACAAATCTGATGGTTTTCCAACACGGGAACAGGCAACATACAATTGACCATGTGAGAAACATGGGTTTTCTAGATTAATACCACAAACACTTAATGATTGACCCTGGGACTTGTTCATAGTCATAGCAAAAGCAAGCCGCACTGGAAACTGTAGTCGTTTAAACTCAAATGGCACATCAGTCGGAATCATTGGGATGCGCGGTATGAGAACATTTTCTCCTTTATACTTTCCTTTGAGTATAGTTGCTTCTATCACATTGTTTAGTAAATTTTTTATCGCTAACCGTGTACCGTTGCAAAGACGCGGTTGGTTGATATTTCGCAACATTATAACCACCGATCCACCCTTTAATTGAAGATTGTGAGGTGGCAATCCTGGCAAATCCAGCGAGTTTAAAAATTCCGGTGGACAGTTGACTACATCATCTTGATTAGTAGCCGAATCAACTGATTTATATATCCTCAATTCGCCTGTAATTTGTTCTTGAATTTTGAAATTTAATTCATTTAAATCTATGTTTTTTGCAGCTAGTATAGCTCGTTCGCTCAACCAATCATGGTTTCTGTAATTTTGAGAAACATCTGGAAACACCTTCTGAATAAGATCATCTTTTGATCGAGTTAACTGACAAAAACTTTGAGGAAAGTTAATGCAGCCAGTCATCATGTCTATAGGAAATTTGCCATTACCAATGTCATTGAGTTGTTTAGAGAATATGTTTCCAGATTGGTCATTTTGCAACTCGACACGCATATTCTTGCTTAAATGAAGTACTTTGACATGTTTCCACAAATTGGAGGACTTTAGACATGCATTGAGTTCATCAGCTGGCGTTGATCGTGGAATCACTGGCAATGTTTGACGAAAATCTCCTGCTAATAAAATCATTGCACCACCAAATCGGTTATTATTGCTCCGTAAATCTTTTTTCTTTCATGTTCATCTCCGTCGTCACGTTCTTGTGCAGTACGATTAGATCGGTAATTAGCTTGGTTTGTAGCATTTCTGGTTCTTCTACCTAAATTGCTTCGTCTTATAGGAGGCATATCAAATATAAATTATTTTTTCACTAATAACGAACTAAACAAACACTAACTGACTAAACACTCTGCACAAAACATGATATACGAATTTGTTTCGTGTATCAGTTGACAAAAGCAAACTCAGTAGATTAGGTAACAGACAACTTTTTTATTTTTAATTTGATATGACTTGAAGTCAAATCCTTTTAAGCCGTACGAATTGTTTTATTTATTTAAAATTTGGATATTAAAAATAATGAAACACTGTTAGTACCGCGATTTTTGTTTGCCTGATGTAATGACGTGGAAACTGATGCATTTTATCTCGCGTGCCGAAACAACAAAAGAATTGCGAGTTTCGCAACGCACACACGCACATTGTTTTGATAGATATGATCTTTGACGTTAGGAACACACCTACATTGCTTAGACAACAGTGAGTGCTTGTAATTTAATATGAACTTTATACCATAGCAAAGCTCAAATTGACTACGTTTTAGTTACAAATCATTTGTATGGGAGAAAGAAAAGGGCTATTTTTAGGGGTTTTTCAGCAATAATTTTAATTTTTCTCGCCGTAAAAACCATCCTTGAACTTCAACGAACATTTTAAAAAAAGATTTGGCCAAATTGGTCGTTGTTGAGTTATGCGCTTACCAACACATTTTGCGATTCATTTTTATATTATAGAGTTTTCCTATATAGAACCACGCTTTCTTCTCTTGGGCTATACCAGGGAGTGAACCAATTGAGGTGTCCTTTGTTGATCTGCCTTCTATTCTTCTTTCTTACAACCTCAATAAATTTATCCCCATTTTCTTCAGGACTCAATGTCACTTGAATTGAATTTTCAGCCTGAGTAATTGACGATTTACACTGTACTCCAGCAGGTACGGTTTCAACGCGAATTTCAGGTTTGTTATTGTATTTAACAGATGTTGAATTTATCTCCGAACTCGAACTATTTTCCTTATCTGATTTTCGTCGTTTTCGATTGTTTATATTTTCAGATAATGTAGAAGAGTACAATTTGTTTCTTGTACTTGCCATCCCTGGTTTTGATGTAACTTTATTTGTTTCTTCTTTCGGAATATTCACTTCCTCACAACTATACAACGATTTGACATTTGTTAGTTTTTCTTCGAGATACTGTACCTTCTGCGATAACAGCTTATTATTCTGTTTCATAATATTATCCTTTTCCTCCATTTCAAACAATAATCTCTTCAGATAGTGGATTTCAACTTTCAGTCTTTCATTTTCTGCCGCTGTTTCCTTCATAATAACGACGGAATTTGATCGAACATCCGCCATTTCAGAACACTCCGCACACAACACAGTGACCTTGCCGGTTACCTTCAATTTTTTCTTGTTTACACAAGAATCATGAAATGTTCCTTCACAATTTAGACAAAAAAGAGTCTTGCCTTGCTTTTTCGCACAACATCTGTAATAAATTTCACCCCTAACGTACGTTTTATCGGATTCTTCACACTCCGCTTCATCTCCGTACGCATCATTCGTCGCCATATTGACTAATTATTATGTTGTTTTGAGTTTTTGTTGTGGGTATTAATGAACGACGAAGATTTTTCTATGAAGTGTTGTTGTTCAGAAAGTTAACGATTTTCTGGATGCAATAATCTCTATTCATGATTACCACACGATTTTGCCTTTATTATATTTTATTATTTATACAGGGCGGCCATTTGAAAACGAAACAGACGAGATTACAGACGAAATAAATTTTTTCGATAGAAATGCTCGGACAGGTCGATTTCTGTTTCGAGGGGGACAACTTAAGATGTAGCTTACGGACGCATATCGCTTCAACCCTTGCTACTACAACCCTCACCCCCAAATTTTGAATAGGGAAGATGGAGTGAGTGATACCTCATTTGAAAGGTATTGTTATACTGATTTCAGCACAGTAATTGTTTTTTCATTTTAAGCATTAGTTTTCGAAATATTCTCATCTAAGTATTTGAAAATGAAGTGTTGTTTTCATGGCACTTGTAGTGTTTTTTTTTGTGAAAAATCGACATTTTGAGCTTCAAAACAACCATGACTGTGGCTTCCTTCCTCCAATCATATGACAGAAATCTTTAATCAAGATGTCGAAAAAACAAAGCGTATTGCGAAGGAGCTCAATCTTATTGATGACGAGATATTGTTGATGATGGAGCTCGTGTTTTATGATTGTTTGGGCTGAAACTCAATCTAAATTATCTTCGATATAATTTGCAGTATTTCCAATAACACACTTACAACTAGCAGTTGAAATAATTATGAGGGCAGTAAAGGATATGTAAAATAGTTGTTTATAGAACAATGAACGGAAGAAACCGGATTAATGCTTCTAACATTTTTGACTCATTTCTAGACCGAAAATTGAATAATTAACCTAACACAAACTATTTGTTCAAGATAATTTAAGGACTTAATTCAAAAAATTACTTGTGCTAATGTGGTAGATGCTTTCACCTTGACCAACATAATTGGAATTGGCTACGTTGAAAATTAAGTGATGATTGCAAGGAAAACTAGTTTGAAAAGTAAAAGATCAACATTGATTCCTGAGTTTAAGGAAAAATTATAAGAAAGAACGAATGAACTAGCAAGTGAAAACAATCAGGTTTATCCATGCAAAACTATCATTATTCATTCATGATCTGTTCTGAGCATCATTGTAGTAATAAGATCATGTGAAGATATTATGTCTTTTCCAAGAATCAGATAATTTCTTTGTTTCCTAAATATTACAGATTGAAGTATGAGTTCAAGTTTTATCTCACGTTGACAGTGCTGGTAAACTGTTTTACAAATATGGCAATATTGTAATGTTACGTTTTTCCTCAGTGAAATAGAAAAACAATACAAGTCTTCTTTAAACTAATTTATATTCACACTTAACTAACAATAATCAATAATTTATATACACAATTTATCTACAAAATTTCCCTAGGAACACCTGTTTATTCGTCGGCAAGTTCTATCCATGAATGAATCCATGAATCGGCTTCAGTCATTTATATCCGGCGCTGTTTTTCTAGAAGTTACCAGAAAGATGCTTCACATTCCAGAACAATCGTAGCGGCCTCTTTATGTCCCATAAATATGCCACCATTAATCGTTTTTTTATGTGACAGCTTTATGGCGAGCGGTCCCTTTCATCATGTTCTTAATCCCTTTGTCGGCGCATGAAGCGGAACTCCTCTGTTGACGTAGTAGTCATTAGAAGGTTCATATTCGGTTTCGTTACAGTAATAATGATTTGCATGCATTCTCCTGCTATCATATGGCGCTCATATTTTTTACTGATAGTAATTTGATATTTCGAAATTATGTATACTATTTGTTCACACAATCTTTCCTCATGTTCTCTCACATTCATTTTTGTAATGTACGATTTTAATTTTTGTCTAAAAAATGGTTTATTGGATATAAAATTTATTCCTTTACTTGAATTAGCTCGGATTGTACATTAAATAGAAGTAAACGTTTTTTTTTAATTCCAATTCCTTCGTTGATTTTACTTTGTGTCTTTAGGTTTCAACTGGAATTTACGTGAAAATCAGAATTTATAAAATCTGCTCTTATTGCATTATTAGTCATAGACATCGGAAGTTTGATATGATATCTATTGAAATTTCCCGACTGAAGTTTCATTGAATGATTCAGTGTAATTTGAAAAAGAATATAATTTTGCTGACATAATATTCATTGCACATTACCTTGAAGACAATTAAAATTCTATCAATCAAATCTACCCTAAAAAGAATATTTGTTAGAAAAAAAAACTAAATTCTCAATTATGAGTAAGAACATTAATAAGAAATTTCTTCAGTTTATTTTCGTCAGGGGGAGGAAATTGAGCGAGCGACTAACCGAGGTGTTTCAAGACGTATACGAAAGTGTGTGGAACAAAATGGTTACCATATTGAGACTCTTACCTGATCATTTATTTTGTTAATTTGAGTTTTGAAACGTATTTTTATTTTTATTATCATAATTTATTTATAATCATAATTCGGTGTACTGAAGTAGCGAATCTATTTAATGTGTTTCCTTTTGAAGAGATGAATTCTCATTCGCTTCGAAATAAGTCGAAATACTAATTTCATCAACTGCCCTTTTTTTGTATTCTTTAGGGGCTCTTACATCCCAAAATTTGGAAAGTTTGAAACATCTTTTCAGAAATTGTAAAAAAAAATGGGGATACTTCTCATTGGATACTCAACATTTTGTGTCATCCACCATTTGAAATAAACAATACCATTAAGAGAATTTGAATATGTATTGCGTATACAATTGAAAAAATACAATATAAGAAATAAATCCAAAATGTCATTATTAGAATAGCAACAATTCATTTTGTGAAATCAAAATATTTCATAACGACTAACAATAAGACCTGTCTGACACTTTTGAATTATAAATGGGATGATTTATCTTTATGCTGACAGAATATCCTTATGAATTTGACTCTAAGTACTACATAAATCCAGAAAATCTCAAATAACTCAGAAACTATTGAATTTAGGAGCATAATCATGTGAGAAAACTCATTATTTTTGACCGCAGAATCCTACACAATTATAAAAAAATAGGGTTCTAATTTGAAAAACAGAAGTTATGGCCAATTTAAGATCACAATTTTCAACACAAAATTTGAAACACCCTGTAATGATGTATTTGAAATCCAAAAGATTCATGACCTTTTCACATCCTTCCTCTTCGATGTTGTAAAAACGGTTTACGCTCAGGATATTTAAAATAAGAATAAAGAACATATCACTGACTGAACATATTTGACTTTTTCCAGTTTTTTTGGATATTTTGAAAACTATTCGATTTAATACAATGGTTTTAACAGAAATGTATTCACTATTGAATACTCGTTCATACCAGGAATGGAAAACTTGAAAAAAAATTTTTCGTCGAATTTATTTTCACTCCCTGTATAACCGGAAGTTTTTGGACTTCGAAAATATTTTAGCTCTGTAGAGAACTTCGAACAATATCATAATCCCAATTTTCAGATTTCAAATATGTCTAGTTCTCCAGAAACGTCTAATAGGCACTCGAACTTGAGACACCCTGTATGATGTTGTGATCACGACAATTTGGCGAGCTTTTTTATCGTTATTCGATTCGGCCCTTGAGAATTCTTATAGTCGCCCAATAAACATTATTCAGTTGTTATATGCCAAGCTTTCAAGCATTTGTTCAGCTCTTCATCAGGGCTTCTGGTATGCAAATATACAAATACAATTTTATATTTGTATTCCAGAAGCCTCGATGAAGAGCTTAATAAATGCTTGAAAGCTTTAACATAGAATCAAGAGTTTACTCTAACACTCCTACCTAGAAAATAATTAGTCGTTATACTCTTAAACAAAATATTTGAATATATATGTATACAGGGTGAGTCTTTGCCCAATGCGTTAATTTTAACTATAGGTTCTTGAGATCAAAAGGTACATTTTTTCCCATACCGCTTTTCCATATTCTGCTGCGTTAAAAAGTTATAAGCATTTTAAGTTTTCACTATGGGCAAATATCCCTCTTCAGCCCAGTTTAGTTTGAATGAAAATTACCTTTCGCAGCATCCACAATTGAATCTGAATTGTTTAAAGACATTATTTTCCCTCTAAAAAATGATTCAATCACTCATGTTTCATAAGATGAGGTCCTTATTCAGAAGGAAGTTACAAAATACTTATTTTCTGGTAAAAAAATTCAACACCATAAACATAGATTTTTGTTGTTCTACTATATTTTCTTTCTACTTCAAGATTATAAACCATGCCTTTCTAGTGAGAAATTCCAAAAAACCTCAGAATTATTGGGTGTTTTCATCATACATTTGTAATTTTCTTCTTAAAATTTCCAAATCATAAAAACCATCATTTCTATGAAAACTTCCAAGGCAAGAGGTTGTCACTGTGTTTTTTTCACTCAAAGCCAGAAAAAATCGTCAATGATTTTCCAAACACTGATATTTCAGAAGTTTCTTCTCCTTGACAGAGACCAGTGAACAGGTATTTTCTGTACTGAATCCCAATAACAATTTACCTGAATAGATTACAAGTATTTCCAGATTTAGGTGTGCAATTATACTTTCTTGAAGAAATACCTAAATTTGATTTTGAAAAATCAACTAGGTGTTCTTTGATTTTTGAATTTTTTGTTAAATCATTAATATGAATCTATTCTGTTTAGACTATAATTACTGATTTGTATAATCAGAGTATGTTTTAATTAAGTAAACAAGAACATAAATATTGAATAATGGTTATTCATAGATTATGTCAAATTTTAATACTTTACCATAGAATATTAATTTATTACCTGAAGCCCAGGAGAGAAAAAATTAATATTTGCAATGTTTTTTAAATGAAAGATAATATCTGTAACTATTATTGATCTTTAGTTATAATTTTCTTCAGAATAATTAGAGTGGATTATTATCACATTAAAATATTATAACGTCTCTGTGGTGGGTAGTTCCAAATAAAAAAGTGTTCTGTGGTTCCTCGATGTTTTGATTCTGTTTGAAACTGTCAAAAGTTATTTGTTTCTTCAAAAAAAAAGTTGAAAATTTTTTAGGATAATATCGATAGTTTTAAATTAAAGTTTTTAAATAAAGATAATAAAGGTATAAAAAAATCTAGGAGTCTGGGTTCGAAGTTTTTAAAACTCATATGAGCTCAATTTGCAGCATTCCTATGTTAGAATAGATATAATTTGATGAACCCTGAAAGCCTGAATCTATAAAAACCAGCTCTTCATAAAGACAAGTTTTCAATTTAACAGGTCCTGACAGAAAATACTTTACCTATTTCAACGGTCAAAATATACCGAAGGGTGATGGAAAACTTTTTCTCTATTTATTATGGAATATTATTCTGGATTAAATATTAAACAAAGTATTTTCATCATTAACATCATTAACAATGAATACAGCAAATGGCAATTTAGATTTTGTGGTGAATGTAAGACAAAAATTGTTCAGTGATTAATTTCATCTATAGTGTTTACTGGTGGAACCATAGACTGGAAAGCTTTCCCCCAACCTTTTGTAGAAATATTTAATAAAGACATAAAATATGGCAACATTGAACAAATCTGATTATTGAATCATTTCAGCACAGAGTTGGATTTGGGAAAATCAGAAAATTTGGACAAAATTATATCGATTTAATTCCTTTCAACTTCAAATATCTCAAGAACGGTGCAATTTAGGAGAAAAGATGAAGATTGATTTTATATGCAAAAAGACTAATGATTCCAGGAAGTACAAGATACGGACCTACAGTTCAAGCAATATTTCTTTTTCATGCAATTTAACCAATCTGTAGAGTAGTAGTGAGAAACCCACAAGAAATGGAATAAATCTATTGATGCCAAAATATGCACGAGTGTTATCAAAAACCTTCTACAAGAGATCATTTCAATTGATATTGTCGTTTGAATATTACAGGTGAAAATACAATTTCTTTATGAAATTTCAACACCCTATATCTTTTGAACGGGGCCAAATTTGGAAAAATGTTATAGGAAGAAAATGTTTCTTTTGACGTCAAGAATCTATGGTTAAAATTAACGCAGTGGTCAAAGACTCACCCTGTATATATATATTCTTTTGAACTGTTGCCTTTACTTAAATATTTATTAATTATAAATTCAACATTGAAGATCACTTTTTATGAATTGAGGATACAAATATTTTGGATTGAAAGCAGTAAGTATATTTAATACATTTGAATTTCTTACTTTGAGACGCATGCGTATACAGGGTGAGTCTTTGACCACTGCGTCAATTTTAACCATAGATTCTTGACGTCAAAAGAAACATTAACTTCCTATAACATTTTTCGAAATTTGGCCCCGTTCAAAAGATATAGAGTGTTGAAATATCATAAAAAAATTGCATTTTCACCTGTAATATTCAAACGACAATATCAATTGAAATGATCTCTTGTAGAAGGTTTTTGATAACACTCGTGCATATTTTGGCATCAATAGATTTATTCCACTTCTTGTGGGTTTCTCACTACTACTCTACAGATTGGTTAAATTGCATGAAAAACAAATATCACTTGAACTAAAGGTCCGTATCTTGTACTTCCTAGAATCATTAGTCTTTTTCGCAGATAAAATCATTCATCATCTTTCCTCCTAAATTGCACCGTTCTTGAGATATTTGAAGTTGAAAGGAATTAAATCGATATAATTTTGTCCAAATTTTCTGATTTTCCCAAATCCAACTCTGTGCTGAAATGATTCAATTATCAGATTTGTTCAATGTTGCCATATTTTATGTCTTTATTAAATATTTCTACAAGGTTGAGGAAATTTCTCCAGTCTATGGTTCCACCACTAAATACTATAGATGAAATCAACCCCTGAACAATTTTTTTGTCTTACATTCCCCACAAAATCTAAATTGCCATTTGCTGTATTCATTATTAATGATGTCTAGCACCTTGTTTAATATTTAATTCAGTCATCACTCACATAGGTACTTTGGTATATCTTCATGATGACCGTTGAAATAGATAATATGTTTTCTGTCAGGACTTGTTAAATTGAAGACTTGTCTTTATGAAGAGCTGGTTCTTTATAGCTTCAGACTTTCACTGTTCATCAAATTATATCTATTTTAACATAGGAATGCTTCAAATAAAGCTCATATGAGTTTTAAAATCTTCGAACCCAGTAACCTAGATTTGTTTTGTGGCTTTAAAGATCTTTTATTCACATCTTTATTTCATACATCGTTTCAACCTTGTTCACAAACTTAGGAGATAATAGAATTTGACTTGATTTTAATATTTCTGAATGTTTGTTATGATGCATGATTAATTAAAATTCTATCAATATTGAAACTGGAAGCTATAGGCTCATAAACAAGAAAGATTGAAATAGAATGCATTTTCTGACCATAATCATTTCATACTGAATTGAATTATTTAAAACTATCGAAATTATCCCTAGAATATTTTCCACTTTTTTCTTGAAGATACAAATAACTGTTGACAGTGTTGACAGTTTCAAACAGAATCAAAACAACAAGGAACCACAGAACACTATTTTATTGGAAACTACCCACCACAGAGACTTTATAACATTTTAATGTGATAATAATGCACTCTCGTTATTCTGAGAAAAAATATACCTAAAGATCAATAATGGTTACAGATATTATCTTTCATTTAAAAAAACTTTGCAATTATTATTTTTTTCTCTCCTGGGGTTCGGTAATAAATTGATATTCTATGGTAAGGTATTAAAATTTGACATAATCTATGAATAACCATTATTCAATATTTATGCTTTTGTTTACATGATTAAAACAGATACTCTGATTATAAAATCCAAAAATTTACGCATGTTCAGTAATTAATTATATTCTAAACAGAATAGATTCATATTAATGATCGAACAAACATTTTTTCAAGCAAGAATAATTGCACATCTAAATCTGGGAATATTTGTAATCTATCCAAGTAAATTGTTATTGGGATTCAGTACAGAAAACAATCATCAAGCAAAGTAACATCACTTTAAAATAATTATTAGTAGTGACATCATTCATTGTTGTTAAAGATTTCGAAAAAGATTTTCATATTTTTAACAAAAAAATCAAGAGACTTCATAGACCTGTTCACTGGTCTCTGTCAAGGAGAAGAAACTTCAGTAATATCAGTGTTTGGAAAATCATAGATGATTTTTTCTGGCTTTGAGTGAAAAAAAAAGCAAAGTGACAACCTCTTGCCTTGGAAGTTTTCATAGAAATGATGGTTTTCATGATTTGGAAATTTTAAGAAGAAAATTACAAATGTATGATGATAACACCCAATAATTCTGAGGTTTTTTTGGAATTTCTCACTAGAAAGGGATGGTTTATAATCTTAAAGTAGAAAGAAATTATAGTAGAACAACAAAAATCTATGTTTATGGTGTTGAATATTTTTTTACCAAAAAATTAGTATTTTGTATCTTCCTTCTGGATATGGACCTCATCAGATGGAACATGAGTGAGTGAATCATTATTTAGAGAGAAAATAATGTTTTTAAACAATTCAGATTCAATAGTGGATGCTGTGGAAGGTATTTTTCATTCAAACTAAACTGGACTACAGAGGGGTATTTGCCCAATGTGAAAACTGAAAATGCTTATAACTTTTTAACGCAGCTAAATATGGAAAAACCGTAATGGAAAAAGTGTTTCTTTTGATCTCAAGAACCTACGGTTAAAATTAACGCAGTGGTCAAAGACTCACCCTGTAGTGCTCTCGCGCTCGGACTCCCGGTTAAATGATTTTTTTATTTTAGGGATGTTTGTTCTCTCAAACATGTCTGACAGATGAAATATAACTTTTTAGTAATTACCTTAGTAACATATGTAAAAGTCTGACATTTAAAAATAAGTAAAGTTGCTTTATTTTTTGTGGAGCTTTAAAGCGTCTGACAAAAGTTTTGGTCCATGAAAAGTGTCTGACACTTCATTATACTAGATCAGTATAATATTCTACAAAATATATATAAATATCAGCCATTAAAATTTAAGTGGAATAACTCTAACTTTTAGTTACCTTTCTCACCTGCCCAGGTGTCACTTGGCGCGACTCCATAAACACACAGGTATTCTAAGTACTGAGAACCTAAGGTTTTATCCATTTGAAAATAAGTTGTGCCTGATTGCTCTGGGATCTTACTCTACATGCGTATATTGCAATTTTGTGCTTTTTCTGATAGAAATAATCAAATTTTTCTTCTTAATGCCTCAGGTTTTCAAGAGGCGATCATTTATCTCCGTTAAGCTAGTTTATAAATAATAAATTCATTTGATTGGTCGTAGAACTTGCTGCGATAAGTAAATTGCGGACGACTCAAATGACTCATGATGTTATCTATCTCCCAAATATCTAAAATTTTCAGGTGATTTTTGACGTTATTTGCGCAATTCTCTTTCAAATAAATCGCGTTGGTTGGTCGATGGGGAACAATATATTCTTGGTATTGAGGGAGTAGGGAAGTAGGAGTAATGTCATTTGAATATTTTCAATTTTTCTTATTGAATGAAGGTATGATTGTTAAGAACATTTTGATGAATAAGATGAATTAAGCTAGTGGAATGTTGAAATTTCAGATCAATTCGATTTTCACCGAAGAAGACAGATAAAGTGTTGTGTTCTATTAAGAACTTGGTGATGCAACATTGAAATGAAGATAAATAGCTTTTTCTGTTATAATATTTAAAAATGGGTCAATTAAAGATTTTTAAACCTTTTCGTATTTAACGCCCTGGTTAGTATCCTTTCTAATCTACTGAATTGTGTCTAAAAAATTGTATCTTAAACGTATAACGAATGATGACCAATTTGAGTTTGTAGCTACTATCTATATGTTGAATAATTTTATCCTTGTTCTAATATAATGCTTTTCCTTTCAGCTTGTGTAACTAAAAATCAACAAATTTTACCACAGAAAATTGGAAGTATATCTACGAGCCTTGTTAAATTATGAGAACAACAGCACAAAACGCACCCAGCACGCATTGAAGACATCTGAGGATTTTTATTTAACTTTCTGTTACATTACAAATTTTGAGTGACTGTGAATTGTAATTTTTTTTTATTTATTGGGTTGTTTTTAATGATTTTATTCACATTCTGAACTATTGTTGACCACTCGAATTTCAAAAAGGATTGATATATTATACATTGTGGATTAATTCAACACAAAAAAATCTGAACGGCTTCCAAGGTCGTCAGCGAGCATTAGTTTTGGACATTAGTGAAATCGGCGGCCATATGGACTTTGGGTGTACAATTTATTGACGAAAACCATTCTGTGATATTCGCTACAATTAAGAAACTAACAAACCAAGAAGTCAGAAGTCATCATTGCATCTACATAACGAAGACATCAAGCTGAAATGTCGGGCAATCCTCAGTGGAAAAGCTTCCAGCCGCCTGACATAATGAATCAAGATTCTGCCATTTTGGACCTGAAATCAATGGGTAATAATGGTAAGCAGCGCCGACATTGACTGAAATTTGAAAAAAAATTGTCACATGCTGTTATGCTTGAAGATAATAATCGAATGCTTGAATACCATCTATTGTCCAGGATTTAAGCTCGGAAATTCTGAATAGATTAGTATTTTGTTAAAATATTATCGAAACCGACAATTCTAAAGATCTACGGTATGTAATTAGCGATCACTTACTCTTTGAGGATCTCTCGTAAGGGACAGTATAAAGGCGGGTTCACACGGGGTCGTGAATCGGGCGAGAGTACGACCCACCGGTCAGTCGGTCGAGATCACTACCAAGTGTGAACTAACGGTAGAGAGGGTGATGGTAGTGCACGCCTTTGAAAAGGGTGGTCGTGATATCTCCATTTTGTTGGAGTGAGCACGACCACTTCAGTCGTATTTTACAATTTTGTTCATTATCATGTCGATGTACAAAATGAACAATTCCCAAATTATAAAGTTTGTTGATTTATATCGAGATAAGGAGTGCTTATGGAAAATAAATTCGCCGGCATACAAGCTTCGTGACGCAAGGGATGAAGCGTTAAAAGAAATATGTGTTGAGATGAACATTGACGGTTTTGGTATTCGCGAAGCCGCGCAAAAAATAAAAAACATTAGGTCTTGGCAAAAACCAAAACAGGTTTGGTTCTATCCTAAAAAAATCCTATAACTGTTGTGATCTTCCAACGATAATTCTCTGCAAATACTATTGGTGACCTATTCCGCCTCTTGAATTCTCGACATTTTTTTTTCTTGTTTTAAAAATTTTTCAAATGATTCTTCAACTCATATACTAATATTTCGCATACAACCTTTGCCTATTCATATTGTGCCATATTGAAAACAAGAGCGAGAGAAGCACAACCAACAAAAGGCACGATCCCGTGTGAATTGGATGAGGTCGTCATCTCCTACGGGAAGAAAACAAGTCGTGTAACATGCGCATTACTGGTCGTGTTTTCGCCCTGTTCACTACCCGTGTGAACCCGCCTTAACTATACTGGTACACTACTATCGAAGCTTATTTCAGTTTAATTACTCGTGTCTAGATACACACATTACAGTTTGCCTCCGTTTGTATCCGCATGCTCAAAGAGTTACCAGGCAAATTTGAATTCCCGTAATACCTATATCATTATGAAAAGTGAAACGAATTGAACTACTTACGGCCGGTTTCTGAAACGATGATCATCATAGAAATCA
The DNA here is from genome assembly GCA_030674115.1 of Micraspis discolor. Classification (NCBI taxonomy): domain Eukaryota; kingdom Metazoa; phylum Arthropoda; class Insecta; order Coleoptera; family Coccinellidae; genus Micraspis; species Micraspis discolor. The sequence goes on from JARTUT010002202.1 coordinate 159,565, forward strand.
ACTAATCAGCTGTTAAATCTATGGTCAACTGCCATTTGAGTTGCTGAAAGGATAGTCAACTAGGTTAATTTGACCACGCTGTCAGTTGACACAGTGGTCAAATATTTCAGGTAAATTGTATGTCAATCGTCATTTTGAGTTTCCGAAACGCAAATTAAGGCTAAATCAGTGGTCAAACTAGTGTCAAAGAACTTGTCAACTAATCGGTGTTGTTTGGCGAATTAACTTGAAAGAAATCTTGTTTATGAATGAAATCTATGTATTTTCCAAGGAAATCTTAATTTTATCGGTATGTATGAAAATAATTTAATAGTCTTTAATATATAATTTTTATGAAAAAGGCATTTATTTTTTCCAATTTTGCGATGTAATATGTTTTCGTTAATAATTTAGTTTTCTCTGAAAAAACAAACATTTTGCAACAATTGGTGAATCTATTTTTTATTGTAGATAATAATTATGGATATCAGCTTGGATATAAGCATGTCTAGTAATTCTAGCGAAGATGAGAACCCAAGGCCACGAACTCTTAGGAGAAGAATGAACTCTTTTGATTTCTACAATGATGTGGAATTCAAAAATAGGTATAGACTGTCCAAGGATATTATAACATTACTTCTGAATATGATAGAGGATAAAATAAAGCCCTTAACATCAAGGAACAAATCAGTTACTGCCTTGGAACAAGTACTTCTAACAATAAGCTATTTTGCAACAGGAGCATTCCAAATAACAGTAGCTGACCATATAAGGGTCCATAAAACTACAGCATGTAGAATAATTAAAAAAGTATCTAGAGTCATTGCTGAACTTCGACCCCAGTTCATATCTATGCCATGAACGGAATAGAATCAAATCAGAATTTTATTCTATAAGTTCATTTCCGAACGTGATTGGATGTGTAGACTGCACATATATAAAAATACAGTCACCTGGAGGTCCACAAGGTGAGCTTTTCAGAAATAGAAAGGGATACTTTTCTCTTAATGTTCAGGTGATTTGTGATCCCGCGGGGATTATTTATTGGAGGACAGTTGCTACCCTTGTCGCTCATATTTATTGACTCCATTTCTGAGGCCATCAACTCCCGGTGAGCAAGCGTACAACAGAGCACAGATCAAAACGAGGAATACTGTTGAAAGAACATTTGGTGTCTTGAAGAGACGTTTTCCTTGTTTGTCTATGGGAATTAGGCTGAAAATGGAGACAACCATGAATATCATAGTGGCATGTTGTGTTCTGCACAATTTGGCATTAGTTCAAAATGAAGACGTAGCAGACTTTGATATCGGAGAGAACTTCCCAGATGATCCTCCAAATACTTCTACAAATGATGAAAATATATCAGTCAGATCTTTGTTAGTATCAACACATTTCAATGTTCAATAATAATTGTGGAAGAAGACTCGGATCAAAGATCATACAATCCGTCACAAAAATCCTATGAAGTAAAAGTAGTGCGTTGAGGAACAGTTGTAACAATAGCTCAAATAAATTTATATTCTAATCTACTCTTATTTATAGACTGAAAACATTCTGTAAATCCAATTACACCAAATTTAATTTCATTGTTTTTACTTCTGTGTACTGTGATAAAATAATAAAATTGGATGATGTATGAACAAGGTTGTTTGCTCAATTATTTTGAATACTTCAAATTAAAACGATATTTTTCATTTTATTGACCTATTGATGATAAATTTTTCAGTTGAAAAACAGCATCTGTATTTTAATACACCAGATACGACTTAATACACAGGTACAGTTAAGCCGCTAAACGATTCATAAATGCAATCTATCGTAAGAAACAGTTGTAAGCAAGTTCAACCAGGTATTTTTTTATGGTCACTTGAGGAAAATTATAAGGGTGTTAAAATTTAAACATCAGTTATCGGATAATTTTAAAATCTTGACCACAAAACACTGATATCTTAACCTCTTTAATCACAGAATATTAGTTTTTATCGGAGAATCTGTGGTTGGACAGTCTGGCAACAGGGTCGCCTCATGTCAACTGAAAATGATCATAGATTAGTTAAATATGCACTGAACATCCTTTCGGAAACTCAAATTGATTTGACATCTCTGTCAAGATGATCGTTGTGTTAGTTGACATGAGATTTGATCATCCTTTCAGAAACTGGCCGTTACTCATGGAAATAGTCCAATAGATGATATTTCGAAACTCTCCAAAGTTAATAATAGTTGAAAGAGTCTCTATGCTTTACCTGGAAGGTATATTAAACAATGAATACGGTTGTACTATTGCATCATACAGTGAAATCGTAAAGTTTCTTGAAAGAACACCTTTTCCACAAAAGAGTGTAGGTACAGGGTATTTCTTAAAATTGTTGTGGCAATATCATTTTGACATTTTTAAATGGCCCTATTATGCATAGGTACCTAATATTTGTTTCATTTGGAATGTTCTATAGATACATTTCAACAACATTGTCTTATTTTCGGTTCAGTAAACATTGGCCATTGAAAAATTGACATTTTTTTTTAACTCTGTCTTCCTGTAAAATCAATACTGTTAAGCTAAAAGGAAATTGGTTTTCATGTCCAGATGTTGGTCTCTGAGCTTCAATAAAAAGGCCATAATATGGCCACATATTTACCACTAACTGGTATAATATATATATATACATATATAGGTGTTTAATGGTAAAATAAAGTATTTGCAATGAACTTCACAATTCTGAGGAGGTAATTTGACAATTTTTCCATCGTGAACTGATTTAATCTTGATGGTTTGGCTGCTTTGATACTCAACCATTTTCCTTCGAAACAGGTTCGAAAGAATGGTAATAAGGTAGGTACAAAAAAAGCACTTTAATATCCATGAAAATATTTATTGAAAAATATATAACGAATAAAAATTATTATTAATTAACCATTCTGTTTGTAGTAAATTAATTGAAATTTTATTTACTTCATCATTAGTTGGGTTTGATAAACCACAACTTTCGTTTTATGCGTTTTATACAGGTTCCTTTGAACCGGAATATTCTTATTATGGTGAATATGAATATTATTCCAGCCTGTGGCTACTGTTTGAATATTCCGGCATTGTTGTGCCTGTATTGAGTGTAATGTCGGTCTAATCGGAGCTACCATATTTTTCAGAGCTGAAAGCTCCTCCATAGTTCTAATTCCTTTCACATTTTCAAGGTTGCCTTGCCCCGAAGAAGCCAATAAGTAGAAACACGTGTCAGCAAGTACCTGCTAATCTTAATTTTTTCTGCAGATCTGCATTTCTGCGGAATCACCCACGAATAATTCCATCTGAACTGTATTTAAATCTCCGCACTAAACTATTTCGCTATTATAAACGTGTTAAAAATGAATTCACTTATTTAAAATAATATATATAATAATTAATACCTGGATGAAACCTTTTAACATGTCTTATTAAATTACAATATTTCACAAAAAATTCACCATAAGCAATGCAACTTGCTTTTGGCGGATTAGTTCGCTTTGGAATTATAGTAAACTGATTTGAAATAAAATATGAGTTGATTACAATTCTGAATGTTAACAATTTGAAAAAAGAGGAGGGTCAAGCCCAAAAGTGTAGGCAAATTCTGACCTGATATAATTTATTTTTGCGCAACTTCTCCCAAAAAAGTAATATGATCCTATGAATTTGAATTAACATTGAATACGTTATATTATAGCCCAAGGTTCAAGATTTGGTCAGTAAAATATCTTCATAAGGTAATATTCAGTTTTCGACATGCGAAATCCCAATATTTATGGACCGGCGCTAATAGAATCAAAAATCATATTCTCATTTTCAAATTGACGTATCAGGTTAGAAATTTCATGCCCCGTATCTCAAAAAACAAATATTTCTAAATTTAATATTCACCAGGATTGATTTTTTTCAAGTGGGTTCTGAAAGTCCTCTTGGAAAAGAATTTTTTTTCGCAGGTTTTGCAGGATGTTTCCATGTTAAACGAAATGGTGCGAGGTACGGATCGCTGCGGAATATAAAATGATATCCCGCTAAACCGCCAGTCAACGGTTCATCGCAACTCACTGCGCATGCGGATACAAACGGAGGCAAACTGTAATGTGTGTGTCTAGACACGAGTAGTTTAATTGGCGCACGACGTCACTTCGAACAGGTCGTTGTGAATGGGATGGTAACAAATCATCTAAACAGATAATTTTTGCGTTGAGATTACCTCTACTAAAATTCTGTAGAAAGTGTCGGAAGTAAAAATAACCTCTTTAGTAGGGCTTCAAATATCGCAATGCTTATTTATCTTAGAAGTTTATGGAAAATATCAACTTGGCGCATAACTTCACTTCGAGCAGGAAGATGCTTATGAGCATACCAGTATACCATGGTATAGGCGGTTTGCGTAAATCTGAAAAGAGACATCTGGTGGCGACTTTCAGCATATTTGTTGTGAAAGAATTGTCAATAGATCAGTAATAACATTAGATTTCCTAGAACTTTTCAGTTGTTTTGGAAAGTATTTTTGTGAGTTTACTCAGAAGAAGGATGGATATTGAGAGATCATTTGGATTTTTGAAAATAAATTTTGGTCATTTCTCCAAAGGAAATGAAGAAAAAGGACTAGCCTTGAAGAAAGCTGGTCATGTTTACAACATTATAGAGCGGACTGGTTTCATTACTTCCAAAGTAACGAGACAAACTTCGATAAATTTGCTACCTTACAATGTTGAAATAACCGTAACCACACTTCTCGACTATGCCAAAATATGAAAATGTTTGTTTTTTGTAATTGTTCTTCCAAAAGAGAAGAAAAAAATTGTTTGGCAACTCGATGAATATAATTGAAATAAAACTTCTAGTTACACAAATGATAAGCCAAGTTTAATTTTCATCAAATAAAGTAACAATATATTTTCAACATTGAGTTTTCAATTTCCATGGCCGCTGTAAGCTAAAATTGAATCTATCGAAGACAATACCAGCAATACACTTCAACTCTTCATCACATTTTAAAGATTTAATACCATGGAAGCCCATACATTTGATTTGTTCATCGATGCCAACACATTTGTCGTTTTTACTAACAAATAATTTGGTCTTATCGGCAATATTACATTGAATTGCCACGGCAGACATTTTTTCCGCACTATCTCCCATGAAATTACTCTCAAATAAAAATATATCATCATCTTAATCTTATGGATCAGTTCGACATGAAAATTCCTTCTGGCCTCTTTCCACTTGCACTGAATGATTATAATTACCTATTTCAATTAAAGATTCAACAATAGATCCTTCCTTTGACTCATCCTTTCTTCTTGATCTTGCTGTTTTTCTTTCAAATCTCTCCACTCCCATAGTGGAATTATCCACTTTTTTATACATCTGAAATAAGTAAAATGAGATCGGAAATAGATAACTGAAACTGAACTAACCTTTGGAAAAATCGTTGGGTTGTAAGACGGGCAATCAGGTATATTACTTTTGGCATTTCCTACGAAATGAGCACTACATCTCTTCTGGAATTTTGTCGGTTGCCATTGCTTGGAAGTACCATCATTACTAAAGTTTTGAATGAATGAAATTATGATAACATCTCCAATCAATCAGATATCCTTACCAAACTCTTCTAACTCTATTAATCCATATCTGCTTCCGTTCTTTCTCAAACCATTTATTAGGAAAAGAATAAAATTTAATAGAATTGTCTGTGTTATAATAAGCATTGTTGCAACCAACTACACAACACTGAATACGTGAAGAAGATTATACTCCTAGGCCTTCAGCATTCATTTTCGATATTGAGGTTTGTAAATCAACAATTGCATAAACTCTTAAGTACGCTTCCACCACCAAAGAATCAGAAATTATGCCCCAAATCACAGAATTTAATTTCAGGCCTTCTTCGCATTAGTGTAGGTAGGATTTTAAAATGTACGATATCCATATGATGCTCTTCAGTCACGATATGATCATAAACTTGGGACTGTTTACCTGACTTCAGATGTACTTTTAATCTGGTGTCTCTGCCGGTTTGACCTACATATGCAGCGTTGCAATTTTTACAACAGATTTTTTAAACACCTGAAGTTTTCTCGGGTTTAAGTTTGGATTTTGAGTTATATAATATTTTACCTAGGTTTGGATTTGGATAATTTTGGATTTGGATTGATAATTCTCCGAAATAAGTGATATGTATGAATTTATTAGTAGGTTTTTCTGTGGTAGTGTAAAGCATATTAATGGTTTTCAGTTTTCTTTTGTTTTCAATCAGTTTGTTTACTAGGATTCTCGGAAAATTATTATTAGTTGCAATTTCTTTGATTTTATCAATTTCCTATTAGAAGTTAGCGTTCGATAAAGGTATGGTGAATGCTCTGTTGATCATAGATTTCAGAGCTGCCAGTTGATGATTTTCACTATATTTCCCAACTACTAATGGTAGTTCTCACAGGTTCATATCTATATCTAGATATGTACTAAAAACAATCGCGTTCAGGCGGCGCAACAAATTGATGCATATACAGGTGCTCCATGCGTATGCATCTCGTTAAAATGTAGTTGTAATAATGGAGAAGTTGGATGTAGTTCATGTAGAACAGAGCAGTTTTACTATGATCTTGCCTTCTTTTATCTACGAATTTTTGATGCGAAAGCAGTCAAGACAGTACCTGATTTGGTAATAATCAGCAACCGCCAAATCATATGCTACTTGGACGTATTTTTTGTCACATTATAGACCAACTTATAGAGCCTGTGTCATTGTCAATTTCGCAACAGATGTCTCTGTTGGTGAAAAATTGATTGAAGTAATGTAGGATACTTTTGCTTTATATTATTATTATCATTTATAATTCTACTATTAAATCCTGTCGGAACAGATTGATCTAAGTTCTCAGCGGGTTTTCTAACATTCTCAATCTGTCCGCTATTTTCTTATAGATTTTTGCATCATTTGAGGAGTGTTTCACAATTGAATTTGTTTGTGTTGTGAATTTCTTGAGTATTAAGTTCTGTCAGCAAATTTGGAGTAGAATTATCTGTCACTCTTTTGCTAAAATCTACCGCAGTATCTGATACTGGAGCTGAACTAGATGTGCAGGGAAGATCTGTCGACGTGAAATTATTCTCAGATAAATGTCGGTATTTTTCCATTAAAGCTGTAAATCTGCTGTAACAATCTCTGTGATATCCATCCGTGTCGTGAACTTGCTCTGGTAACTATACACTATCATATTTGAGTTTAAAATTTCAACTTATTGGTAAAACTTACAGTCTTCCAATTCTTCAATGAAAGTTAGTATTTTACCATTTTTTTTATATTTACAAAAACCACATTTTGAGCTGTCATTATTAACACAATTTTGTTAAGAACATTCAAAAAGCAGCAACGAATAAAACAATATAACTAAACTATATCTTGACTACAAATAGCTGCTATCGTCCATCTCGCTTGTGCAACTAGACTGTGTGATTGTCTGAACTCTTCCAAGATGCCCGTAACTTTTCACTTTTAAATCGGCCTGGCTGATGTTATGAAACTTGAGTTATTGTTTGGCCAATTAATTTTGAGTTTGTAGATATGTAGTTAAATATCATTGTATAAAAATTTCAACCATACTAAATTATTTAGAATTTTTTTATCAAAATTGACGTTTGGCTCAGCTTAAACAACAATAAAATATCTGGCAATATTGTATTCATGTGTCAAAACATTCAGTAAAAACAATAAAAAAAAACCTCAATATTCATTGAAAAATTGATATTTTACTTGTATAGGTACGATGCGCACTTAAGAACTCAACTTCTACCGCCAGCCAGTTATCTCATACAACGGGAGAGTGAGAGGGTAGAATATTTAAAAACTAACCTATCTGAAATTTTTTCTCGAAAAGGTTTCTAGCGCTTAAACTACAAATCCCGCGCATCAGAAAATGTACTGTAAGGCACATATAGAAGACCTCCAAGGAAAACTGGCTTGTCCATTTATTCACTTTATATTGTGAAAATTGTGATCAGACTTGTAAATGCGACTGACAGTATAAAATTTTCAATTTTTTCCATGAATTTCTATTAAGTGACATGGGTTTTTCTATCTTAGTCAGAACTGATGTATCTTGGCCTCTCGATTGGTAAAATGTTATGATTGAATTCCGGTAAATTTTGTAGATTGGAGTAAATTTCTTAGCGCACCTCTAACGACTGATCAAATGTTACTGTAAACTTTCTACACTTTGTTCGATTGCTTGCGACTTACAGTATAAAATTAATTTTTCTCGATTTCTTTGTAGGTAAATCATTCAATTTCAATCGTTCAACTTCGTCATCACGGTTTGGTCAAGAATTTCCACTCTTGGAGAAATCTTCTTCGAACGTTCCCTATTCTAATAATGGTATATATGGATCATCCAGTGCAACTCAAACAGGAAATGGAAGTCGGTTCTCCATTGGTTTGTGAACTTTTACTCATACTTTATTCAATTATTTTTGTGTTTCTATATGAATATTGTTTTATCGGTTCAATATATGTTGAGGTGGTAAAACTCCGAATTGAACTAGAAGAGGAGTGTTGCTGGTATTCCCCATTGAGAGTTGTAATAGATAAGAGTCTCTTATTTCAAAGGAACATGTTTGGTTGATATTGCATGGCAATGTGTCAATGAGGAAAGCTGTTTTCGAAATGGTTGTACTGTTTGCAGACCAAAAACTACAATGTGTTGACGATTAAGACTCTGGGGATATTTTGGTTAAATAAAAAGGAATTTTTCATGCGCTATGTGTCAGAGAATGAAACCTATATCCATTGTTACACACTAGAGTTGAATCGGCAGTAAACTGATTGGATTGAGGCCAAAAGAGCAAGAGACCGTTTGCAATGTTATGGCCTTTTTTATCAACTATATTGAGAAAAGAAAGGCAATCAACAAAGAATAATATTCTGTTGTTGCCGAGTTTGAAGGGGGTTGCTCTTTCTCCAAGCTTATGCTCCGTGTCACAAGCCGTTACCTATTATGGCCAAACTGTATGAATTACACTTTGAATCGCTTCCGCCTCCCATTTTGGCCACATATGCTCTTATTCGCAGGTCTCAAAAGAGCTTGCTGGAAATAGATTTAACTCAAATGAAGATGTGATTTCTGGAATAGAGACTTATTTTGAAACAAAAGATAAATCGATCTACTAGAAGGGAATTTAATTGCTAGAACTTTTTTGAACTACTGTATCACCCTAAAAGGATTACCCAGACTGTCTTTTGCATGACGTTATTGACAACTCATTATCGAAAAATGCTGAAGTACACACTCTACCAGATTAAAAAACAATATGTGCTCACAGTCAAATAAATTCTGATTGAAACTTATTTTACAGGCACATTTGACTCGAACAGCGTATTCAACAGTTCTGGAGATAACACAAGTATATTCTCATCGCCTTCTAGAGGTAACAATTCCAGCTTCGACAATGCTATAAATTTGGGAACCAGGGAAACAGGCATAATTGAAAAGCTTCTGGTGAGTTTGTTCATCGTAATCCCAAAATAGGATAACATAATTTTGTTCATTTATTTCATTTTATTTATTTCACAAACGCCACATGTTAATAGTTCCATCCAAAAACCTTATTTTATTTTATAACACTTTTGTACAGTTTCCACCAAAATTACAAGAAAAGAAAACTTATATGTGTTTTTCAGTAACTAAATATAAAATAACCAAAATAATAATTTTTCCACTGATACCCAACACTATATTGAAATCTACAAGTGTATTATACCTAAGTGATTTAACACTTATTTTGTGCAGAGCGTTTGAATCCTAATTTTTTCTCAATCAAACAGATTTGAGGATACACCTCCCACATACCAAACAATCCCCCAATCACAAACAACCGCGAGGCAAATCACCAAATCAACCCCTCAAACAAAACAAAGTTGTCATCTATAAAAGCCTTCGATTCTTTTGAAAATCTTCTGTAGTCTTTTATATCTCTAATACTTGAAGTCAACAAATTGTAGCTCTTTGGGACCAGACGGCAAGAAAACCTCGAATGCACACTTTTAATAGTGCTGTAAACACTAATACACAATATTATGTGATACTCTTATATGATTTTTAAGATGTTTTGTCCTATGCACAACCAACAATATACGAAAGTATAGCGATCTTATGTTGCAAGGTCTAATCAATACCAGGAATTCCACACCGCTCTAATGTTTGCAGTAATTTTCCATGATATACCGCGTCACAGGCCTTTGCCAAATCTAAGAATACTGTGATACATATTTTATTATCATTTAGATTGTAATTTCCCTAACAACCTCATACACGGCATCTGATGTGCCATTCAGAAAATTTGTTGAACGAGTTTATAGGCACTTTTCTGCAATTTTTCCAAAATTAATTAAATTCATTGGGCGGTAATTTGAAATTTCATTTTTGTCACCTGCTTTGTAAATAGGGGTTATTATCACAGAGTTATTGAACCGTTTGGGGAATTTTCCATTACTAAACATCAGGTTGATTATTTAACATAAAGGGTGTACAATGTATCATCATCATGACCAGGCGCGCAAATTTTTTTTTTTTTAGTGAGCTGATGTGTGGGAGTATTTCATTCTTCGTAACAGGAGTTGAAAATAGGGATTCATTATTAATGGGAATGTTACCCAACAAGAAATTGTGTGGTTCCATCACTCTCTCCGCCATTTTATCGCCTGTTCCAGTAAAGTATCATTGCCAAAATTTACCATTTCCTTATTGCGACTGAAACGTTGTCCATTATCATCGCATATATCGAAGCTTATTGTACTTTCTCCAGACTTATCATTTGTCGCCTCAGAAATTACCTGATATATTTTTTTTTCTACAAGCGTGCACTTTCATTCTCTTTCCCGCACGTATTTCAAGTCTTAAAGAGTCACATTGCCAAACAGTGTGGGAAAAACCCCTGCTATTCCATTACCGCACGCAAATGCGTGTGGTAATGGATTAGCAAGGGTTTTTCTCGCACGCTTTTTCTAAAGAATAAACTGAATAATGATATATCTCTATGCCATCGACGACGTTACTATGGAAACGGCTTGTGAATAAGAATTAATACATTGTCATTATATTATGAAATTGTGTTTAAATATAAATAATATCAACTCCAATTCAATCAGTACGCTCCGGTAAAATGGATACTTCGGGATCTGATAATGGCCTGCCCGAAGAAATATTAGCAGCTTCTTATGAAGCGAGTTTAAATTTGTTACCGGCCAAGTCGAAGATAAAATATGAGAAGCAATATTCAGAATTCATTGATTGGTGTAATTCCAAAAAGGTTCAACCGAGGAAGGAGGAAGTGTTTTCGGCGTATTTTTTGGAAATGTCGAAAATTTGGAGACCAAACACATTATGGTCCCGATATTCAATAATAAAAAGTGTTTGTAAACTGAAACAGGATGTGGATATTGGAAAATTTCATAAATTAACTGCCTTTATTAAACGACAGAATATAGGTTTTCGTCCAAAAAAGAGCCAAAACTTTTAATGAATAGGAAATAACAAAATTCATGAGTGAGGCATCTGATGAAATTTACTTGATGATGAAGTTGGTGACAATTTTTGGATTAGCTGGTGCCTGCAGACGAGAGGAACTTACAAAACTCACCATCGACGATATAGATGATAAAGGAGACTTGATCATCGTCAATATTAAGGACTCCAAAAATCATTCACCAAGATAGTTTGTTATATCCCAAGACACCAATAATGGATATTTTCTGAACATATACAGAAAATATATGAATTTACGTCAAAGGAAATACCTCATCGCCGAATTTTCATAAAGTATAATCGGGGAAAATGTAAAATTCAACCTGTCGGAATCAATACAATAGGAAAAATACCGTCCGAAATTGCAGCTTACTTACGCCTACAAAATCCGGAATTATACACAGGACACAGTTTTAGGCGCTCCTCGGCTACTTTCCTAGCCAATTGTGGAGAAGGTATCACAAATATTAAACGTTTAGGAGGATGGAAGTCAACTGCTGTTAATGAGGGATACTTGAAAGAATCTATTAACCAGAAAAAAAATGTCCACTACAATTCTTAATTTGAATGGTTCTTCCTCTTCAAACTGTAATACAGAATCATTACCTTCCAAAGAGCCTTCGAACAATATGATGGCAAATATTCAACGTTTTGCTTCTTCCTCTTCAAACTAATACAGAATCATTATCTTCCAAGGAGCAGCTGACTTCGACCAATATGATGGCTTCTGCTATAAATTTGCATAACGCGACCAACTGCACGTTTACAATAAATATAACTAATAACTGAATATTTCTAATGAATATATTGATAATAATGGGAAGAAACAGAATGTACATAGATTCCTTATCAAAATTCATTTTTATGTGCTGTTAGTCTAGTTTTCTTTTCAATTAATAAAGAATTTATGAATATTATTACAGTTTAAATTTATTTCATAGGCTTGTAGTCTCTATGGACCGAACGTCAACGATGAGAGTACAATGGTAACGACTTGTCAGAGACTTTTGTCATTCATGTGTATTTAGAATGATCAATTCAATTTCTGTGTGTTGAAATCGATCTCGTATAAGCGCTTGTAGAAAAAATATTGTTCCTAACTCAACTGCTTACCCGAACTACGCTTCGCGGTAAGCAGTTTCGTGCGGGAAAATATCACTTTCCGCACTTGTTAGGAAAATAACTATTTTATGTTATTATGATTTTGTGTGTTTTTTAGAAGACTATTCAGTTTATTCCTATAAGCTTTATATTGTTTTTTTAAACCTATTGAGAAGTTACTACCTAATTGGATTTTCCATTTATCTCTAGTGACAATGGACTTTGTAAGGCCTTGCGTTATCCAAGGTTAAATTTTTTTTTTCGGAGCAGATTTTACTATGATGCATTTATTTATCAAATGCTGAAAAGTGTTTGTGAAATAATCTGCTGCTACTTGAGCGTCTCTTGCTGCAGGGACGTCTATCCAGTTTTCATTTTTTTATATGAAAGCAATTTTTCCGTGTTTACTTTTCTGACTGTGTGATACGCCTCGCTACCATTCTCGGATCTGAGCAGGCGCGTCTCTATAAAATATAGCTGCTACAGTATAATGGTCTGTAACACCATAGGTTAATACATTCGAATTAATAGTTATACTTCTGACATGTTTCTGCCTAATGAATATATGGTCTATGCAAGTAGATGAGCTCTTAGTTGCACGAGTTGGTAGCTGCATATAAGGTAAAAAACCTTGTTTTGCCATAACAGACACATTTCTATTAGCATTTTTATCTAATATGTCATTATTAAAATTTTCCACAAGCAATTGGGTTTAATTCTAGGTAGTTATCAATATCGTCTAAAAACAACATAACATTTGCCGGATTTGGCCGGTACAACGCTATAATTTGAAATGATGTATTATCAACAGAAGCATCCAAAACACTCAAAGTAACTCCACAGTTAAGAAGCTCTAAACTAGTTATTTTGACACTCAAATTCAAATCTCCCCTATAAAATAGTATGACCCCATCATTTCTGTTGAAATCAGCATTATTATAATATGTTTCATAACCCGAAATACTAATTTGCTGCGATGTATCAAAACTAAAACATTCACTCAAAATAATAATATCATATGGCACACTATATGCCGACAAAGTAACCAAAAGTTCGCCAAAAAAATTTTTACGCTTCTGATATTGATGCAAGACACTAAAAATACTGTTTTGCACTGTACTTGATGTTTGGAGCATCGATGTATTCAACAATATTTCTTCCTACAAGTTCAAGTTCTTCTAGAACAGCATCTTCGTCTATTACCATTCTGTGGTTGGGCACAATAGTCCACTGCGGCAATCATTCACTTTATGGTAGAATCCTTGGCATTTAGAACATCTCGGCACATCCAGATCCTCACTAACTGGTAGTCTTTACCAAGCGATGCAAAATTTTTTTCATCATGATCTGATGGAAGTCTCTTGCAGAAAAAATACAATTATCTCTTCTACATCCATTTTTGTTTCCCTGATATGTTGCTTTAACATCAAGATCTATATCATTTTGCTCAACGATGCTCTTAGAGACCTCTTCAGCAGACATATTTTGTATGAGATTGACAATCTTAATTCTGGGTTGTCTCATCTTTGTTAACTCTATTTCATAGTTTCCATTCAATTTCTGTTTTACAGCTTTTTCCAAAGTATCGATGTTCTTTTTTGTTTGACATGAAACAACAGATCCATTTTTCGTGCCTTTCACCTGTGTCACTGCAACCTTCAGCTCAGCTGGGTTTATTTTTTATTTAATTTAGTTTTTCCTTTTGTACTATCTTGATTTAAAATAGGTTTGATTACAAGGCTAGGACAATTATTTTTTCTTCATTGTTAGTCGCCTCTTTCATTTTCACTACATACACATAAGATCTCTGTTGAATTTGCTTTGTGGTACTATTTTCCATTTCTCTGAGCATCGTAATTATTTCCTCTTTATCATTGATGGTCTGATCTTTATCCTTGATTGTGTTCACTACAGTGACGGCTCGTGCCCTCTAGGAGTGGGTCGGCCAGACCAAGCATATATATATAATTTAGAAGCAATTTTCTTGGGATTAGAGCACTGGATTGAAATTAGGATTTCATCTTTTTTTTTTATTCATACTTTACTACATATGTTTCGGCGTACATTGAGCCGTTTTCAAGTTTACATGTTACAAATACAGTGACAATCATATCTAAAATGTATAACTGTCCAACAATTCATCTTAAAACTTAGTAAAATTAAAATCATATTCATCATGTTGTGAACGCTGTCAATTAGAATTATTCTAATAATGGAAAACCTGTTATCTACTAAAAAACTAATCAAATCACCGCAATTTGATACTACCTCTCTTACACTAGTCATCTGGATCACTCACATTCAACTTATAACCGAAAACGAACGAAAACTCGTGCAACCCTAAGCCCTACACACTTACATCTTACTCCAAACTACTGACCTAGTGAACTGAACTCTGATAATCAAAGTGTAAACACACGCAATGCAATTCTCATATACCCCCTCCCCAAGGGCATCTTGGCCGACCTAGTCTTTGAAAAATGAATAAGTCGTGGGTTGCTGTTTTGCTATTTACAATTACTAAGAATGAATTTTTATGGTCAGAAAATCACAAAATTTATTCCATACAGTACGAATACACCTTTTCCTGAAATGGAAATAATATTCAAGTACTTATGATAATAGTCATTTGAGATTTGAGGGTGAAAATTTCAATTATTAACAGGATACGTGACAAAATTTTAAATACATAATGATTTCTCTTTCTATCTCAAATTTAGGATAAATATATGAAGATGTCGGATATTAAATTACAATTTTTAATTTGATATTTGCAATAAACATTGATAATAATAAACAATTTCACCCGCCTGCCGTTTCACATAGGGACGGCCAAGGGTCTCGGCCGACCTCGCAAGTGTCACACTCGAGGTATTGTAGAGTTCCATAATAGAAACTTCGAGCGACGTATGTGTTAGATGAAATCATAAACTGAAAGCAGTGGCTCGGCTGAATGAGCTGCGTTATTACCTATAAGGACAGATGCTTGGAATAAAAATTATTTGAGGTGTTCGACCGAAATAATGTGTACTTCGATGTGTTGATTGGAAATATGAGATATATAGAGGGCAGAGGAAAAGATACTATGGGAATTTCTCGAGATTTATATATTGCTATTTATTTTTCAAATAAGTTTCGATTAAAAAAATATTTATTTTCACCTTCCTTTTTCGGTTGCGTTTGGGTCGGCCCGGCTCGGCCGACCCTGCATACCTGACGAGCCGTCACTGGTTCACTAGAATATCAACATATTCGTAATTTCGGCATTTTTCGCAGTTGAACTTTAATATTCTTGTTTTTGTAGGCAAACATTTGATTTCTGATGCCGAGCATCCGGAACAGTTATTGCATATAAGGCCAGTCCTACATTGGAAGCGGAATTTCTCCAGACCATGTTGGAGGGTCTGGACGGGTCTGGCTGGGTCTGGAGGAAACAAAAACAAAGAAAACGTACTTTCGTCCTACATTGGAGGCAGTGTTCGATCTGGTCTGGACTGCTCTGAAGAAAATCAAATCGGGTCGGGTTGGCTGGCCAGACCAAATCCGCTTCCAATGTAGGACTGGCCTAAGGCTTCTACAAGAGTCACAAGGTGTGCAAGGATGTCTCACCTCCTTGTTCGACTGAAATGTTTGCTTACATTTTTGAACACTCACTTTTATCTATTTTGAATTATTCTGTTCATGCTGGTACTCCCCTGGCAGAATATCAACATGAGAAGATAATTTCTCATCTATTCACTTCTTATCTTTATTATCTTATCTGTTTACTCTTTATTAATTCGATTTACCTGGATAAATGCGCTAATTACTCAAGTATCACAAGGTGTGCGTTAACGAAAATTTCTCCACTGGGTCAACGGGCTCGCATCGCACCAACGTACAAAATTTCACTCTTGAATTGAACCTATTTTCCACAAAAAAAAACACCTGAATAGACGAGAAGGATTTAAGTTGTATTATCTCTAGCAACATACAAAAACATTATAATAATCAATTGAGATCTGAATTCATTAAGCGTATTCAAACTGTTCTCTGAGAAGTTTTCACTATTCCCTAGAGATATGAACCCATAAATCAATTAAACCAGATTTTTCACATGATTTTATAAATTATTATGGGGCGATGTGAAAATCATAATACTGCAGATGTGCTCAGATAAATTAATGCATCTTGTTACATATCAGTTGAAACATGTGCGGACACCTCATTGCCATTATTTTTATTGTGATTTTTCACATTTGAAGATCCAGTTTCAAAATATGATCAAGTTATGATGGACCACCAACAATACAGGGTGGCCATTTAAAAACGAAACAGACGAGATAAATTTTTTCGATAGGAATGCTCGGACAGGTCGATTTCTGTTTCGAGGGGGACAACTTAAGATGTAGGTTACGGACGCATAGCGCTTCAACCCTTGCTACTACAACCCTCACCCCCAAATTTTGAATAGGGAAGATGGGGTGAGGGATACGGATTTGAAAGGTATTTTTATACTGATTTCAGCACAGTAATTGTTTTTTCATTTTATGCATTAGTTCTCGAAATATTCTTAACTAAGTATTTGAAAATGAAGTGGTGTTTTCATGGCACTTGTAGTGTTTTATTGTGAAAAATCGACATTTTGAGCTTCAAAACAACCATGACTGTGGCTTCCTTCCTCGAATCCACTGACATAGAAATCTTTAATCAAGATGTCGAACAGACAAAGCGTATTGCTGAACTCAATCTAAATTATCTTCGATATAATTTGCAGTATTTCCAATAACATGCGGAACACTTGATCGATAGAAATATCCAAAAAGTCCAAATACGTACATATCTCTAATCAGATTACCAGGTAAGAAAATCAAATCATTAATGATGCCACAGAAATATTCCAGTCCCAATTCGTGAAACGATTACCGACTTAACTATGAAGTGTTTTCTCAGTTGGCTTCAATATGTTTTCATTTTGTTGATTATTGAATTCATATCTTTTTCAATAAAATGAGAATCGATAATTTTTTTTTATTTATTACGAACAGTCTCAGATTTTGAACGAAATGGTTTAGGAAGTGCTATACGAAATGGTTATTTTCGAGTGTTGATGCTGATTATGTGCAATTAGAAGGAACTAATTAACATATTTACGGTTGGTAATGATTCAATTCTAAAAAGGAAAATAAAGGTGTAAGTCTGGTGCATGTTTTGTGTTAGGAACATGTTAATTGTTTTAGTTCGAGAAGATTATCCTAATAAACAAGGTGTTACAAAAATTGAATTGTATTTTCGATCTGTATTAAGAGTGTCGGACCTCACGCTCCGCTTTTTCGGGTCCCTTAGTAATCTTCTCTGGCCGTTTCTTACTGGTGACGAACCGTTGGCTACTGGTTCTTTGACATGTGAATTAAGTTTCGATCGAACATGTGTTCTAATTCAGACAATGAGTGGGTGAAAATAATTTTAGCAATCAATGTGCGAATGAAGTAGCAGAATTATTCAATCAACGACATTTAGATAAACATGTTAATAGGAAGTATGACGAATTAGTGTCAAAGTTTCAAGAAAGGCAGCTAAAAAAGAAACATAAATCTGGTTTTACACAATGAATTCGAATTGCAAATATTTTGAAACATCATAAATTCCATCCTTACAAAATCCATCTTTCACACGCACTAAACGAAGATGATTTTGACCGTCGTGTTGAATTTTGTGATACAATGAGTGAACGAGTAACTGCTAATCCCAATTATCTGTACAATGTTTGTTTCTCCGATGAGTGTTCGTTCTTTCTAAACGGCACAGTAAATCGACACAATTGTCGTTATTGGGCCGATGTTAATCCGAGATTGTTCCACGAAGTTTATACTCAACAACCAGAAAAACTCAATGTTTGGGCTGGAATATTTGTTGACAACATTGTCGGCCCGTTCTTTTTACCTGGTAATCTTACTGGAGATATGTATTTGGACTTATTGAAAAATCACATTGATCCAATTTTGACGGAAATTATTGAAAAAAATGCTGGAAATTATGTGGAAGGTCAGATTGTGTTTCAGCAGGATGGAGCTTCTCCACACTACGCCTTACCAGTTCGAGAATATCTGGATCAAAGATTTCCAAATCGGTGGATTGGAAGAAGGGGTTCCACTGAATGGCCAACCAGATCGCCAGATCTGTCACCACTAGATTTCTTTCTTTGGGGCCACTTGAAGAGTAAAATTGACTCTACACAGCCCGATTCCATAGAAGATTTAAGAAGACGTATAGTGAACGAATGTCGTCAAATCACTCCAGAAATGCTGCAAAATGTGCGCCATCGTTTCTAACAAAACTTATTTCATTGTATGGAAGCTAATGGTGAACAATTTGAATATTTAATTAATTGATGTGAGTTTTTGATAAATTATTTACTTTACTTTGAAAAGTCTTATTTGTTAGATCAACACTTCAAATCGTTCTGATACCGTACAGTTGGAGAATGATTTCAGTGAATAAAACAGCTAGTCGAACATCTGACCCTAGTAGCATTAACACATACGGTATGACTTCATTTGCCCAGTGGTAGATGTTTTGCAATTTCAAATACAAGTACGGAAATTTTGGTGTTTCGGAACAATTACTGTTCTGAAATAAATATAAAAGTAGCTTTGAATTGAGGTATCACTCACCCCATCTGCCCTATTCAAAAATTGGGGGTGGGGGTTGTAGCAGGAAAGGTTTAAGCGCTATGCGTCCGTAAGCTACATCTTAAGTTGCTGTCCGAGCATTTCTATCGAAAAAACTTATTTCGTCTGTAATCTCGTCTGTTTCGTTTTCAAATGGCCACCCTGTATATCAATATCACCAATTCCATACATAATATTTATCACTGAGCAGCATACGAGTCAACCTGAGTTATGTGTAATAATTATTTGAACTATTTCCATAATTTATTATTGATCTATCGTTAATTGGCTTTGAAAAAAAAAACAGAAATAATCTGGAGTTTTTCAATTTTCATTAAATCTCGGGATTGACTATACTGGTGAAATTCAATAATATTAGTAATTTTTCTGTGATATGAAAATCTCTTCAAATTGGGTAAAATATTTTGCCTTCATACTCACGTCAACTTATGTGAGGGAGCACATATAGGATCAGAAGTGATTTTCATTGGTGCAGCTTCCTTGATTTTTCTTGTTGTAAGTTTTTTTTGATATTGTAAATGTTTCATTCCAATTCATCAGGTGATTCTTATTCACAGCATGTTGTACTAACCTGGATCTTGTCTGTGTCCAGTATTTGAGAAAGCCTCTGAGGTTCCTTTATTCGTACTTTTTGCGCGCTATTGTTTTGCTCAAATGTCTGTTATTTTTGTTTCTCGATTCAAGATCGAAAATGGTCTCGATCCATTGTACGCGACATCCTGATAAAAAATCCGTGGTCAAGTTTGAGAATGTCTGACCGTATACTCTCTATCTTCTGAAGAAGATATGAGTTGACGTTTTCATATTTTCAGAATAGGCTAGTGACCCCGATCAAGTTTGTTATTGGGCCAATTCCGTCATTAGTTCAGCAATAATATGCATCTGGAATTTGGTTCCCCAATAACTCCTGGAATATCTATCCGATCAATTATGTAGGATGTTTCAATGAGGTTGAAATCGGTTTGCAAAATTTTGTGGAAATCGTCAAGATAGAAAATTTAAAAAAATATCAAAACCTTTTTTTTAATTACTCGATATCTCATAAGATATCCATCAGTGGTCGTCGATGGCTTATCGAGGTTATTGAAATTCAAAACTTCCTTGAATATCACCATTCTTTCATTTTATTGTAAAAGGCTATGAGGTGACTATATTTTTTAAGATCTCTGAACATAAAAAACATTTTGATTGGCAGCCTCGTTTGAGAATATCCATATTCCACTGTAAAAGAAGAAAAGACAAATAACAAGAGAACATACAAAGTTCACGAAAGAAAAGGAAGTGTATGTTTATAAAATTAATAAAAAGAACGATCAAAATTATTTTACAATATAAGCAAAAGGGAAAAAATGAAATTTAAACAAGTTATAAAGGAGGAAAATCTTTTTTACGGAAATTACAAAGTAACAGACATAGGGTGGCCATTTGAAAACGAAACAGACGAGATTACAGACGAAATAAATTTTTTCGATAGAAATCCTCGGACAGGTCGATTTCTGTTTCGAGGGGGACAACTTAAGATGTAGGTTACGGACGCATAGCGCTTCAACCCTTGCTATTACAACCCCACCCCCAATTTTTGAATAGGGAAGATGGGGTGAAAATTTTTGTATTTTAAATTTTTTCAATAAACAGAAGTATTCTTTTAATTGTTGTTTTTTATTTCGGTTCCTAATAATAAAGATAAAATTTGCCAGATTAGTAATATATATGTATTACTCTGTCTTTTTTACTAAAGATGTGTATATACTTTAGTGTCACATAAACAATAAACATAGATAAATAATTAATTGATTAAAAAATAAAAAATTAAATAACTATTTCTCTATATTAATAATTAACTACTCCAAAATAATGTATAGCATATACGAGTCTATCGCTATCCTTTTCATTTCCAAGCACAAATAGCATGCGCACTCTCCTTCTTTAAATGGGCGGACTTTAAACAGCTGCTACGCTGCGTCCTTTTCTACCGCATGGGATGGTTGGTCTGGGACCTCTCTCTCACACACATTCACTCGCAGCGATATTTTATTATTTAAAATTCGACAACCGTAATTCGGGACTGATTTTTCGCAGGCAACCCTATACCACCGTGTTCCTTATGAAATAATCTTTCATTTTATCTAAAATTGATTCAATAATCAGAACGTTGCAAAATGCTAGTATGGATTTACCTGTTTACACCTGGCAAACCCGTGGTTGTGACCGGATAAAAATAGGCAACCTAACGTTTGCATATTCTATGGGCTTCAAACTTTCGATTGGTATCAAATTTATTAAATAATCACACCGGTGCAATGTTTAAAAAAAAAATTTTATTTAATTATTAATTAAAAATACTCTGGACTGAAATTTGTTAGGCAACCCATATAGGATATATTTATTGGCATATTTAACAACATAAAAAATACGTCTCATCAAATAAGCATCTCGGTGAAGGTCGTTGTATAGCGGGATCCTATACTAGGAGGAAAACGAATTTGAGCTTCGAACAAAATTGACGAAAAACGGTGAGTGGTATTTTTGTGCGCTTGCTCTAAGGAACGGTGTGCTATCGTTTTGCCCAAATGTTTGTAATTTTTGAATATCGTGGAGAAAATGATGAAAGAAAAGGAAGTGTATGTTTATAAAATTAATAAAAAGAACGATCAAAATTATTTTACAATATAAGCAAAAGGGAAAAAATGAAATTTAAACAAGTTATAAAGGAGGAAAATCTTTTTTACGGAAATTACAAAGTAACAGACATAGGGTGGCCATTTGAAAACGAAACAGACGAGATTACAGACGAAATAAATTTTTTCGATAGAAATCCTCGGACAGGTCGATTTCTGTTTCGAGGGGGACAACTTAAGATGTAGGTTACGGACGCATAGCGCTTCAACCCTTGCTATTACAACCCCCACCCCCAATTTTTGAATAGGGAAGATGGGGTGAGTGTTACCTCAATTCAAAGGTATTTTTATACTGATTTCAGCACAGTAATTGTTTTTCATTTTATACGTTAGTTCTCGAAATATTCATGCGTTAGTTAATTTTATCACTTAAATTAATTTTTTGCGAATAATTGACATTTCGTGCTTCCGAAACACCAAAGTTTCCGTACTTGTATTCGAAATTGCAAAACATCTACCACTGGGCAAATGAAGTCATACCGTACGTATTAATGCTACTAGGGTCAGATGTTCGACTAGCTGTTTTCAAATGGCCATCCTGTATATTAATCATTAGGAGCTCACCTCGATCAACAGAAAGATGTTTAAAGTTATAAGTCAAAACAAGTCTGACATTTAGTGAAGGGACGTGAGCAAGGAGATGGCCGCTCCATATGTATGGGAAACTGGGAATCGCAATTAAAACCGAAAAGGAACCGGTCAAGTTAAAATACAAGAAGAGGGCGACAAAGGCGAGAAACAATGGTGGAATCACCGCGGCGGGAAAATGTTAGCTCGAACAATTTTGTAGGTGTGAAATGAACCTTCTCCATAGTATCGCAAAAGGAAGTACTGGATGGAGAGCACAAGATTGTTGGGGCAGGAGTGGTCCATGTTATTCAAAATGTGCTCAGCAAATGTAGATTTTTCAGGGGTGTTATTCATATCTCACATATATTAATCAAATGTCAAAAAGTGCGTCAGAATTTTCATTTCTCGTTGCTTTCTCAAATACGTATTCGATTGACCTCGGTCGAACTAATTAGTTCAGTTTTAGTCGGTAGATAATTGATCGAAATAATTCACGGTGAAATAATGTTTATTGTTAGAATCCACAAGCCAAATTCGTGTCCTGAAAAAGTTAAATGTAATGCTCGTGAAAATTCTGGTATGATGGTGAAAGAAGACCTTATTTACCAATAGATAAATATTCCTGATTATGTTGCCGTATGCATTTAAGTAATATAATCGAATATATTTTGAAGTTGTACAGTTTTGAGTGAAACAAGATTGTGGCTGAAATAAACTCAAGGAAAGTTAGTTTGGTGGTTTTTAATTCAAGATATTCGTAATCTGTACTTGAATACATGAGATATTTCAAAGGACAAGAACTTATTGAAATAAAGTTATATTTATTTATGTTATAATAGAGTAGATATGCCTACTTTGATTGCTTTTCAGGAGAAGAGAATTTTAGGTTCGAACTAAACCTGAGAAAAACTATGAGTGTTTGTTTTTAATATGGGATATAGTTTTGATCATTCATCGTGGCGGTTGTATGAGTATCACACAGTTCCAAATTACGGGAAAAAACTAGAACAAGCTTTCAAAAGCTACTGACCTCCTGAAAGTGCTTTTCTATATTTTTTTTAAGATTGACTCGAATACAATCTTGTATTATTTTCAGATCTATTCTTTCCATTTTTTCTGGTAGGCACCATTAACGTTAGAAATGGGGGAATTTAAAGTTTTTCATATACAGGGTGTTCGGCACATGGACCGTCAAATTTTTTTGGGGCGTTGGTAGGGTCATTTGCTACCTTTTCAGTCTTGGAACCTGGGTCCTTAGTATTACGGTTACGGAGGTATGATTTTTTATTAGGTTTTTCTAAATTACCCAAAAAGTACCCTTCGAAGCCCCACAACTTTTTTTCGTGTGGGTATTTTACATGAGTGTGTTAAAAAAAAAACGTATTTATTGTTACAGATAACACCACAAAATTAACACGTAGGCCTTTTATTAAAAAAAAAAAATTATGATAGTATGAAAACTTCTCCACTCCTATTGAAATTAAAAAAAAAGTTACAGCTATTACAAACGTTGCTAACCATATGCTATTAACGTAAGCAAATAAAAAAATAATAATACTGCAAATAAGGTTTTAGTCAGAAGAATGAAGAAAGTCGCACCTAAATAAAAGTACGGATTTCGACACAACACAGCGAGCAAGGAAATTTTACCTGCCCGTTTTAGACGCGTGTGAATTATTATTACTATTTCTGTCTTCTGTCGTTGGATTGGGTTAGTCGCCGCTGACTTGACCCTACCGTCATTCGAGATTTAACTGTCTCTGCTGTTGGAAGTGTCTGTGTCAAATTTAAAAAACTGAACAACGCGGCACTTCCAACAGCAGAGACAGTTAAATCTCGAATGACGCGCAACCGAAAAAAAGAAGGTGAAAATAAATATTTTTTTAATCGAAACTTATTTGAAAAATTAATAGCAATATTTAAATCTCGAGAAATTCCCTTAGTATCTTTTCCTCTGCCCTCTATATATCTCATATTTCCACTCAACACATCGAAGTACACTTTATTTCGGTCAAACACATCAAATAATTTTTATTCCAAGTGCCCGCATCTGTCCTTATACGTAATAACGCAGCTCAGCCAGCCGAGCCACTGCTTTCAGTTTATGATTTCATCTAACACATACGTCCCTCGAAGTTCCTATTATGGAACTCTACAATACCTCGACTGTGACACTTGCTAGGTCGGCCGAGAACCCTTGGCCGTCCCTATGTGAAACGGTAGGCGAGTGAAATTGTTTATTATTATCGATGTTTATTGCAAATATCAAATAAAAATTGTAATTTAATATCCGACATCTTCATATGTTTATCCTAAATTTGAGATAGAAACAGAAATCAGTATGTATTTAAAAATTTTTCACGTATCCTGTTAATAATTGGAATTTTCACCCTCAAATCTCAAATGACTATTATCATAAGTACTTGAATATTATTTCATTTCAGAAGAAAGTGTATTCCTACTGTATGGAATAAATTTTGTGATTTTCTGACCATAAAAATTAATTCTTAGTAAGTGTAAATAGCAAAACAGCAACCCACGACTTATTTATTTTTCAAAGACCATCGGCCAAGAAATTGGGGAGGGGGTATATGAGAATTGCATTGCGTGTGTTTACACTTTGATTATCAGAGTTCAGTTCACTAAGTCAGCAGTTTGGAGTAAGATGTAAGTGTGTAGGGCTTAGGGTTGTACGAGTTTTCGTTCGTTTTCGGTTATAAGTTGAATGTGAGTGATCCAGATGGCAAGTGTAAGAGTGGTAGTATCAAATTGCGGTGATTTGATTAATTTTTTTAGTTTTTCATTATTAGATAACAGGTTTTCTAATAATTAGAATAATTCTAATTGACAGCGTTCACAACATGATGAATATGATTTTAATTTTACTAAGTTTTAAGATGAATTGTGGACAGTTATACATTTTAGATATGATTGTCACTGTATTTGTAACATGTAAACTTGAAAACGGCTCAATGTACGCCGAAACATATGTAGTAAAGTATGAAAAAAAAAAGATGAAATCCTAATTTTAATCCAGTGCTCTAATCCCAACAAAATTGCTTCTAAATTATATATATATATATATATATATGCTTGGTCTGGCCGACCGACTCCTAGAGGGCACGAGCCGTCACTGGTTGTCGGTAAAGTTTTTCAATCAACTATGTTCGTTCACCAGTACAGGCTAGTTATTGTTCACATTCGAGCATTCTCTAGGTGTTGCCAGAGAATTCCACGTGGCTTTTTTGATCCTCTCATTTTATGTGACGTTTTATAGTTTTTTATGGGACGGCTGCATCATGCATCTCTTAATTTGTTGCATCGCAGATCCTGCGGTAACACCAGAAAACGTGTTGATGATTCTGAGCAGTGTTTGGCCATGTTTAAACGTAACAAACCGGAATTTTTGCGTCGATATGTGACAATCGATGAAACATGGATCTATCACCTCACTCCGGAATCAAAACAATCGTCATCTGAGTGGACACAGCAACTGGTGAACCTCGTCCAAAGCGCCCGAAAGCACTACATCGGCTGGAAAGATTATGGCCTCGGTAATTTGGGATGTTCGTGGTGTAATATTCATAGACTCTCTTGAGAAAGGAAATACCATTAACAGTGAATATTATATAGGGTTACTCGAGAGTTTGAAAGCCGAAATTGCAAAGAAATGACCGCGTATGGCAAAGAAAAAAATATGTTTCATCAAGATATCCTCCGTGTCACAAGTCAATCCAAACAATGGCAAAACTACATAAATTGAACTTCAAATTGCCCCTACATCCTCTGTATTTGCCAAATTTGACTTCCTGCGACTACTGGCTGATCGCAGACCTGAAAAAATACTCGTCGCAAAGAAATTTCGTACGAATGGAGTTATCGCTGAAACCGAGGCCTATTTTGAGGCAATAAAGTGGTATTGAAATGTTGAAGCGGCGCTGGAAAAATTGCGTTGCCCTTGATGGAAATAACGTTGATGAATGAATCTAATTTTGAACCGAAGAAACTGTGGTTTCTTTGTTAGACTCGGGACTTTTTAGCCCATGTGTTGCAGTCAAATTCTATCCCGTTATTTTCATTCTGGATGCCTTAAATGCCCATTAAAATTGAATAATGATAGATTGTTCAAAAGTTCTTGAAATTCCAACTTCCTTTCACCATCATTTTCATTTCTACTACAGTTTCTCAGTTTCATGACAGAGTTTTTCCGTGACATGTTCTGTTTACTACCGGGAACCTAACTACTAAGATGTCTAAAATACTGGTGTGTCCACTTCTCGGATTTTGTTTTACAGGTTTGGCGACATGGGGATTCTTTCATTTTCTCTCCGCCAGGTAGCGCCACTCAAATTTATTCGAATGTCAGTTTCTGATTAGAATAAATTATTTATTGCGTTATTCGGAATTTTTGTATGAAAGTGTGTGAAAAGTGATTATCCATTTTTGGCGCTCTTGTTCACCTGAACAGAGTGCTTATCAATTTGCCCAAATGTCTGTGACTTTCGAATTTTTGGGCAAAAGTGGTATCAATCGTTTTGTTTGGACCTACTGATGAATAATCCGTGGTCAAAATCGATTCTGTCCGTCCGGCCGTCCGTCCGTTCCGTGAACACGATAACTCTCGAACGGATGAAGTTAGAGAGTTGAAACTTTCAGAATAGGTTTGAGGTATAAATATCTCGGCTAAGTTCGTTATTCGGTCAAATCGGCCGAATAGGTTCGGAGTAACAAAAAAATTTTTTTTTTCAAATGACACTGTTCAAATAAAAATTTTTTATGGTGCAGTTTTATCAGACGTATACAAAAATACCACTCTCGACTTCGACAAGCTAATAGTTCTGGAGATATGATTTTTCAAAATTTAAATAATTGTAAGTGGTTTACAAGAGCGCCTAAGCCAACTGACCTCACGTCAGTGCTTTCTAAATTTTTTATAATGCGTTTTTGTATTTTATGTGGACAGTCTAGTGCTGCGGATGAAAATTCACGAACTTTCAGTGTGCCAAATGTGAGTAGAAATGATTTTTTTTAATGACTCAAGTGAAATTGTTCTATATCAAGTAACAACTAAATATTATGCGTGCATTTCAAGAATTCTCAAAAGATATACGCATTTCAAACACTTATTTTCATAGATATAATTGATCAAATCAGTTCTTTTTTCTGCTTTTGTCTTTTTATTTCCAGATTCGATGTGGACAACTTGAAGAAACCTCTGTGTCCATCAATAGAAGACCACTCTTGAAGAAAGAGGTCCCTCGATTATATTTCAGCTTATTTTTGTACTTTCACACTTAGGCGGGAGTCAGGTTTTTTTTTACTGTGGTTTTTTCCGTAGGCCGAATTGTATGGCACCCCGTCACTAACCCCTGCTCTATATGCTTTATTGTTTGCTAACCAAATATTGGGAGCCAAAAGTTCAAAAGAATATTATATTTACATCTATTGAAATTATTTACTTTATATCTTGAATTAAAACTTTTTTTGAGAATGAGAATACATATTTTTTCATCATTACAGAAAGAGAGCTCCCAAATCACCCATGCCATCCTGTAGTAACTACTTTGAACCGGACCTCCCATATCATTCCTTCCCAAGCCCAATAGAAAACATTCCTACTGATATTACAAACCTTTTCCTGCTTAGCCAAAATGATCAGATCAGAAATTAATAAAACACATACATAAATGAGCATCAACTTACCATAAATCAGGCTTGTAAAATCTTTATAGAATAATACTGAAAACATTTATGTCTGAGCAGGAGACCATGTATTAGTGAAAAAATCATACTTCAATGTATTAGAAAAAAAATGGATAAACCTTACTAATTGAAAGCATTACGTGTTCAGAACTCGCATCACAAGAATCTTTATTTGAAAGCCAGTTAATCGGTGAAATCCATGAAATATTTGTCTAGTTAATTTTTCAGGGGAATGAAATAAATTTCTTTCATTTTTGAGGTTAATTTGATTTAAAATTTAAACATATAGTCTAAGATTTAAACAAATGTCAAGCGTTTGAAATGTAAATTTATGAATGAATTGCCTTGTGGCTCCCTCATGTGACTATAAAACTAAACAGTCGCCATGTCCCAAAAAGTAAAATGACGTTTCCATTCAAAATTTGACAAGTGCACACACCAGTATTTTAGACATCTTACTAACTACATTCCTTTTTCTATGGTTAAAAACATAGACGGGGCATATGATTTTGGTTTTCGGTGTAAAATAAGAACCTTTTTCAAATAACTCTGTTCGAATGCAATATTTTTCACTATGAAATTTCAATTACCTTTCAGTTCTGTTTTGGATGTATTTTGAGGAAATGTGATTCTTGAAAGTTTGAATAATTATTCGTCAGAAGCTTAACAAGAGTGCTAAAGCCATGTGCCCTCACGTCAGTACTCTCTAAGTTTTTATTTTATAGATGTTTTTTGTTCTAGCATTCCTACGGTTTCATACAATGCTGCGAACGCCAAGCAAGGCTGTTTTTCCATTTCTCCCAGTTCACCGGCAATCGTGATCATTTGAAAATTGGCGATCCTGTGGAATTCGAAATGACTTACGATCGTAGGACAGGAAAACCTATAGCAAGTTCCGTTTCAAAGATAGCGCCAGAGGTGGTGATGAGCGAGGAAAGGGTCACAGGTACCGTGACCACAGAAGTCAGAGGAGAAGGTTCGGCCGGAGACACTACAGGGAGGATCAGTTATGAGAACAGGGGCGAATGTTTCTTTCTACCTTACACTAAAGACGACGTAGAAGGCAACGTCACACTGAGCTCTGGAGATAAAGTCAGTTTTCAAATTGCCACCAATAATCGGTAGGTTTTAGGTTCCACTGGCTTCTTCTTGACATTTATGGTTTTCCATTCATCCTGTCTGGAATAGCATCCATAGGTTTATCTAAACAATATATAATTTTTTACATATTTGACAAGTAGAAAAACTTGCCAAAAATTGAACAATTCATTCCAAATTTAGTGAAAACTTCACAACACCGAATACCTTTCAGGTTATTGGTGATTTTAACCATCTTCAGCGTCAGGAAAAAATTTATACCGAGCCTTCTGGGGGTGATTGTAAATTTAAAAAAATGAGTTTAATTTGGTGAAAAAACTTGCCCAAAATGCATACTAGGAAAGATATTATCTCCATCCCAAATGGTTGTGGATGTCATGGCTAAATTTATGTTGAAAGTCATTTTTTTTTTATTACACCGCTACATTTTTGGATAATTTCAAATATCTTGGAAACCGTTGTATTTTTTGAATAAAGATACAGGGATAATAATGTCCCTTTTTTTCACCACAACGAATACTGAATAGCTGCTCCAGAAAAATCATGACACGCTCTTTAACGGTGATTAAATATTTCATTTATATTGCATTT
This sequence comes from Micraspis discolor, assembly GCA_030674115.1. Classification (NCBI taxonomy): domain Eukaryota; kingdom Metazoa; phylum Arthropoda; class Insecta; order Coleoptera; family Coccinellidae; genus Micraspis; species Micraspis discolor. The sequence goes on from JARTUT010002202.1 coordinate 189,488, forward strand.
ATGAACGAAATTACATTCTGGTAGCATTCGCGGTTTAGAAGTGATGTGGGGAGATTTTATCACCATTGGAAGGATACATCTTCTTAGTGTGCATTGATTTTCATCGTACCCCAGAAAGCTCTATACATTTTTGACTGATCCTGATCTTCAAAGAAGTGGCAGAGGTCCTATTTTATTAATGAACATTTTGATTGAAATATATAAATCAACTGAAACTCAAGCAGAGTGCAGCATTCACAACGGTTAATTATATTTTTTTTCAAGTTTGTCAGAACTGAGCATAGATCTGATATCTCTCTATAACAATTCACATAATTAAACTGTAGATTTGGTACAACAGTTCTCAATTTATTTAAAAAATACAGGGTGCCCATTTGAAATCGAAATAGACGAGATTACAGACGAATTAAGTTTTTTCGATAGAAATGCTCGGACAGGTCGATTTTTGTTTCGAGGGGGACAACTTAAGATGTAGGATACGGACGCATAGCGCTTCAACCCTTGCTACTACAACCCTCACCTCCAAATTTTGAATAGGGAAGATGGGGTGAGTGATACTTCAATTCAAAGGTATTTTTATACTGATTTCAGCACAGTAATTGTTTTTTCATTTTATGCGTTAGTTCTCGAAATATTCATGTGTAAGTTAATTTTATCACTTAAATTAATTTCTTGCGAATAATTGACATTTAGTGCTTCCGAAACACCAAAATTTCCGTACTTGTATTTGAAATTGCAAAACATCTACCACTGGGCAAATAAAGTCATACCGTACGTGTTAATGCTACTAGGGTCAGATGTTCGACTAGCTGCTTCATTCACTGAAATCATTCTCCAACTGTACGGTATCAGAACGATTTGAAGTATTGATTTAAGAAATGAGACTTTTCAAAGTAAAGTAAATAATTTATCAAAAACTCACATCAATTAATTAAATATTCAAATTGTTCACCATTAGCTTCCGTACAATGAAATAAGTTTTGTTCGAAACGAGGGCGCACATTTTGCAGCATTTCTGGAGTGATTTGACGACATTCGTTTACTATACGTCTTCTTAAATCTTCTATGGAATCGGGCTGTGTAGAGTAAATTTTACTCTTCAAGTGACCCCAAAGAAAGAAATCTAGAGGTGACAGATCTGGCGATCTGGCTGGCCATTCAGTGGAACCCCTTCTTCCAATTCACTTTGGAAATCTTTGATCCAGATATTCTCGAACTGGTAAGGCGTAGTGTGGAGGAGCTCCATCCTGCTGAAACACAATCTGATCTTCCACATAATTTCCAGCATTGTTTTCAATAATTTCCGTCAAAATTGGATCAATGTGATTTTCCAATAAGTCCAAATGCATATCTCCAGTAAAATTACCAGGTAAAAAGAATGTGCCGACAATGTTGTCACCAAATATTCCAGCCCAAACATTGAGTTTTTCTGGTTGTTGAGTATAAACTTCGTGGAACAATCTCGGATTAGCATCGGCCCAATAACGACAATTGTGTCGATTTACTGTGCCGTTTCGAAAGAACGAACACTCATCGGAGAAACAAACATTGTACAGATAATTGGGATTAGCAGTTACTCGTTCACTCATTGTATCACAAAATTCAACCCGACGGTCAAAATCATCTTCGTTTAGTGCGTGTGAAAGATGGATTTTGTAAGGATGGAATTTATGACGCTTCAAAATATTTGCAATTCGAGTTCGTGTTAAATCAGATCCATGTGCTAGCTGCCACGTACTCGTCATTGGATTCAGAGCAATCTGTCCAAGAACAGCTACTTCAGCTGCTTCATTTCTTTCCATGTTTCGTTTTTTATTAGCCACGGACCCGGTTTCTTGAAACTTTGACACTAATTCCAAAACATACTTCCTATTAACATGTTTATCTAAATGTCGTTGATTGAAGAATTCTGCGGTTCTATTCGCACATTGATTGTTTGCAAAAAAAAAGTGAAATTATTTCCACCCGCTCTGCAATTGAATAAACCATGTCGAACAATGAATTAGAACACATACAAGTCTCGATTCAAAACTAAGAATAATTCACATGTCAAAGAACGAGTGAGCCAACTTAATGATCTGTTCGTAATAAATAAAAAATTATCGATTCCCATTTTTTGAAAAAGAATTGAATTCAATAATCAACAAAATGAAAACATATAGAAGCCAACTGAGAAAACACTTCATAATTAAGTCGGAAATCGTTTCATGAATAGGGACTGGAATAATAATAATAACAGATCTTTATTTCAAATCATTCCCAACCTACAAATCAATAACAGGAAAAAAAAATTGGTTGCCTGTAAAGTCGGTATACGGGCGAAAGTTTTACGTGACAACGACTTTGAGTGATAAAACAATTTTAATGTGAATATTCATTCGTACGCGTTTACCTTTGCTCTCGCTCTGTCTCTCTCTCTCTTAGGCGGGCTAACTGTGCTCGAGTGGAAGGGACGCGTGCCTTTCACTTTTTATGTCTGTCTCTCTCACTCTTAGGCGGGCTAACCATGCCCGAGTGGAAGGGACGCGTGCCTCTCACTCGCTCTCATTGTGAGCGCATAACGTGAGCGGAGCGTAACGCAGTTTCTTGAAGTGTCACCCGGCAAACCAATTTATAAGACGTTGTCACGTCAAAAAACGAAACGGAATAGTGTCACAAAAGTTGAGAGTCTACAAAATCCCTACAAAATCTCCTAAGGTATAAGGCTCTCTCAATCTCTATTCAATAATAGACTATACAATTGTTTTTTGAATATTTTATGATCCCTTATGATCACTTGTTGCCTTTCCTTGCTTATTCTAAGTCTTGAGTCCCAAGGAAAATTCTTATTGTTGAAATATCTTCCAACAAAGAATTTTGAGCCATACATAAAAAAATTTGTATAATACATAAGTTTCAAGTTGTGATTTGGTGGACCATACAAATATGTATTGTGAGGTCAGAGAACCTCTCAACTTTGAGTGACGTAACTTGTGAGTGGTATACTTGGTATTCTCGGATTTCATACACATTCAACTTGAAATAACTTTTACATACTACAAGAATTAATTCAAAATTATTATAATGTTAATTGGTATTTTTGCTACTTATATTATGCTCGGTGATTTGTACTATTACAACTGCCGGAAACTTTTATAATAATGCGTGAGATTTATTGATTTAAATCTTTTCTTTCAAATTGATCTGTATAGTCATGTTCTCATATACTTTTTCTTTTCAGTGGAAATTTGGGAGCTTGCCATGTTCGCTTGGAGAATACAGCTCATCCTGTCAAGTACCAAGGGGTCGTTTGTTCGATGAAAGAAAGTTTTGGATTTATCGAAAGGGCTGATATAGTTAAAGAGATTTTCTTCCATTTCTCTGAAGCAAAAACCAAAGAAGAATTAAGACTTGGAGATGATGTAGAATTCACCATTCAGACTCGTAATGTGAGTTGTTTTTTTTTCCAAATTGCATCAATCAAAGACTCTGTTCCCCCTCTATTTAATTCAGCAAGTCTTATCACAAAACTTTTAGAGTTTTACAATTATTATATTATTGTGTATATTTGTGTTATTTTCAGGGTAAAGAAGTAGCTTGCAATATAACTCGTTTACCAACGGGGACAGTAATTTTTGAAGATCTGAAACCTGACATTATCAAAGGGCAGGTATTGAAGCCACTCGATAAAGGCCCCAATGCACGACATTTATCCGATCCTTTACCTGGCAGAATAAGATACAGAGCTCCTGATCACTCAGAGGTGAGATGATACAAATTACTGTCAATATTATAAACAGTGAGTTATATTTTTCTTCAGCATGTTGAAGAATGTTTTAACAACATGTTGAAGAATTTTTCTCAAAACTTGTTCAACATGTCACACACATAATTTTATCATGTTATTCAATGTGAAATAGCTCCAGGAGCACTCTTCACGGTCTAAATGATGTTCAAGTATCTACAATTTTGCCCACCTTGAATACTGAGATTCTGACAAATATAGGTCTGACTTGGGTAGTCTTTAGAAACTCAAGATAAGTTTTTTGCTGCAATCTGCGAATATGTTAAAAGTCTAAAGTTTTCAAACAATGCATTTTTCCTGTGATAACGCTAGAGCGCATTAAGGAGGACAAATATCAAGTATATAATAATATAAATAGGGGTCGAGCAACGGAGGCTGGAAACATAAATTCTAGGCATAACCTTCCAAGGTTACTATCGAAGCAATAACGTCCTCTTCACTTAATGAGTTTTTGATCGGTTCAATATATGTTTCCAACTTGCAATTGTTAGCTTTGCTGCTTGTTGAATGCGTCATTTGATTTTTCTTCGTGAAGATCCTCAAAACTGCAATCTGTTTACTCCAATACTAATAGTTTGTCGGATCTTGCTCACTACCCGACGATGACGAACTTTACGTGTGCCTAATTGCTAAATGGACTAAATAAGTGGAACAAAAAAAAAACGAAAATATAAATAACAAGATACAAACAATTCCAGCAATAGCAGTCAATTGATTATGACGCTCAACCAAGTTAGTAGCGGTGACAAGGATGCTCCCTACGTTCCCAGAGAAAATCTTACACAGATAGACGATGACTTTCAAATGTTGAAGAATGGATCATTGAAACCTGTAGAAAGAATTGGGTTTGACTGAAAGGTGCTCAGATAGAAAAAACAACAGAGGAGCAGAGATCATTAATAGATATTTTGAAATGAAAATAAAAGTGCTCACTGGATTTTCACTTGTTTAATTATCTACTTCACATGTTTCGCCTTCAGAGAATCCTCGGAAGTATCATCAAAAATAATGAAATTTATTTTCAATTCAACATAGTTTTCAGCACCTATTAGGAAACCAATAAGTTATTTATAAAATACACCGTTTGCTGAAAGCTATGTTGAATTGAAAATAAATTTCATCATTTTTTTTAAATTCTGGTTTAGGGATAGTGAGATGTTCTCTATGTTATTCTAACTATCATCCACTACTTCTATGGTTAGTCCTATAGTGATATTTGTGAACAGTGGTTTCATATCAAGGCTGATTGGTGTTTCATTAAGATACGAGCACACTCTTGTTGTAGGACTGTCAATTGAAGAAATTAAAGGTCTTAAGGCTAGTTCTTGTTTATGTATTTTGGGCAAAGAGCATCATAGGTCATTAATTTCTTTGTAACAGCAGGTGTAATGGATTTTTTATATATAATAATATATACCTCTTAGACCTATCGTAGACTCTGTCTAAAAAATTATTTATAAACTTTCAAACAATATTGTAAATTATTTAACCCCAATAATAAGTTCACTTGAAAGATTCCTGGTGTTTTAAGGAATAAATAAAATATCACTGAAATCCGATGAAAGACTTCTCACTGCATGTTATCAATCTCTAGACAAATTTACCACTAGATATAGCAAAAACATGATTATATAAATATTATGATTATAGAAATAATGGAATGAAATGAAAGCTTATACTTACCTACCAAGAAAAGAATTTCTGAATGAATCCGAACTATGCTTCTCATGTTCATATTTCCAATTCAGAAATTAATTTTATCGTCAAATTAATAGATCTGGCAAGGGGGTTCCGATTTCTACCGTAATAGCTTGATTGATTATGGAGGATCTGGAAGAAACTATTATAAAGAATTCAAATTACAAAATATCATATTTCAAACGGTTTGTTGATGACTCTTTAATAGCAGCACCTGAAGATGAAAAAAATGATATTATAAATGAATTCAATAGCTACCATCCAAAATTAAACTTCACCAATGAGTTAGAGGAACAAAATAAAATCAATTTCTTAAATCATTACAATTATATGAACAAGTACAGAAATGAAGACAATTCGGTACACAAAACACACTTGCAATGGACGTGACTTAAAATTTGAAGCAACAATTCCACTGACTCATAGGAAAAGTGTCATATTAGGAATTGCTATAACACAAAGAAACGAAATACTGAAAACGCCGAAACTGAAAATGTGAAATTCATATCTTTAGCATATGTACAGGTACATGTATACCGAATAAATTGTATGGATTGCCCTAAAGTATATAAATCTATAAGCATTTTGTTCAGGTGAACAAGAGCGCCAAAAAACAACAAACTGAAAAACATAAAGGATTTTGAGAACTTGATTCTTATTAAAAAATGAAAAATTAGCCATGAATGACAAATGACACCAAAAATTAGACCCAAATATATTTCAATCTTATGAAATAATATAAAATACAAGCTTCAAGACTTTTGTGTGTGTGTATAATTTTTACTGTTATGTATTTTACAGGATCTATTTGATTGTAATTTTTTATATATTACTCGAAAAAGGCTTTTAGGCTGAAACATATGTTGCACAATTCTAAACAATAAACTTATTCAATTGGGCATCTAGGTTCTTAAAATACTTATAAATAATTTATTTCGTATAGGCGTTTCGGCGCATCCGCCTTCTTCAATATAACAGATAGCAAAAAAAAAAAAAAAAAACTTCTGTCACTTGGTTAAGTGGTAATAAGTATATTTTTGTAGTCACTAAAATTTTCAAATTCTGCAGTGATTTTTTTTAAACATAATTCTAAAAATCCATGCTATTGATTACAGTCACAAATCCATTGTTAGGTGCAATTGTTTTATTTTTATTATTTTTTTTTTTGCTAGAACTGGTATAACCAAGCATATCGCCCAATAACTGCTTGATGTTGAGTTACGGGACACCTTGTATATATGTTTCTTTTTTAGGCTGACATTTCTTTGCATGTGTGTTTTGATAAAAGTTTTTGCAAAGGTTGAGGTGACGAGCTAAGGAAAAACCTCAGGAAAAAACCCTGTAAAAGTAATGATTTGTATGTATTGTAATGTTTACGAAATAAGCTCTAATAAACAATTGGTCAGTGTCAAAATACCATAAGGGTTGACGCCATTGCTTTAGTTAGGTCTACAGACTGAAAAATGTTATTGAAGAACGAACTAATGTGGTTTTTTGGTGCAGGTGGAAATTTCATTTGGCGACAAAGATCAAAAAGGGGATTTCACGCTTCGCCATGGAGATTGGGTACAGTTTTGCATTGCTACAGACAGGAGAGATGGACTTAACAGAGCTACTAATATATCCCTATTAGATGAAAGCTTTCTGGTTTCAGGAGAAAAAAGAGAACAAGGAGTTGTTAGCAGTAGAAAGGACGGTTATGGGTTCCTCAGATGTGTCGATAGAGAACCCAAATTATTTTTTCATTTCAATGAGGTATTGGATTCAGAAAGAGAAATACAGGTAAGCTTTTATGGGTGTTCTCGAAATTAAGGACATATGGTCATTCAATCTGCATGTTTTGTTAATGTTGTTTTATTCTTAGAAAAAAGAATAGTTTTCAATATTAGTGGAGCGCCGTAAGGCATAAAAATTGTAAAATCTCGGAATCCAGGGCAAGTCAATGAATCTTCATAAAAACTGTTCGACTGCATTGTTGAAAGCTCAAATAAAAAAGTTAAAAAAAAAATGGCCGATCTCGATTATATCAATTTATAACAACAATTTACTGAAAAATGAGAGGGACAAGAGTAAAAAAAATGTTTACAGTAAAGGTTTCAATTTTATACCTGATAAATTATATTGGCATAGTAACTTGAATATCAATTTATTAATATTTATCAAAAAATAACGAGTTAAAAAAATAAAATTATTATCAACTATATACATTTCTACATTATTGTTCATTATTGTCGTCGTCATCGTCATCGATCTCATTGATGTGGATTGTGGGTGAAGGATTTGTACAGCTGTTACCATTGCATTCTAAGCAAGCTACAGTGCAATTTAGTCCACAACGACTTTGCGTTTTCTACTGATGTTTTCATCGCTGTATATAAAGTATTATAATCACTTGGAGATGCGTTAATAAATGGCAAGAATATTATGGACGAAACATCAAAATCATGTGCACTTGTTAACAGATTCATAAATCCGTTCCATCCCGGAAAGTCATTGTTGGTTTTGAATTTTAAATACATCCAGAGATTATTCAATTTTGAAAAAATTGTGGGCGTTAAATTTGGTTCTTGCTCCGAAATTCTTATCTGAAGTTTTCTCAATCCTTCACGTAATGGTTCATTAATCTCTTTTTTATTGTTTTGTCGTCAGGAATATGCTCAGTCGTTATAATACTTTTTAATTCTGTCAGTGAAAACTGGCAGTCATCGTTTTCTTCGATGTATTTAAAAATCTGATCCATTGCTGCGTCTACTTGAATTGTTATTGGATGAATTTTTTTTCCCTCTGGGTCTGTTTTATGGTACTTCTCAAATGTACGTAACAATTGGCGTGATATTTAGCTCCCTGAGCCACTAAATCCAACACGCCTACAATTCTTTTATGAATATTGCGACAATATTCACTTTTCTCTTCACTTATCAAATTTAGGATGGTTTTTTTGAAATCAGAGGTCGTTACATAGCTGATTTGTTGTCTTGACAGTTTGGACTTTTTTTCCTTCATTTCATCCGCTTCTTCCCCACATAAAAAACATCTACTTTTCCAATCAAAGTCAATTGAAGTAGCCGTTCGAAGCTTTTTTTTAGGTGGAGAACATACTGATGTGACGTTTGCTTTTTTTAAATGAGTACTGATACATCCTTTATTGATATATTTTTGTCTGCATACTGAATGCACGTAGACAAATTCGCGAGTATTTAAATACTCAGACAATCCATCCGCTCTTTCTGCAGAAGCAGCTTTCAGCGTTGATATTCCTCTAGTTACCTCTACAATATCTCCTAGTTCGGAGCTTAATTGAGAACTAGATCCGATTTTGTCGCAAATAAGGCAATCATTACTTTGATTATCATCACTATTCGATGGTTCACTCATTTTGATAAGAAGCTGTAACAAATATTAGTAATATTAATAACTAACGTTCATATAATGATTAGTAAATAATGTTATTGAATTTTACTATAACATTATAACTTTCATCATCGATTTATTATAGAATAAACTATTAAGTATTAAAAATTTATTTTATAAGTGAGTAATATAAATAAAAACAAATACTTACTACCTGCCATGAGGCTCATTTCTGGTTATTTTCAAAGTTTATAAAACACAATTATGTTGAGTAATTAACTATTATCGCATGAACTGCACAATAATAAATATACATACAGTTGCAAATAAACAAAAATCAGAAATATATTTTTTCTCAAAACGCACAAAAATAGCTACGTATTTAGCCTAGCTAGGTGCAACGTGTACTAATTTGTTAGGGACCGCGTCAACAATGCCCAACAGCTGCTGTTGTCCCTTCTATAATTTCCCCCACCCCTCACCTTTGTACCTGCAGTCCCTTGAGGCCTAAGGACAAGTTTGTAATAGTTATCCTTTTCCAAATATAACTTTAAACTAATGAAAATAAAAGAAAACTCCGAAAAATTAATAATTATTTATTTTAATAATTAAAAAATTGAGATCCGACAAAATAATTTTTTTAACATTTTTCTATATGCTGTTAAAAACACATTTCAAAAATTTATATGAAGATTCATTGACTTGCCCTGGATTCCGAGGTATAAATCTTACGGCACTCCACTATATAATTTGCGTGCCGGGAGAGATTTAAAGAGGACTGTATATGCCCTTTCTTCTCTAATGTAAGAGTCTTACGAAACAAAGATCTAACTGAATGAAAGCCACCGAACCAACGAATTACACTCACTCTCTTGGTCTTCTTGATTTTCCTGGTGTTGGCGAAGGACCCTTCTGGGATCCAGACTTGACAGCGGCCAGATGTCCAAGTCACTTCACACAAAGATGGCCTGTTCTTTTGTTTGCGATTGCGATTTGCGATAGAGTTCCAATAGTATGCGGTTTTAACGAAGAAGTTCTTGCGATGGCGATAAAGTTAAAAAAAATGTGCGTTTTCAACATGGAAGTACCTGCGGTCATTTCTTTTGTCGAACTGAACTACGTTAGAATTTTCCCCCACATACACATGCGCACGATAATGGTGCAATTAGCGCAACTCGTTGGCTACAATTTTAGTATTATGAATAAACTTAAGAGTCGTACATTAATTTGAATGCAAATAAAATAATTAATAAAGAAAAATACCCAAAATTTAACTTTGAATTAAATTAAATGAAGCGTGAATACGGAACAACAAATGTTCAGCCATCTATAGAGAAAGCTCAGATCGCCGTTATCGAAAACAAATCGTGTAATCGTTTGTAAAATAAATAAATGAGTAATAAGTAATAAGTGATTTTTCATGATTTTCTTCAAGGAACTAGGACTATGAAAAAATAAATCAATCCTATCCTTGAATTCATTGCAGTGATCAAGCATTCTATAGATAGTGGAGTTGAGTGCACTACTTGTGCGCTTGGTTGGTAGATAAAATGTATCAAACTGTCTAAAAATCCTAGAGAGAGCATAATATTGTATTCTGTGAGTGATGTCGGGGCATTCTAGCTCATTACTGATTAATTTTTTTATGAATAATACATCCCCGACAGTTCTTCTGTCTTTGAGATTGAGCATTTTGAAGTATTAGAGTCTTAGGTTATAATTGTTTGGGTCTCCTCTGTTCAGCACGTAACCACATCTGAAGGCCATGACCATGACCTGCCACACTGCTCTTGACCTGTTTGATGACGACATAATATAATTATTGAAATATTTCTTCTTTTCGTTGGAGATTTGTGCATCGTAACTCTTTTTATAAAATTTATATGCTTCCTTAAAGATAGGATTTACCGAAGAAAGAATAAACAGGATATCAAGAGACTTCTTTAACGATTATATAAGGGGAGTTCTAGAGAAAGGTTTAACAGCTGGGTTACATTTAACTTGTATTTTAGGATAACACCCATCAAAAATATTTTTTAAAACGCGTGAAAAAACAGCTCCACAGCCTGTTTACATCAGCTTGTAGGCAGTAAATGTCAGACCAATCAATTTCCGAGAGTCTCGAAAGAAATCTAGTCGTGTTTTTTTTGGTTGATTACCCTGTTGAATACAAAATCATTATTTGAAGGCACCACAAATAAATCACCTGAAATGAATTTTAAGGCCGAGTGATCAGATAAATGATTCTCAATGACCTGAGTACTTTCCTCACAATTTGTAAGGACATTATCAACGCAAGCACCTGAGATGGGACGAGTAGGCTCCCTATTTGTAATCACCATGTTGAATTGTTCCAAGAGAGATATGAAAGCTCGGGAGTCTCCATTCACTCTACGAAGATTTATATTAAAATCCCTACTCACAATCAAATTAATTTTTTTATAGCAGCAAATTTCAAAAATACGTCTGAGTCTATTCAAAAAGAGAGACACACTGCTAAGAGGAGGAGGAGTGTTTGGCCTATAAATACTAATAACCAATAATCTCTTACCCTGAAAATAAATCTCAACAGCTGAGCATTCAATTACATTAACAATACTTAAGGATTTTATATCTGACCTTTCAACACACTTATTATTTTACAATACACTGCCACCATGTTCACCATATCCCGGCAGAAAGAAGACACAAGGGAGTAGCCATATTTGGGGAGCTCTTCATCCGATCTCCAGTGCTCCGTGATAGCAACCACATCAGCATTATGCTCCTGCACGGACAACGAGAACCCATTCAGTGATGTATTCAAAGACTGAAAATTTTGCGTTACAAGACAAAAAGTTTTATTTATCTTTTGCGGGGAGGTGACCCCTTCTGGTGAAAAAAAATTACGGAAGGAAAATTTCTTCACTACAATTCCCTCAGGCCAAAAATATTAGTTTATATACTCTAGTGATTTATTTCATAATTGTCTTGTTAATTTTATTCTTTATATTCAAGTTTAAATTTTATAGAATAAAAAATTATTCTATGCAGCAAAAAAAAAGCAACCCATAACAAAATATTGAGAGAAGTTTTTCTTTCAAAAACCAATTGCTATCCCAGTATATCATATTTACATGATACTAGGAATTCAACCTATTAGGAAGGGAGGTACTATGCTACCTAGAAACTAGTTTTCTGTTATTTAAGGCATTATTGCTTCCATTGTCATGACTTTTACATTATGTAATAGTCAAAAAACTTTTAAAAATTGAAGTTAATTACTGAACGTAAGTAGCGTTCTGACTACGTATAACATCAAAAATGTCAAGCTTTACGATTGAGCTATCAGTTGGCAGATTGCAAAACTAGGGTTATCCAATCCCGAAATATAAAAGGCAACCCTATCATTTTCAATGTAAATTATTTTTTAAGGAGGTGAATATTTTTGCAAACTTTTCAATTTTCATTGGTTGTCTGGATTTAGAAATCTGAAACTAAATTAAATTTGTACTTATACAGGGTGAGTCTTTGACCACTGCGTTAATTTTAACCATAGATTCTTGACGTCAAAAGAAACATTTTCTTCCTATAACATTTTTCCAAATTTGGCCCTGTTCAAAAGATATAGGGTGTGGAAATTTCATAAAAAAATTGCATTTTCACCTGTAATATTCAAACGACAATATCAATTGAAATGATCTCTTGTAGAAGGTTTTTGATAACACTCGTGCATATTTTGGCATCAATAGATTTATTCCACTTCTTGTGGGTTTCTCACTACTACTCTACAGATTGGTTAAATTGCATGAAAAACAAATATCGCTTGAACTAAAGGTCCGTATCTCGTACTTCCTGGAATCATTAGTCTTTTTGCAGATAAAATCATTCCTCATCTTTTCTCCTAAATTGCACCATTCTTGAGATATTTGAAGTTGAAAGGAATTAAATCGATATAATTTTGTCCAAATTTTCTGATTTTCCCAAATCCAACTCTGTGCTGAAATGATTCAATAATCAGATTTGTTCAAGGTTGCCATATTTTATGTCTTTATTAAATATTTCTACAAAAAGTTGGGGAAATCTCTCCAGTCTATGGTTCCACCACTAAACACTATAGATGAAATTAACCACTGAACAATTTTTGTCTTACATTCACCACAAAATCTAAATTGCCATTTGCTGTATTCATTGTTAATGATGTCTAGCACCTTGTTTAATATTTAATCCAGAATAATATTCCATAATAAATAAAGAAAGTTTTCCATCACTCTTGATATATTTTGACCGTTGAAATAGGTAAAGTATTTTCTGTCAGGACCTGTTAAATTGAAGACTTGTCTTTATGAAGAGCTGGTTTTTATAGCTTCAGGCTTTCAGGGTTCATCAAATTATATCTATTCTAACATAGGAATGCTGCAAATTGAGCTCATATGAGTTTTAAAAACTTGAACCCAGACTCCTAGATTTTTTTATACCTTTATTATCTTTATTTCATACACCGATTCAACCTTGTTCACAAACTTAAGAGATAATAGAATTTGACTTAGTTTTAATATTTCTGAATGTTTGTTATGATGCATGGTTAATTCAAATTCAATCAATATTGAATCTGGAAGCTATAAGCTCATAAACAAGAAAGATTAGAATAGAATGCATTTTCTGACCATAATCATTTCATACTGAATTGAATAATTTAAAACTATCGATATTATCCCTAAAAAATTTTCCACTTTTTTTGAAGATACAAATAACTTTTTGACAGTTTCAAACAGAATCAAAACAACAAGGAACCACAGAACACTTTTTATAGGAACTACCCACCACAGAGACTTTATAATATTTTAATGTGATAATAATTCACTCTGATTATTCTGAGGAAAATTATAACTAAAGATCAATAATAGTTACAGATATTATCTTTCATTCAAAAAAACATTGCAAATATTAATTTTTTCTCTCCTGGGGTTCGGTAATGAATTAATATTCTATGGTAAGGTATTAAAATTTGACATAATCTATGAATAACCATTATTCAATATTTATATTCTTGTTTAGGTAATTAAAACAGAAACTCTGATTATACAAATCAGTAATCAGTAATTATAGTCTAAACAGAATAGATTCATATTAATGATTTAACAAAAAATTCAAAAATCAAAGAACACCTAGTTGACCTTTCAAAATCAAATTTAGGTATTTCTTCAAGAAAGTATAATTGCACACCTAAATCTGGAAATACTTGTAATCTATCCAGGTAAATTGTTATTGGGATACAGTACAGAAAATACCTGTTCACTGGTCTCTGCCAAGGAGAAGAAACTTCAGAAATATCAGTGTTTGGAAAATCATAGATGATTTTTTCTGGCTTTGAGTGAAAAAAAAAGCACAGTGACAACCTCTTGCCTTGGAAGTTTTCATAGAAATGATGGTTTTCATGATTTGGAAATTTCAAGAAGAAAATTACAAATATATGAGGATAACATCCAATAATTCTGAGGGTTTTTCGGAATTTCTCACTAGAAAGGCATGGTTTATAATCTTGAAATAGAAAGAAAATATAGTAGAACAACAAAAATCTATGTTTATGATGTTGAATTTTTTTACCAGAAAATTAGTATTTTTTATCTTCCTTCTGGATATGGACCTAATCGGATGAAACATGAGTGAGTGAATCATTTCTTATAGGGAAAATAATGTTTTTAAACAATTCAGATTCAATAGTGGATGCTGTGGAAAGTATTTTTCATTCAAACTAAACTGGACTACAGAGGGGTATTTGCCCAATGTGAAAACTTAAAATGCTTATAACTTTTCAACGCAGCTGAATATAGAAAAACCGTAATGGAAAAAGTGTTTCTTTTGATCTCAAGAATCTATGGTTAAAATTAACGCAGTGGTCAAAGACTCACCCTGTATATAATTAGATCTTATATCGAAAAAATAAAGCTTGAAGGTAGAATAAAAGAAAATAAGAAGCTTTCTCAAATGTTAAATCAAATCGTTGTGTTGGTCCAACATGCTGTGAATGAGAATCATCAAATAAAATGGAGTATCCCCAAAATTCACAAATAAGTTTTTATGCAATTCAATCAATATAAAAACATTCGATTCAAATCTGAACAAATAGATTCAATAAGTAAGCCGATCCCACAAAAAAATACACAACTAAATACAGAAATATCTCAAAAGCTAAAAAGATTGTTTCTTATAATAAATCCATCAAAATTTCTGGTAATAATGTTAATGATATTTTTTCGAAACTTTATACAATTTGGACGTTGCTGTCTGTAAAACTCAAAACTACAACTTACAATATTTACATATTTCTTCAGTGCTTGATCTATCTCAGCGCTACGCCGATGACGAAAATCCGACCGAACCTTCTTTCACTTAACTGTAAAATAGTATTTTGAATCGATTTGAAGTATAGGTCACCTATCCCAAGCATTTAAAAAACCCTTCGATTGAATAACACTAACAAAAACAGATCGCAACGTCATATTTCTCTGCTCCGGAGTTCTACTTGAGATGGTGAATGTAGCCGTAGAACCCAAATGAATTTGGGTTTTCTTATTGTTGTCGAGGAGCGAGTTTGACTGGTATTCGTGTGATTACATTAATCTGTCGCGCTTTAGTTTGTTCCCTTTTATTATTGAAACTGGTCTTATTGAAAATAACATTTTCTCCGTAGGTTGGCGATGAGTTCGAATTCACTGTCATCCAAGATCAGACAAGTTCTTTCTCAAACAGCAGACAAAGTGCGATACGTATGAAATTGCTTTCTCCCGGAACAGTTCAATTTGAAACTTGCGTTGAATGCGATTTGGTAGGCACTGTATGCAGAGAACCTCTACTAAATTGGACTCCTACCAAAGGAGGAATGAATGGGGAGAGCCACCAAGCAGATCCTGGGCTCATAGCCTATTCGGTTGGAGGTCAAAAGAAAAATATACCTTTTTATCTGAAAGACGTTGACCTGAAGCATTATCCGGGATTAGGTGATAAGGTGAGTTTTTAATGATTTTATAGTCAATCTATATGTTTGTTAACAATTATTGTTTTTTAGATCAAATTTGATATAAGCCAGGTGAAAAGAAACAAAGAACTGATAGCTACCAATATACAAATTGTCCAGTCAGTAAAATTAAGTCGTAGTACAAGTAATAGTCAGATCTTTCAGGGATTCATAGCCGCCCTGAAGGATGGATTTGGTTTCATAGAAACAATACAGCATGACAAGGAAGTCTTCTTTCATTTCAGGTCAGTTCCTGTTTATTTTTCCACCTGCTCAATATTTTTTCCTGCATGGACTTTATCTACTTGAGATTTCATCTTTGATAATTATGGTCCGTTTCGACTTTAAAAGTAGGGAATAGGCCAGTAAATAAAGGTAGAAGATATGAAAATACAGTAATCTCATATCGCAAATCCATCTTTCATGAATTCTGCAATGGATAATAACATTTATCACACAATAGTTGCAGCTTTCTTGAAATGAAAGTTATGCTGGAAGCTTGTCAAAGCAATATTAATAACAGTTTGATGTTAAAATTTATTTATTTATGAATATACGGGATCAACCCCATTGAAAAGAATAAAAAAATATACCAACATCACAATAGTTTCCAACCTTATGGAACTAAAACATAACAACAACATAGTATCTATGTAAGAACAAGTTGTCCCCAATCTGCCACCTAAAGTGAGGTAACACCGAAAATGTCAACATTCCTACCATTCAACAGCCTCGATGTCCTCTCAATAGGAAAATGCCTAGCATAATTTGTTCCATGGTGGGGCAAGAAAAACAATCTATTTGTCCTCGGTAGACTTTTTGTTTGAAACCTCTTACAACTAATCTAAATTTAAATTTTGATAGGTTACCCTCTTTGCCTATTATTATTTTGAATTACATTTACTATTTATTATAACAGAATATTCTACAAAAAATCAAGATTTACTTTTCATATCCAACTTAATCCTCTTTTCTTGAGGTAAGTGAGCCCATACTTTCTGGCCAAAAAAAGTTTTTCCCTCCTGGACTCATACCAGTTCTATTCTACAAGAAAACTGCTGTATTTGCAGCTTTTGCCCAGAAGATTTACGGTATATAGATATTCTTTTGAACTTTTGGCTGACAATAATATATATATTTACGGTAAATTGCATTCGGTCAACATAGCTCTAACCAATTGGATTATTTTTCTGAATTTCTTTTCCGCTACTTATTTTTTAGGGATGTGAATGGGTACAATACGTTCGTGTTTGATTGCTTCTTTTTCTAGAAGGATTCTACCCCAGAATCCAAAAATTCTGAACCATGATCACTTTTCATGATTTCAACCCGTTTATTAGTTTGATTTTTTAAAGATACACATGAACACAAGAATCGCTAAAAATTTCTGATTGTTCCACTTGAATATGATTATGTCTCAGAATATTATTAATGTAATTAACAGTTTGATGACCTAAAACCTTATGACACCGTTTAAGTTCTTTCACAAAATAGCGTGCATCATTATATTTAGTTCTTACATTGACATGTTTCATTGTGAAAGCATTAATAGTAACGGTTTAATGTTTAAATAAACCTTTATTTTTTTGATTGAAAATTCGATCTTCATATTCGACTTACACTTACACTTCCTACGATGTGACTTGTATTACGAACTACCAAAACCTGACTCCCAACCGTTATCAAGTGTCAAATACACTGTTGGCACTATTGCCAACCTTAATTTCGATTGCTAACAAAAACCCTCAAAAGTTCTCCCAATATCTTCATCTTTATTGTAAGGTAATTGAAAAGACTTATACTTTGATATAAGGGAGAATGCTCGTATTTAGGTGTTGCATCAACTGATACTTCCAAAACATTGTAATTTTTTGTAGAATAATGTGTAGGACTGGAAAATTTGTGCATAAAGCTGTCATTATTCCTAATATAGAGGCGACACTTAAATATATAAATACATGACACAGTAATAATTCATTTCGTTATAAAATATCGTCGTCAAGAATATAAGGGTAACAAATTGAAAATTACTCCGAATATCCTTTTTTGACATTTCAACACCTAGTTCGGTAAAACTTCCCCAGAGGAGTATATGCCATGTGATGGTAAGCTATACAATATACACATTTAAGAACGAATTAAAGAAAAACAAATGTTTGATGTTTTTTTTTTTGCAAAATAGAAGCTGTTCAGTTTTTCACATACCATATCAATGTGTTGATTATATGTATAGTAAGTATTCGACAATTTGAATACAACATAATGTAGTAGTCACTTGTTGGAATTGATGAGTTATCTCAAGTGGGTCTTTTCCATTGAAAATTATCAATTAAACGTGAATGTACACCGTTTACTATCAAATAGTCCTTACGACACCTAGTGGTGAACATTCGGAATTGATAAAGCTGCGAGTTCCTCAAGGTTTTTTTTTATTTTTAGTTATGATTAGTCAGTTAGGTCGTTTGATTAGATCTTTTTCAATCTTCGTGTGTTGAATGGATCTTCGGTCTGTTAGTCGATCAGATGATTGACATGTCCTTGTAGCTTTTGATGATATTTTCTCGGGCGATTTTCTATTTCTGTGCTGACATATGGAACTCTTAAATCTTCATGGATGATGTAGTTGGAGACATACCAAGGGACTATAACCAATGAACGTAGTATTTTTGATTGTACTCTTTGGATAATTTGAATATTCGATGGCTTAGTGCAACCCCAGAATTGGATGCCATACGTCCATATTAGTTTGATGATCGCTTTGTAAATAAGAAATTCATTTTGAAGGTTCAATTTGGACTTCCTGCCTATAAGCCTATACTATACACTTATAGATTTATTTCATTCTTCTTGGCATTAATGTGTTGTCTCCAGGCGCTGGTCCAAATGTATGCTGAGATACTCAGCTTTAGTGTCGACTGGTATTTCCTTCTCAAATTTTTTGTCAGGGGGGCATATATTTCTTCTTGTGGTGAATGTAACTTGAACTTACATAGCCTGATTGATACTGAGTCGTCATTTTCGATGCCTCTGTCAAAGGACATCCAGGTGTTCTTGTAATTGTTTGGAAGCTGTTTTGGCGTTTTCATCAGATGCAAGTATGGCTATATCGTCTGCAACAGATGCTTTGGTGGTGTTTTCATTTTCTGGTATGTCTGAAGTGTAGATGATATTTAAAAGTGGTCCCAAAATACTTTCCTGTGGGACTCCAGATATGACTTTGGCAGGAGTAGTTATTACCTCACCATACTTCATGGCAAAATAACGGTCTGTTAGATACGACTTTAGAATCATTTAACATGGCTGTGGAAGGAGTTGTATAGCAATCCGTTGGGCCAAACCTTGTCAAATGTTTGCGATCAATCCAGAAAAAATGACGAGAAAAATTTTCCTTCTTCGAAGCTTGTTGAGATGATGTTCACGATGCGATGGACCTGATGCGCTGCCGAGTGGTTCAGCTTTTTGAAAAGCAATTTCGTAAACAGGTTACCCAGAATTGGCATGATGCCACATTCTGTTCTGTTTTACCAGGTTTGGGTATCATTAAAATCTCAGCACAATTCAATAGGATGAGGAAATAGGGTATACTCATTTTTATCATTCATATTCTCTATATGCTGTTGGAATTGAGAATTTTTATTCAATTGCAGGGTTTCACATAGTTATCTGGTGAGTTGATTCACTATATTCCTGTCAAGCGGATTCCTCTTGCTCTTCGTTTTTCTACCAGCAGTTATCGAATTCGAAGAGATAATTTCATTTGAACTTCTCCCGTCCTTGAGTGTGTTGGGGTTCTTTCCCATGCTGATTTTTGCATAATTTTTGTTATGTTGTTTACAGCTGTTTCTATATCATCAGGCGTTTCTAAAATGATATTCATAACTGCTTCTTCCTCGAGTATTTGCTGGAGCCCTATTGGTTTTCTTTGTCGTTAGTGAGGATTTAATTACATACGATTTGGGTATTGTGTGGAGGGTTATCAGGATTGGTGAATCGTCAGATGGAAGGTCTGAAGAATAAGATTCCACTTGTATGTGGCTATTGTTAATTCCATTCGTGACGAAATACTCCAAGACATCAGGAATCTTGTTCCTGTTTGTTGGCCAGTAGGTCGGTCAACCTGGCGAATCTACGTCAAAATATCAACATGCTGTGGATGAAAATAATTTGATAAAATGGGACGAAACATCTATAATATGCAAAGAAGAGAAACCTACTAAAAGAAAAATCAAAGAAGCAGCATTCATGAACATCGCTCCCAATCCCAGAAGTGCACCATCAATTGAGTTGGCGGAAGTTTGGGGGCCAATTGCTCGATACAACTTGAAGAAGTCTTCAAACCACAGATAAGTGTTAAATTTCCATCTAGTTTTCGTAGTCTGTCTATTTGACATCTGTGAAAGTTTTCAGATCACCAGCTTTTGTAAAAGCTAATTTCACCTTGAAATGACAGGAGATGTCTGTTGAAACGTTGGGAAGAAGAACAATAATAATAATAATAATGTTTATTTGCACAGTAAATACAAAAAGATACAAGATATCTTCATTATTAACTGGGTTTGACGACCTAACTGTATGATGATATTCTTAATTTTTGAGAGGATCTAAGGCCAAGTTATAAGAGAAACGCATTCAACAAAAAAGCCGACGTTTCGATTTATTTAAAATCTTTATCAAGGCACTGGAAAAAAAACTATACATTTTAAAAATACAGTAACAAATTTCAAAAAGATTAAAATGACCAAACATATAAAAAACAAATATAAAGAATACAAATATCATACAAGACAGTAAGTTACTCACACTGTAGGGTGGCTTCTCTTGTTATTAAAGAAAAAATATCGTTAGATATTTTGTAAATTAATTGAATGGATGAAACGTAGTATGTCATGATACAGCTCGCTATACACTGGTTAAGAACAAATGTTAAAATTTAAAATTTATCAACATGCAAACAAAAAGATGCAGAGGATGAGTCATGAGTAATATGTGGGTATGAAAACAACAAAAGTCTGTAATAATGAAATCATTTGATTTATATTATATGTAGATTCCTAATTTTATTAATAATGTTGAAATAGGAAGTATTGAGATTCTCGATGTCCGTTCGTTTATTAATAGAATTGTCATCCTTTTTAATTGCCAACATTTCCCCAAATAATCTTTTTTTAACATTATCTTGTTGTCCAAGTATGCTAACTTTTTCAAAATCAAAAGAGTGAAGCTCTTTGAAGGAGTGTTCTGCCAGAGCGGTGTTGTTTTCTTTTACCTTGGCTGGGTTATGAATATTGACACAGTCTCTTTTGTGCTCTGTTATTCGTGTTTTTAAGTATCTCCCAGTCTGCCCTATGTATACTTTATTACAATCTTTGCACGGAATCTTATAAATTACATTGGATCTCCATTGTGAGGACGTCTTGGATTTTAAATAAGTGTAGAATTGCTTTTTTATTGTGTTATAGGGTTTATAGGCTAAATTAATGGTTTCAGTATTTAATAATTTACCTATCTTTTCTGATATGCCAGGAACATATGGAATTTTGAAAAACCTAGGTCTGATTGTATCCTGTGTTATTATTTCTGGGTGTTGTTGATTTTTATTAAGAACTCCGGTAACAAGTGCTAAAGGGTAATTATTTTTTAATTTTTTCAAAGTTGTTATTATGAAATTCTGGACTAGCCAGTTTCAAAGCTCGATATTTCAAATTTTTGATGAGATTAATTTTATGTATAAAAGGGTGGTGGGAGTTAAAATTCAAAAATCTTTCAGAAAAGGTTGGTTT
Source organism: Micraspis discolor (assembly GCA_030674115.1). Classification (NCBI taxonomy): domain Eukaryota; kingdom Metazoa; phylum Arthropoda; class Insecta; order Coleoptera; family Coccinellidae; genus Micraspis; species Micraspis discolor. Next base: position 211,098 of record JARTUT010002202.1, read on the forward strand.
ATGATACCAATCAATTTTTAGTGCAGTGTCCGTTCTTATAACTAGTACATCCAAGAATGACAACCCATTATCTTTCTCTACTTCAACCGTGAATTGAAAAATTAAGAATATCATCATACAAGATATCGTTCATTCATTTAATAGAAAAAAATTTTTTTTTCTTTTTCTTTACAAATAAACATACATTTAGCAGAGGCTAGAGCGTCCTACCTCTAAAACGTTTCACCTGTACGCTAATTAATGAAATAAAAAATTTTAAGCCAATAAAATTTCAACCTTAAGACAACCTCTAGGTGAAAGAACAGCACAAACGAACTGCAAGAATTCAGCTTCCCCACTCCCATTCTCCACTTTATATCCCAGGTTTTCTCAGTTTTCCCCATTTTTTTCCCGTTATAGATAATGGTTATTGCCAAATAATATTATATAGTTCAGAATGATGTATACAAATCACTGTTTGGATTCATATCTAAACAAAAGGGATCATTTTGTTAGTTATGATGGATATACTTTGGTCAGTTACTTACCAATTTCAGGTATACCGCAGGGATCGAATCTTGAACCACTTTAATTCATAGGCATAAAAGGTCTTCTTGATGTAATCTCTTGTAGAAACCTTTATTTTGCAGATGACTCGAAATTGTTTTCTATCACAACGAATGTTGTTATTTTGGGTTTATCAAGATGGCGGGCGATCCAGACGTAACTGATCAAGAGTCTATAGATAGTGAGAAAAATTGCGAGAATTTTGGCGATAAAGTTTATAAATTTGATGCCAACGTACGTTGAAATGTTTCTTGTAGTAGATGTAATTCAATCTACCACATTAGTTGTGCGAAGAGGCTGAAAAATGTTAATGTGACTGTGACAATAACATTTTGTGCTGTTCTGGAAGTGAAAACAAACCCAGCAATAATTGTGATTATGATTTATCGAAATTGTAGCTGGAAGTTGCTCATTTGAAGCAATTGAATATCGAATTGAATCGTGATAACAAATTATCCGATAATAACAATTCTCGTATACTCATAAAATTTGAAATTCTAGAAACAAATATTATTGTTGTCCTTTTCAACGTTTTGACCGACATCTTGTGTCGTTTTCAAAGCAAAAATTAGTTTTCAAAAAAGCTGATAAGATCAGAAATTTTTTAATTTTCACTAATAAGTGTCAAATTGACAGAACTAAAAAAAACTATATAAATTTGGTACTGATCAATGGTTTGGAGACTTCTTCAAGTTACTTCCGACTACTCAATTGATGGTGCACTTATGGTATTTAGAGCGATAATCATGAATGGTGCCTCTTTGATTTTACTTTCTGATTTTCTTTGACCATTCTGCGTGGTGAAAAACCAAACGGAGAACATAGTTTCCTATAAAATTTTATAGTTAGGGTTTAAAATGATAGTATACATGTATTTTCTTTGACAAGTTTTCTCACTATCCGATTTTAATTCTGTTTTAGCTGCATCTACTGAAAATGCTGTAAAATAAACATCACAGTTTCTTATTGCCAGTTTTTTATACAATCAAATTCTACCAATTTGGTTGATATTTTCTTATTTCAAGCTTCTCTGCGAATAGTTTTTTTTATATTTTTGCTTATGGACGAACCATTGATAATTATGTTTTTGGAATTCACTTCTACTACACACTACACAAGCTTTAGTTGACTAAAAAATACTTATAACTTATAACTATCAAATGATGCACACTATTTCCTTCAAGTAACATTAAAACTTTCCTCATCATAATGTGTTTATTCTATTTAACATTTTATGATAACTTACTATTTCAATAATCAATCTTAAATTCAGTAAAGTTGAAATCAGATTCATCAATGATGTGAACAGATTCATCAATGATGTGAACATGGTCACCTAAAATACTTTAATTACGTAATTGAACAAGTCTATTCTTTAAAGTATATAAATCAAAAATATCTAAAAATTGAGAATTATAGTCTTACACTTTTCGATTAAGGTATCAATGATACCTTTATTTAAAATGAAAAATTCTCTCTTATTCATCAAAGAGAACAGTGTTTTCCAAAATGAATAAAGTATCATTGATACTTTAATCGAAAAGTGTAAGACTATAATTCTCAATTTTTAGATATTTTTGATTCAATTTATTAAATAATTATTATATATTATATTAATAATTAAATAATTAATTATTAATTCAATTATCTATCAAGATGAAATATTTCACAAGATTATGAAAAAGAAATGATATCACCTGGCTTCACTTTTAATTTTATTTCTTTTGTTCAAATCTTGATCATTTGATTTCCTACGATTGGCAACAAGGTTGATAGGAAAATGAAATGACAAGACGACTATCAACACAACCACAGGCTTAATTTACAGATACCAACCTTAGACACTTTTTAGAGAAGAGAGAACAAATTTACTTTTACTTGCATGTGTTTTTTAATAAATAAACTGAATCAGAATTTGAAAAACGTGTCTTTATTCTGGAAACAAAATTTTTGTTTACAGTAACTTCGAAGGAGATTCTAATACACTGGAATTAGGTCAGGAGGTTGAATACAACCTGGGTTTACGAGGCGGAACAGCAGGTACTTGTTCATCTGCTGAAAACGTACGTGTTATTCCATCAGGCACCATTGTGTTACCCCAAGTCAACGGAGAAATTCTAGATGGCACAGTGATCAGACCTTTGAGATCTGTCAATCCGGATCAAACGGATTATTCCGGGCTGATCCAGATTAATGGTGAAAGTCCTGATGAAATACCTGTGGAATATGAGTTTGGTATAATGGGCTTGATGAATAAGCGTGAGCTACTGCAAGTGGGAGATCATGTACAGCTACAGGTAATGGGACCTTTTTTTATTCACGGGTTTCGCTTTCAATTTCACCTAGTTAACCCTTAGTAATAAGGATGAAACCTCGGCTTATCTAGTATTAAATAACTAATTTCAATCCAATATTAATTGAATATCTGCTTCTATGATTTAATTATTGCACATTTGAGCAAACTATTGATGTGGAGGAAGAACTATTCAATGCTCAAATATTTTCAATTTTTATAGTTGGTGCTATCGTTTTCAAATCGGGAAACTTATATTCCTTGAATACTGTGTGGCGCCATCAGGGGTTCAGAAACTTACTCCGAGAGTAGAGTGAGAGTATGATCACGTCATCACAAATTTACTCGATGTTATGCTCCGCACAAAGCGTTAATAAACTAACTCTAGAGTAACCGCTGTCAGTTTGGGATCATGGAGTAATTTTTATGAATATGATACTTTTGTTATTATATATATAAAGGGTCTTTCAGGAGGAACCTCACCCATATTTATACGGGAAACTACTGAACGTATTTTCATGAAATTCAGCACTTCTCAGTATTTCACGATGCTGTTGAAATCTAAAATATTTTCAAAGCATGAGCACCTCCGCTTTTACCGGAAATGACGTCAGCTTCCGTTTTTCAAATTAGAACACCACTTTTTATTGCAGAAATAGATTCCTTAGAAAATTTCAAGTTATTTTGATGTAACATTTTTCAGTTTTGGTTGGAAAATTCTCTCTGAGCGGGAAAATTCGAAAAAAAAATCGAAAATAGAGCTCCGCTGAAACAAGAATAATTTCGAGGTTTTTGGATGGAAAATTTTCATTTTTGGGATTTTTTAAGATGTAAGATTGATGTATCCACTTTAAAAATCGAAATCGCGATTCATGATACAGAGGGTGTGAAAAAATCGCTTTCAAAGTTAGGGATGACAAAATTGTGAAAAATAATTTTTTTCAAATTAGAACCCCATTTAGAAATTCATATAGAATCTACGTTAAAAAATAATGTGAGTGTATGCATCACAGCCTTGCCCTAAATTGGATATTTTCAGAGTTATTCACAAAAAACTGTTTTTTTTGTCTTGAATTTTCAGCTATTTCTTTTCCCTTCATGCCAAAAAAATGAAATTTTCAGGAACTGTTATTTGAACCATGCTGTAGATTTTTCACCCCTTCTTGAAACCGACTTCAAGTTACTATTAGGAGAACCATGGCAAACTCTCGCAGTTATAACTAGAGAAGATGCTCAAAGTTTTGACCGTTAATTTCTAGACATTTATTTATACGTCTCAGGAATAATTCGTGCGTTACTCTTCTTATTTCATCGGGAGGAAGAGATCTGCAAAAGTGTTTAAAAACCAAATTGAGTTTCAAAACTATGAATCTAAAAATCTAAACAAACCTGAACGCATTTCTGACTCGTTCTATGCAGTCCTCTTTATGAGTCAGGGGAGTTGAGTAGACAATATTTTTTATCCTACCCCAAACATAATAGTCTAAAGGAGTTAAATCGGGAGAACGTGGTGGCCAAAGATGTGGACCATTGTTCGCCAACCATCGATCTTCAAATAGCCTGTATAGGATATTTGACACATTGAGTGAATTGTGTGGAGGCGCGCCATCTTGTTGATACCATAAGTCATTATGGTTCTGTACTAGCGGCTCAATTATTTGAGTCAATATGTCAGAATATCTATCTCCTAAGGGAGAACATTCTTTAAATAATGCAAACATGTGTAGTGTTCTATCTTACCAGTTAAAGTCCCATCATAAATGTGAATCGAGAATTGCATTATTTTTGATGGCGCAAAAAACATTGAAACTCCAGGTCTCTTGAAAGTTCCATTGTCTGAAGTGGTGGTTGTTCTCTTCATCCCAATAAGGACTGTTATGCCTATTGAAAGAACCATTCTTTGTGAATTTAGATTCATCTGTCCAAATTATACAGTCCAAAAAGTTTTCATTCTCTTGAAATCGAATCATCATACCTTCGCAAAACTCTGTTCTCCTGACGAAATCAGTTTCCTTCAAATGCTGTACCCTATTGAATTTATATGGGTGCATTTTATGTTTTTTTAATATTCTCCAAACACTCGATTGAGATAATCCCAGACTAATCTCGGCATCTTTGAGGGAACTTTGAGGATTCACACGAAAATATGCAAGAAGTGTAATTTCGTTGTTCTAATCTTCTACTACACTTTTTTCACTGTGTATAGTTTTCTTAAAAATTTTTAGATTTCATCAGCATCGTGAAATACATATAAGTGCTGAATTTCATGAAAATACGTTCAGTAGTTTCCCGTATAAATATGGGTGAGGTTCCTCGTGAAAGACCAGGTATATAAATATAACAGTGAACATCATTCGGAAAGTCGTATACCCTCATTGATCGAAAGTGGAGTCGACCTTGATGCTTTGGTGTCCAGAGGACTCTCAAAATGCCACAAACATGTGTGAAAGATAAATATATATAATAAATATATATAAAAATGGAACCCGTTTTTCGTTGTCACGGCATAACATGAAAACGGCTTGACCGATTTGGCTGGTTTTTTTTATGGCTTTCTAATACGCTGTACATGGTTCTTACGGAAAAAATATTAAGAAAATCTCTCGAAGAATTGAAAAGTATACATTTTAATTGTTTAATCATTATTGCTTTCACTGATACAAACTTGAGATTAGCTGTAGAACAAATGGCCCATTAACTCAGTTGGTTAGAGCGTCGTGCTAATAACGCGAAGGTCGCGGGTTCAATCCCCTCATGGGCCAAGATACTTTTATCATTCACCGAATTACAAATCAGTTGATTCCGTTACTAATGAAGATGAAGTTGTCAATTATCCAACAGAATTTTTAAATTCGCTGGAATTGCCCGGCTTACCACCTCATAATCTGCAATTAAAAATCGGATCTGTAATTATTATGTTACTGAACATAAACCAGCCACGTCTGTGTAATAGCACCCGGCTTGCGGTGAAGAAATTATAGAACAACGTCATCGAAGCAACAATTTTGAAAGGGAAGTACAAGATGTTTTAATCGCACGCATCCCTATGATACCGAACGATATGCCATTCAGCTTTAAACGTTTACAGTTTCCAGGGCGGCTTGCATTTGCAATGTCAATAAATAAATCGCAAGGGCAGTCGCTAAGTGTATGTGACATCAACCTAGAAAATCCATGTTTTTCACATGGCCAAATATGTCTCCTGTTTCCGTGTCGGATAACCATCAAAATTATTTATTTACGCGCCAGAACGTAAAACTAAAAATATAGTTTATCAAAAAGCATTAGAATAGAGAGAAGCAGTGAAGGGTATAGAGGCTATTAGTTGCTTTCTAGAGCGCGCGTGGTGTTGAGCTCAGTGTATACCTCAAAATGCCAAGTTGTCAATAGCGATTTGTAAAAATATAAGTGAAATTATTGAACCGTATGAAATAAACGCTATTATGAAAATATATATTTTGTTTTTATTTAATAGAATTCGTGAAGTCCTTGTCAGGTAAGGCGAGACCAGGGAAATGGGAATTCATTTTTATATGGAGCATATTATAGATTCCAGTTCAAATTGCATAGGTAGGTACTCATACATAAGATAGGTCAGCTATACAAAATAAAGAGTGCTTCAAAGTAACGATGAGGCGGTACGAAGTTCGCTTGGTCATATATATATAGACCATTATATTCTTACACTTTTCGGTTGCAGTATCAATAATTATTATTACTAACCGGTTTTCCTGCTGTATGGAAACTTCCCATTGCGAAAAAACGAACAGTAATTGTTTGAATTACTATAAAACTTTGTTTTATCGCGACTTCACACAAAGAACACAACTTCGAAGATGATTTGTAAAAGAAAAATCTTTCGTCACCGATCACCATAAGGGAGAAGTCGCATTTGGGAAACCGTTATAATTTCTAACGAAACTTCACACCACCTTTCAAGAGTAAAATTAGTGTAAAATGCCATAGAAGTGTAGTATTTTTTCAAAACTAACAGCGGATGTCCTTATACCTCGACGTCATAGAGTAAGTTTGTTAACGCTCTGATATATTTTAGCTTACTTGGAATAAGTTTCTGAAAGCACACCAGGCAATTCGGAAGTAAGGGTACGTCCATAGTGAACCGCTTCTCGCGTCTCGCTTTATCGCGACTAATAAACCTTCGAATACATGAACTACTATGGACATTGTAGTAGAGGTGGGCGATTATGAGATATACTAACGAAGTCATTCGATTCTAGAAATGTCTCGAGATATCTCGATTATAAATAACGGATAGTAGTTACTAATACTAATATGTACAGTACAGCTGCGTGGCGAGTGGGGACGAGACATAGACGACAACACGATTAATAACGTGAAATGGAATAAACGGTTAAATCTTGAATGGTTGAGGTCCTCACTTGATGGAAATCCATTTTCATTTAGTTTGAATATGATTAAATGAAAACTTATTTAATAAAGTTTCCACATTTATTGTGTTTTAACAATATGTAACACTACATTTGCAACAATTGTTTCGCCAAATTCTTGGCTTCTTCAGGCGAGTTCGATGTTAAACTACTCCAAAAATTTTTGAGTCTTCCTTATACATTTCTCAAGATGGAAGAGGGGACCGGTATTCTAAATGCTTCTGGGATTTTTTATGGCATGTTCATCAATGGTGATCTGTTGACATCCGTTTGGTCATTGAGTAAGATATTTTGCTTGTTTATCTGTTAATTTCCATTGTTTCTAGGATATTAAGCCTTCTGCTTTTGTTTTCTATGTGCAGAATTTTATAGTTTGGATCAAACATATGTCCCTCGTCTAAAAGATGGGTCGCATAAGTTGAGTTCTGTTTTTTATTCAGGAAACTACTCAAATGTTCTTTAATCCTCTTCTCGAAGTTCCTTCCTGTTTGTCCAATATATACTTTCTGGCATGAACCACAATTCAACTTATACACTCCTGATTTTTTGTTTTTATCACGTGAGTACGTGCCTTAAGCAAAATTATTTTACATTTAACAACACGTTTTATATGAATACAGAAAATTTAGCAATGGGTAATCCCCTTAGTCCGTTACTAGCCGAATTTTTTATGAACTACCTGGAACAAGCAATAGAAAAAAGCAAATATTTTAAATATTTCATATATTGGTACCGCTATGTAGATGATATTTTATGTTTGTTCATAGGAACAATTAAACAGTTGACCATGTTTTTAGACTTTATCAATAAACTTTCACCTCATATAAATTTCACGTATGAAGAAGAAAAAAATGGTAAAATAAATTTTTTAGATTTAACAATATCAAAAATCAATAGTAAACACGATTTTGCAATTTATCGCAAACCAACCTACACCGACATAACAATCCATTCAAAGTCACATCATCCATATTCACAAAAACTAGCAGCATTCAATAGCATGGTATATAGACTAATCAAAACACCTATGAAGAAACAGAATTTTGATTGTGAGCTCAATACTATAAAACAAATCTCTGTTAATAATGGTTTCAAACCAGACCTTGTGGACCAAATATTGAATAAATTCCTATTAAATCAAGCTTTAACATTAATATACCCCAAAAACGACAAAATAGAACAGAATAGATATATAACATTAAATTTCACAGGTAAAAAATCAATAGAAGTAGCAAATTTTTTTAAAAACAAAAGGAATTTCAATATAGCATTCAAAACCAATAATACTTTAAGTAATTTAATCAAAAATAATAAAGATAAATTAGATAAAAACAAAAATCAGGAGTGTATAAGTTGAATTGTGGTTCATGCCAGAAAGTATATATTGGACAAACAGGAAGGAACTTCGAGAAGAGGATTAAAGAACATTTGAGTAGTTTCCTGAATAAAAAACAGAACTCAACTTATGCGACCCATCTTTTAGACGAGGGACAAATGTTTGATCCAAACTATAAAATTCTGCACATAGAAAACAAAAGCAGAAGGCTTAATATCCTAGAAACAATGGAAATTAACAGATATAACAAGCAAAATATCTTACTCAATGACCAAACGGATGTCAACAGATCACCATTGATGAACATGCCATAAAAAATCCCAGAAGCATTTAGAATACCGGTCCCCTCTTCCATCTTGAGAAATATATAAGGAAGACTCAAAAATTTTTGGAGTAGTTTAACATCGAACTCGCCTGAAGAAGCCAAGAATTTGGCGAAACAATTGTTGCCAATGTAGTGTTACATATTGTTAAAACACAATAATTGTGGAAACTTTATTAAATAAGTTTTTATTTAATCATATTCAAACTAAATAAACGGTTAAGTGGACATCTGAACATGATGGACAAAGCATGGCAGAGAATAGCTATTTTTTATTCTACTCAAACTATACTTGAATGTCAGTTCGTCCACGCGAAAATATTAAAATAAATTTTTCTGGGTGGGCCGTCAGACGTGAAAACAAGGTGTAATATTCACCAATTTTTTGGCGTAATCAATTTATTTCATGAACGTCAGTATACCTTTTAAGTTTAAGCTTCATAGAAACATTATCGATAGCTAATAAGATGGCTAAAAGTTATAAATTCATTACGAAAATTGAATTATGCTGCAGCGGCAAACACAACGAAACATTCTGGCAAGCGGTGCACTATGATCACCACCTGCTAAAATCGAGCAGGCGGGCGCTGGTCTGGTCAATCGCGATAAAGCGAGGCGAGAGAAGCGGTTCACTATGGACGTGCCCTAACAGAAAATCGACATCCCCCCAAGTCCACTGTACGTCATGAACTCCAGCTCATTCTTTCAAATAAATCTATCTGTAACGTTGAAGGAATATCACTAAAAAAAGTTTATTTTTTTCACAATCCCCATCAGGTTGACGCTACAGGAAGAGCTGCGAATATAGAAGCTGTCAGAAAAAAACTTCGTGCTACTGTTGATGCGATCAAAGGTCATTATGGGTTTTTGGCTTATGAAGTTGAAGAGGGCAAAAAGCTATTCTTTCATATGACAGAAGTGAAAGAAGGAGTTGCTCTTCAGGTTGGAGATACCGTTGAATTTGTGTTAGTTACCAATCACAGAAGTGGACGATCATCTGCATGCAATGTTGTCAAAGTGAAGTAAGCACTTGAACCTTTTTCTGAAATTTCAGTATTAAAAGTAGGCCCAAATTTTCTTACAGTGACGTTAAAGCTAGACCAGAGAGATTAATAAGTCGCCTAAGAACAATATCGTTGGACGAAGTTGGTCCAAAATTGATAGTGTTTCGTCAGCCTAAAGGACCAGACGGTACCAAAGGGTTTTCTTTGGAGGCGAGGATAGGTCGTCCACTTGGTTCTGTGAACGAATAATAGCATATTTAGAAAGCATGGAAGTTCCTGTCGTTTATTTCGTTCTTAAACAACCGAAGATGAAACAAATAAACTGAGATATCGTCAGCTAGTCTTTATATTGAATTGGCTCGCAATTGGAATCTCGTCAAAGTTCACTGTGATGCCTCTAAAACAACATTCTCAATTATGTTTCTCGTGAAACTAACATCAATGACCTATTAGTTTTTCATTCTGGAATTTATGGAATTTTATAAATTGGTTATTTTACACGACTTTAGGAAATTGTGTTCTATCAACTAAATAAAAAGCATGACAAATGTAGAACAAAGTAATTATCGTAATAATTTAAAACTCCATTACCCTTGAAACAGAAAAGTTATTCCAATAAAACGTATCGATATTATTTGTTGAAGGGAGAAAATATTATCTATTTCAAGATAATTCTGGTGAAGAATTCAATGAAATGTTATTTCTGATTATGGTGACAGTGAACAAGTAGAAGTTTGTATATTTAAAGTGAATGCGGGCGGAACACCTCAATTTTTAATTAATATTCAATTTTATCTGTCCATGTTTGCCCCAATAAATCATGTTTGAATGTGAAATAGATCTAAATACACTCAAGTGATGAAATGAGAATCAGCATTAACAGATACATCTTTTTCAATATACATATATTACTACTTGACATTGGTTGGTTTCGTCTGGTCGGTATTAATAAAACCGGCGAAAACAACCAATGTCAAGTAATATACGAGGGCCGTTCAGAAACTAACCTCCGGTTAATTGAAAAAAATACACCAAGTTAAGTAAAAATATTTTAATATATACATCTTACAACTACATCTTTGCACTATTTTTCGACATAGTCTCCATTACGATTGAGGCACTTATCGTATCTCTTCACAAGCTTTGAAATTCTTTCTGCATAAAAATCACCCGCTTGTGCCTTGAACCAGCCTGTGACCGCATCTTTGAGCTCTTCGTCGTCATCAAACCGCTGGGACCCGAGCCATTTCTTCGATTTTCACGAACTTTTGCATCAACTGTCTGAACGAGTTCGTCAGTCACCAATGATAGTCTACCACTTCTCTCTTCATCATGAACGTTTTCTCGTCCACTTTTAAATAAACATACCCATTCACGGACAACTCCTTCACATTTAAATTTTGGTCCGTACACGGCACAAAGCTCACGATGAATAGCTGCTGCAGAGTATCCTTTGGCTGTAAAAAACCTTATAACAGTACGCACCTCACATTTGGCGGGATTTTCTATTGCAGCACACATTTCAAACTGCCACAAAAACTAAACTAGCGCAGGTACGATGTTCACTCGACTACGGCTTGATGCCGACTGACCTGCTGAGCGCGTGAATGCATAGAAGGCGCGCTACTCCCCCCCACTACCCGCACTGTGACCAATCGGAGGTTAGTTTCTGAATGGCCCTCGTATGTATATTGAAGAAGGCGGATACGCCGAAACCTCTATACAAAATAAATTATTTATAAGTATTTCGAGAACATAGATGCCCAATTTATCAAATTCTGATTTTGAACTTTTGGCTTACAAATGTTTGGTTGGCAAACAATGGAGCGTGTAGTGTTATCAGGGGTTAATGACGGGGTGCCATATAATACGGCGTATGACATGAAAGCCTAGGGAAAAAATCCCAGTAAGAAAAACCCGTCCCGCATGTGTGTTGTTGTGTGTACAAAAATATGCTGAAATATATTTGATGGACTTCTTTATTCAAAAGTGGTCCTCTATCAATAAACACAAAGGCTTCTTTAAGTTGCCCATGTCGAATCTGAAAATAAAAAGACAAAAACAGAAAAAAAGAACTGAATACAAAAAATACGTATCAAATTTGTTTGAAAGTTATAACCCATTCCAAGAAAGAATAGGAAACATCATGAATAGCCCTGAAACAGATAATTAAATTAAATAAAAATATTCATAAGTTACATGTACGAAAAATATTTACAAAGATTCAAAATGAAGAAAATAACCAAGTGATAATACATTCATAATATCCTATACAAGAATTAAATGAATAATCAAATGAGAATCTGAATATAAAGTTACATGTATGGAAAATCATTCCAATGATTCAAAATGAAGAATAATAGTAACCAGTGATAATACCATCAAAATATCATATACTATATTTTAATCATATTCTCTATACAGGATGAATCTGACCACTGCGTTAATTTTAACCATAGATTCTTGACGTCGAAAGAAACATTTTCTTCCTATGTGTTGAAAGTTCATAAAAAAATTGTATTTCAACCTGTAATATTCAAACCGCATATTTTGGCATCAATAGATTTATTCCATTTCTTGTGGGTTGAATTGCATGAAAAACAAATCACTTGAAACAAATCTTGTTCTTCCTAGAATCGTTGGTTTTTTTGCAGATAAAATCATTCTTCATCTTTCTTCCTAAATTGAGATATTTGAAGCTGAAAAGAATTAAATTGATGTTATCAGCTGAGGGAAAATAATGTTTTTTAAACAATTCAGATTCAATAGTGGATGCTGTGGAAGGTATTTTTCATTCAAACTTAACTGGACACTTGAGGGGTTTTTGCCCAATGTGAAAACATTAAATGCTTATAACTTTTTTACGCAGCTGAATTTGAAAAAACGGTATGGGAAAAAAGTGTTTCTTTTGATCTCAAGGTTAAAATTAACGTAGTGGTCAAAGACTCACCCTTTATATATACAGGGTGTCTACTATAATAGGTTCCAAACTTCAGTAGGTGATAGTACAAGTCATTTGCAACAAAAAATGTCCTAAACACTTTTTCGAAAAGTTGATAGTTATCGAGTTATTTAACTCTTCTTGGTTTTTCGAATTTTTTTGCTTTCCCCTTTAAAAACAAGAATATCTCTGTTATTCTTACAGCTATATCAAATCTGATCATATCATCAGAAAGGGCAGTAAACACGTTATAAAATAGGTACTTACTAATGTTAAAAAAATGTTTTATACCGGGTTTTGTAAAAGGGTAAATGTAAAAATTGAAAAGAGTGCAAACTTAGTGGTATTTTCTTGTAAGCTGTACCATTGAAAATTGGTAAATAAGTAGTGGTTTTTTTCTAGGAAAAACTAGTACATGTAAGAGACTTTTAAACGGTATATCAACTTTTCACTTAACTTTTTGTTTTTCCAAGAATATCACTGTTTTAAGTCAGGAAAACATAAAATTCAGAAACGCAAATTTTATAACAATTCATTTCAAAGTATTGTAGGTTCAAAATAGTCATAAATATTATTAATAGTAACATAAGAACATTAAATAAACTTTGAATGAACGTAAAAATGAATGTTATTGCAAAACCGAATTAAAAACTATAAAAACTCTTTAAATCGCCTACCCCTCTGCTAAATGCATTTTATACATCTTTTTCGTACAGAATCCACAACCTTTCGAAGTTCATTAATGAATTCTGTTGATTAGTTCTTCTCGACCATTAATGCGATTTTTATACACATTTTCTTTCAAAGTGCCCCAAACATAAAAGTCTAATGGGGTAAGATCGGGGCTTCTAGGTGGCCATCTCAAGGGACCATATCTTCCAATCCTGTTCTCCCCAAAGCATTGTTTCATCCAGTCCCTCACAATTCGACTATTATGAGCAGGGCATCCGTCCAGTTCAAAATAAAGATCATATCTATCCGCTATGGAAATATCTTCAAGAATAACTACGTTATTATTTAGTAAATTTGTGAATTCATTGGAATTAAGGCGATCGGAAAGTATTACCGGCCCGAATAGCCACCCTCTCATCAATCCCAACCAAACACTGACTCTTAATTCATGCTGATAATGAGATTTTCCTTTTCCCATATATGGGAATTTCGTAAAATTATTATTTCACTTTTAGTGAATGTTGCCTCATCTGTCCATAATATTTGATCACATCCCCACTCTTCCAACTTATTTAGGTACCACCTAAAGAATTCTAATCTGACCTCACCATCCACAGGTAACAAATCATTTAAATGATACGGGTGTAAATTATTTTGTTTCAAAACTGTGTGTACTGTGGAATGGTGAAGCCCTAATGTGGCACAAAACACTCCGAGTGGGATCTTCTATAATAGCACGAAGTATTGCTGGTGCTTGCCTCCAGTGCTGAGCATTTCGACCACCTTCTCTATTTCGTAAACCTCGAAACGATCCAGTTTCTACAAATGCCTTTCTGCTAGGTTGTTGTCTATTGGAGAAACGTAACGCTTACTCCCGTATATGTAGATGTATAAGTCGAATTAATTCGTTAAAGTAAATGATCTTTTTCTTAAGTTCACTCAATGACAAATTTTATAAAATTTAAGTTAAGTTGTTGTTCATTTTCATCGGTGGTATTCATTTCCGGCGGCCCCTGCGGGGCCGCCAGATACACACCAACTCGCATCCTCCTCAAACCTCTGTTTACAACTTTGCTGTTTTTATGTTACTATTAATAATATTTATAACTGATTTGAACCTACAATGTTTTGAAATGGATTATCATAAAATTTGCGTTTCTGATTATTATGTCTTTCTGACTTGAAACCGTAATATTGTTGGAAAAACAAAAAGTTAAGTGAAAAGTTGATATTCCGTTTAAAAGTCTATTACATGTACTAGTTTTTCCTAGAAAAAAAACAACTACTTATTCACCAATTTTCAATGGTACAACTAACAAGAAAATACCACTAAATTTGCACTCTTTTCAATTTCTACATTTACCCTTTTACAACACCCGGTATAAAACATTGTTTTAACATTAGTAACTACCTTTTTTATAGCCCCTTTACTGCCCTTTGCGATGATATGGTCAGATTTGATGTAGCTGTAAGAATAACAGAGATATTCTTGTTTTTGAAAGGGAAAGCAAAAATTTCCGAAAAACCAAGAAGTGTTGAATAACTCGATAACCATCAACTTTTCGGAAAAGTGTTATAGGACATTTTTTGTTGCAAATGACTTGTACTATCACCTACTGAAGTTTGGCACCTATTACAGTAGACACCCTGTATAAACGGGGGTCCTACAACATTTGCCCCATTTCTCTTGCCATCCTTTTCTATCTTTCCATTCTTCTCTTCCAATCGCTCTGTCCATCATTGTACTTGTTAGGTATGTGATCTAGTCGGGAGACTCTACTTGCTCTTCTGAGAAAGTCTATTTCCACTGTATAAATTTTTTTCACGTTCCTGGCAATAACTGCCTGATTCTTAAGTCATTAAAGGTTTTACAATTGCTGTGTATATAGTCATTTTTATTGTGAATTTTATCTAATTCGACCGGAGCAGTGTATTAAATATTCGAACACATTTCTGCCCCTGTTGAACTCTATATCCTATATTGATAATAAATTTTCTTCAGGCCAGATAGCAACTAAGTCAAGAAAATATAAACATTTCACTCTATCAGGGAGTATGGGGGGTTTTCTATCAAATATACGGGGCATTAGTGGTGACGTCACATCTGCACGAACTATGGTTACGGGATCCAAACAACTCAGTTTCAATTTGGATTGCCCAGTATTTTCCATCTAACAGGCATTTCTAAGAATGAAAAATTGATTTGAAGATAAGTTACATACACAATTTCAATTAAATATCAATTGAAATATACAGTGGAACTTCCCTAACCCGAATCTCCAAGGGCCAGTAGTTTCACTTCGAGTTACGGAAAATTTGAAATACGGAAAATTGGACTGGGTTGAGGGTGACCAAATAAACAAAACACACACACATGCAATACAAATGTATTGCAGATGTATTACGAAAACAAGATCCTATGTATGTACATTATTTAATAAAAACATACAAAACAGATACAAAAAAAACGAAACTTGTACATTTATTTCAAATACACATGTATTCTTACTTAATGAAATCTGTAATTTTCGTTTGTTTAAATATGGACCACTTATTTTTATCTATAAAATCCTCCACTAAATTTAACGACGCATGTACTGCAAGCGAAACATTTTCTTTTGACGAAGCAAAATTTCTCAGGGTCTGAATAGCAGAATACGCATGGTTGAAGGTGGTTGTGACATCAGTAGTTTTTTCAACCTCGCCCTCACTAGAAAATTCCTCTTTTTCTGAGTCAATAGATCATGACATGTGTGTTTAATATTAATGCTAATATCACTTCAAACTCATCTTTTTCAGAAGAAACTAGATTTTGTATAACGTCTTCCAAAATTTTTTCGTCTGTTGGTAATCCCATTGTTAGCACAACATCATCAATATCGACGTAATCTTCAAAAGAAACATCGGCGCTTCCCATTGCCCCTCTGCATGTTGTCCAAATTTGTTTCAATTCAGACAATGGAAGATCGTCGCTTTCATCCCAGTCAGCTGTAGCAGCATTCTGCATTAATTCATCTTCAACAAAATTTGCCTTTCTAAAACAATGACGGATTGTTTGTTGTTTCACATCGCAATTCCAGATTTTATTCAGATCCCTGATTGCATCAAGTAACGACACAGTGGCAGGACTTGATTCTTCCATATGTGCCAAGACATTCATTACCATTCGTTTTCTATAATGCTGCTTAAGATTTTTGATAATCCCTTGGTCCATTGGTTGTAGAACAGACGTCAGATTAGGAGGAAAATATTTCAGTTTAGACTTGCTTCTACATTTTTAGGATATGCAGGACAATTGTCCACAAAGAGTAGATAGAATCTTCCTATTCTGGGCAACAAAGATTCTATCTAGACTTTTTAGCCACTTAGCGTAAATTTCTCTTGTCACCCACGCCTTTTCATTATGCTCGTAATCAACATCAAGTGATTTTATGCCCCTAAAACAACGTGGGTTTTTTGACTTGCCAATAACGAGCAACTTCAACTTTTCTGAACCACTCATATTGCTGGCAACCATAACTGTGATTCTCTCCTTGCTGTGTTTGCCACCAAAGCATTTTTGACCTTTAAAAGCTAATGTTTTTTTGGGTAAACATTTAAAGTAAATACCCGTTTCATCAGCGTTAAAAATATCGTTTTCGTGGAATTGTCTGATTAAATCTGGCAAAACGTTGTTTTTCCAATTTTCAATCGATTTTGTATCTGCAGAAGCACTTTCACCACAAACTGACACTGGGCGATATTATGCCTTTTTTTAAATTCATCTAGCCACCCTACACTAGCTGAAAAATCTTCGTGACCCAAAGCAGCGGCATATTCTAGAGCTTTCTCTCTAGAAAGAGGAAGATTTTTAGCACGCGCGGTAGTAACCCACTTAAGCCATCATCAACACCAATATTCACACAAGTAGTAAGCCCTTTCCGTTCAGAGTTAGAATCATAGCTACAACCCTGTTTTCCTAAAAGTTTATCTTTGTTTTTCAAAATGGTTCATAATGTGTTTGGGGGAATCCCAAATTGTTGAGCAATGATTTTCTTTTTCATTTCGCCTCTTTCTACTTCAGCAATTGATTTTAATTTCTCCTTCAGCGTCAAACACTTCAAGTTTCGCTTTGATGTCATTTTAGTCCACCACAACACAAAGCCTTTATAAATTTCACAGCGTAACTAATCAGAACTGATATTTTATAGAGCGCGCGCGCAAATCAACGTTCTTAAGAAAACTAATAAAAACAAGTTTGGATCTGTCGGCTACTCTCCGCTCGGTAATTCCCCGAAATTGCAGTGAGTGTTGCGCCAAAAAATTCGAGTTATGCTTGGTTGCCGCCTCGGTTACTGCTGAATTTCAGTTCGAGTTTCAGAAATATTCGAGTTATGGAAATTCGACTTATAGGGGAAGAAATACATGGCGATGTTGTCAAAACGTTTTTGCTTCTGAAGAAAATTCGACTTGAAGAATTCTTCGAGATAGGGAAGTTCGAGTTAGGGGAGTTCCACTGTATTATAAACTCCTCAAGAATAATTTGTTTGGATCCCGTAACTATGGTTACGAGCATGATGTGACGTCACACTAATGCCCCGTATTGCTGCAGTTCTTTCTACAGAGGCTTCTCATTAATTTTTCTCCATTCAACTGGGAGCCTATTTTATAGCCTGATGGCAAGATTCTTTCTTTCAGTTATTTGTAGTCTGGTGCTCGTTATGTTCATCTCACTCTTACCTCTTATATTATACTTATCACAATCTAATCTTTCAACCAGGTTTCTAGCAAGATCTATAACGATCCTGATTATGACTTGAGCCACTACTGTCAGAATTCTGTGCCTGAGGTAACATGAACCTCATGTAAACTACTTAAGTGACCCCATATTTTAAAACCAAAAGTCATTCTGAAGTGGAAGAGTGCGAAGTACGTCTGGACCGTTGTATGTTGATGTATAATTTGTCTTACACGTCTAACAGCATATATAGCGGGTTGAAGTTTGGGTTTTAGATAGGTGATGTGTGCCTTCCATGTCAGGTGAACGTCAAATTGCACGCTTAAGAAAACTGTATCATCTATACAGACATCATTTGAGTTTGAGAAACTTTTGATTTTATTTTTACCCTTATTGAGGCATAAATTTATTGGCACTAAAGCATTAAAATGCTTCTCTCTGCGCTCATCTGCTCAGATATTTATCTTTATTTGATGTCCCTCTCTCTGAATATAATGCTCCCTAAATATTTGAATTCTTGGCCCTGTTTTGTTTCCAGCAATTGCAAATCGAGATCTTCCTGTTTAACTTCTGGACACTTGTAATTCTGTAATCAACAATTTACTTTCGCTATCACCAAATAGTGATCAGATTCGCATTCCGCTCCACGATGTGCCCTTAAGTCATTTCTTTTCAATCTATAGTTTTGTCACTGAATCATATAGTTCAGTATGGATCTCGGCCCTCTCGTTGACCGAACCTATGTATACTTATGTATATCTTTATAGGAAAAACACATTGTCATTATTTTTAGGAATTGGTTTTGGCATAGTTCTTTGATCATTATTATTTTTTTTTCTTCTTCATATCTCCCAAGTATGCTATCATGGTCTGTTTTTCCCACTTTTGCGTTAAAATCTCATATACATACACATTTCTTTGTTATCTTTTATGGTTTTAATTGTAGTTGAGAGTGTCATGCACAATATATCTTTTATAGTATATATTGCATCGTAGCTTAAGGCCTACATACTGAGTAATTATTGAGGTAAAATCAAATATTACTAATTATTTTTTTTGTTCACATAACCAATATTTTCTTTTTATTTTGTTATCAAACTCGAATGTGGGTGAAATAATCACCTTCATTGCATTTCTACAAAGTGCTTTCTAGATTTTAGATGAAATTTTGGTTAACTAATAAATTCAATCAATTTTAAAGTTTATATTTTACCGCTAATGTCCATTTGTAGTGATGTCATGCCAGCAGTTCCAAACATTCCATCATTTCGATACTGAACAAGTGATTTCTCCAATTATAATTCTCATTCTGAAAGATATATTGGAAACTGGACAATGAAATTAATTTTAAAAATGAGTTTTTCATTGAATATTTTCATTTTCGTCATTCTTTCAAATGTCACAGTTATTGTTATTTTGTATTGCTTTATTTCTATTGGATCTTCAGTACTGTAATAGTGGTTGTAGTTTACATAGAGTATTATGAGTTTTTATATTGTAGGAATGAAATGTCTGTCAATACTGTTTATGGAGAGTGCGAATAATTTATCATTTTAAACAAAATCTTCATACTACTTTTGATTGAAGATTCATTTAGGGTATTTTATTGCAATATCCACATATAATCTCAGGTTTTTTACTTTCAGCTTTTAATGGAGTCAGTCATGTTTGGATATTATTTTTATGTAACATTTGTTATTATATTTTTTTTCTCTAGAACCAATATTTTCGGTCATGATTTCAAATATCTTTCTATTATCTGTTGGTTATCATTGGCAAAATGTTAAAAATGTCCAATATATGATAGATTTTGCAGTTGACATTTTACACAAATTGATGCAATTGAAATCGAGATGGAAATACAGTTATTATAGTAATAATTGAATATTATGGTAAATGAATAATATTAGGTTCAAAATTCAAATCGCATCATTGAAGAATAATAGTTTGAAACTGTAATAATGATATTGGTAGCAGACAGCAACTCTTTTTTATTGTTTTGAGCTGCTTGATTTCATTACTAAAACTTTTACAGGCCCTTACTTAGGTTACTGTGAGATTTTTTTAATTTAATATGCCTTAGCTCAGAACTTTCTTTTACAATATTAAAATTGGAATCGCCTGTCAAAAGGCTGAAAACTATTCCAACTACAAATCATTTGGAGATCAGTTTAAAAATATTCTGTTGTTGAAATACAGAGGGTTGAAATGACTTAGTGGAAAAACAGAAATGCATTGATTAATAATGTAGATTTAATACAATTAGTTTTTTCTTTATGTTAATTGAAACATATTAATGGTTGAGAACCGTTCTGAAGTGACCTATTCTATAATTCATTAGCTGAATTCTGGAACTGCATGTGAAGTGTTTTATGGGAAAACTCTAAACATAAGTAAATGATTTCACTTATTAAAAGTATTCAGCAGTAAAGAACTAATACCTGCTGTTAACCTAATCTTATTCTGGAGATTTGTCATGCTTGTATGTAGTTTGGAGTTCTAAAACTACTCGTTCATTTATGAAAGTTTTTATCAAAAATAGCATGAAAATTTTGAAATTAAGTCCAAGATCTAACAATTTAAACGATTTAACTATTTTTTTAGGAAGAATCTGATGCACTTAGAAAGCAGGTAATTTTTTTGCAATAGAACTTGAGAGCGTGTAATAATCCCCTGTTCCGAATATAAATCAGCTCTTCAGTGAAAAATTATGAGTCAATTCAGCAAGATCAACGTGAAGAATAGAAATGGTCCAAAAATTTTGTAGTATAGAGCTTATTGGATTCGTAATCACCTTAAGAAAAATGTTAATGTAAAATTTTGGTACATACAAAACATTACATTTGCTACTGTTAACAAAAGGAGCTAAAAGGTGGCAATCAATTTTTCGTTAATAATTTTCTTCTTTCACTTACCATAGCATAATAATAGTCACCTTTTTCACCGCTTTAGCTGCCTGAGGTTATGCATGTAAGGCAACTTCTTTCAGGGAACAACAGAATTCAATAATCAATAACAATTTTAATTTTTTGTAATCTCCCAAATAATTCAAAAACATTTTTCTAGAGATGATTAAGAATTCTATGTGCTATCGCTCATATTTTTCGGACCTTTATCTCAATATTTTACGTTTTTGATCATGTTGACGATTTGACCAAAGCTCTTGAATGAGTTGTAAGAATAGGACGGATGACTAGTATGACATTTTACTTAATTTTCTTCTTCTAATGTGAAAATGCTCATATTGTTTTTTTTTTGTGTTTTATGGAAGCAAATCGAAGTTATTTCTTCAACAAAGTGAAATGTTATATAAATGATATTACATAGGCATCAGTAATTCTTGATGTTATGAATTGTATTTCTGAAAAAATTACATTATTGGAATTTCTTTATCTGAGTTAATACCGAATACTGTTTCAGAGGTAAAAAAAATTAAACCAAATAACGTCATTAGCAGCTTATGGCCATTTATTGGTGAGACTCCATGACAAAAAATAATGAGAACTAACTCTATGCTTTCTGAACGACTGTCGAAAAATTTGTAGAAATACATAAACGGTTATAACAACTGAATTATTTGATTCTTTGGTTTTTCTTTCTTGGTAGCAATTTTTCTTGATTTCAGTAGTTCAATGTCCTTGTGCAATTAATTTCACATCAAATATAAATATCTCGGATGAATTTCTTTAATTACACATACTTCAGGGTTGATATTGAAATGTTTGAATGAACTCAAGAAGAAAAAATGATTCAAATAGCAAGGTTGATTATGAAAATCAATTTGGATGGCTAAACATTTTTGCTGTTACGTAAATAAAGCCTTTACTAAATCGGTATTTTTCTTTTATATATTATTGAACTTTTGTATGAAATTGTGAGAAATATGTATATGTATTGTTAATTTTTCTTTCAAAGTTTTGCTGTAATAGGCGGTACATTGCTAAAAAAAAAAAAAAAAAGATTGAGTAAACTAAATATTCTAAAAAATCTTAAAAAAAACAAGAAATTAAAAAACATTGACAAATATGAATACAATGAATTTATTATTAGAATGAATACAAATACAATATTGAGAAAATATGCAAAAGTAACGTGACTATTAGAATATTGTCCTAGAGAAGACTGCGTCTGTGAGTTTACTTTTTAAGAGGTACCTAACCAAGTTTTGTAAGTTTTATTTTGATACTCTGTTTAGATGTACCATTGA
The DNA here is from genome assembly GCA_030674115.1 of Micraspis discolor. Classification (NCBI taxonomy): domain Eukaryota; kingdom Metazoa; phylum Arthropoda; class Insecta; order Coleoptera; family Coccinellidae; genus Micraspis; species Micraspis discolor. The sequence continues at coordinate 233,545 of JARTUT010002202.1, forward strand.
CTCGACAGTTTGCAGTCTCGGCAGTACCCCCAACAGTTCGTAACTGAACAATAAACTAACAGGGTTTCAACTACTTTCCATCAATTCAAGATTCAAAATTTGATGATAGAGCTAACTCTGTTCTTCAGAAATTCGAAGGGTGCACACAAAGATTCCTCATTTGCACCTATTTCTTGAAATTTAATTGTAGTATTGCGAAATTGAAAAAAATTATAGTACTGAAAAAGGTGCCTTTTGTAACTTTTTTTACGAATATATTATTATAGTAATGAGTTGGAAAAATATTATTAATATGGTTTCCAAATATTAATAAGGAAATAAATTTTTATTTCAAAAATCTCCTCTGTATACTATTAACATATTTTCAAGAATCAAATTTCGTATAATTATGTAGCAACAAAACAAGCTGCTAGTATGAGGTTAATTTTAAATTTTGTTGAATGTTATTATTCCAATGTTATTGTATTATTGCCAAGAATAATGTTTTCTGTGATATGAAATGTTTTTTAAATGTTTATTTGAACATTGTCACATATTGAATGGGACAAACATAACCAGGCGATTTTATCTTTTAAATTTTGAACTAAGTGTTCTCCTTTGTTATTTTTGTGAGAATCTCATTGAGTGTTTGAGCCAAAATTAGTATAAGAAATTGAAAAATACTTGGTACAATGATTCTAGTCAGCTGGTCCACTAGCCTATGTTTAATGAACTCAAATCATACTTTTTCAGACTTATTTAAATAGAATCTTATTTTCAAACAAATTCATTCAAAAATGAGCAGGTTAAGAAAAATCTAGTAAATTTCTTTATTTGAGTCACATTGTTGTAACTGTAATAAACTTTTATTTTTTTTGTTAACTAAATTTATTTGTTTTATTACAATCAATTTGAACTGACTGATAACCCTGGTTACAAATAACTGTACCATAATTTTCTTTTGTACAGAAGATGTTTAGATCGAGTTCATTTAATTGAAATTCTTCCAACTAGTGAAATTCTTTAAATAAGTAGTTACACTGAGTCTTCAAACTACTTTGTTTTTCAATAGCTATTTTCTTAATTTTTTTTTATCTTGAGCTTTACAACAGCCATAATGTTTTTGTTTGGGGTTTCATTTCAGGTTTTTTTTGCATTAAACCATAATATGATGTTATGGAAATAAATACTGAATGTCGCCGCCGTGAAGTTAAAACCTCCTGTCTCAGTTTCTAATGATTTTGGGATAATGTGTACAATGAATGAGAAATTTTTATATTGAAAAAATAAACCACAACGTCCATTATCGTTAAGGAAACTTATTAAGAATGAAATGAAAGAAAATGGTAATTGTCGTCACGTGTTTCTGCTGATTGGTTTTGTCAGAGTAAGGTAATAAGGAGATGGTTAGAGGACAGAATATATAATAGGGGTACACAAACAGGAGCGAGCAATCAATTTATGTTTTAAATATCAGGACCTCCGATTCGAAAGAAATAAAGCATTGGCTGGCATATTTGATAAATATAGTGTTTTAATTTTATGAAACTTGGGTTAGGGCTGCATCATACAGGTTACTTATGCTTCCTGTATGTTAATTCGTTAAATTTTCCTCTGAATGGGAGGTCCTGGTGTTAAAGACATAAATTGATCGCTCGCTTCTGTTTGTGTGCCCCTATTTATTTTGTCCTCTAACCATCTCCTTATTCCTAAGGTTACCTTGTCCTGACGAATAAATTAGCAGAAACACGTGTCAGCAAGTATCATCTTTCATTTCCTCCTGCTACTTGTGGATTCACCATATATACTATTTCTCCATATATTTGATCTCCACGATATATATAGTGTTATTTAGTTTAAAAAAAAATATTTTCTTTTTTGTAGTTCCTGAAAATATATGACTTAACGGCGACGACAAATATATTTAATTCTGAATAATAAATTCTTGATGTAAACAGTGCTATTTTGTTTTCTACAGAGCATAATACTAGCGATTTCACAAATTGAAGTTAATTGCTGTCCCAGTGAAATGATGAAGCCTGAATCTTTTTTCTTCAATAGTACCTTATATTGTATTTTTATTTTATATTCTGAGTCATTTTCTGGCTTGCTTTTATGTTGAGCTTTACGAATGTTGAGGAGGGTACTGTGATGCAATTGAAATACATTAATTAATGAGCGGATCATCTTTATACCTACTTGTAAATTGTTTTACTTTGAGAAAATAAATAAGATAAGTACAATTTTTTTATTGAGAATTTATTTCCTAAGTTTATTCTATATTACAATACATTCGTAAGGGAAAATATTGGATGCGCCAGAAGATCCGTCAGTGGGACAAGCTGAAAATCGAAAAAGTGTTAATTAGTTACAGTTCAAATAAAATTTCATTTTTCCTAAGAAACATGTGAATGGGGTTTGTATTTTATTAGGTTTCTGCATATAATTTTATCATTTATCCAGATATGTTAAGAGTCAGCTAACTAGTATTCAATTTATAGAATTGCAAAGAATCTAGAAAAAGCTGGATCAGATGTATATTTCTAATTTTTCGAGATCTAGAGGACAGGCTTATAAGTACTAACTTTTCTTTGACACTTTAGTTCTTCTGAGCCCATGTTTCATAATTTCAAATAATCATCAATGGGAAAACCATAATTCATAATGGAATGAAATATTGAGATATTTTAGTTAAAATATTATGAGGTTAGGTTATTTATAAATTGGGCCACAGATAATGGATTCAATATGATCATAGATCAGAAAAAAGATTTTAAAATTAAATATAAATCATAATATAATATGATAAAATATAATAATATATTAACATAATAATATTTATTCACAATCTCTTGATTACAAAATTTCATACTCGAATACACTGAAATCGGAAAAACATATAAGGGAAGTGTTGTATAGTATAATTTTGGAGCACCTGTATAGGCTTCTTATTTTCGCGTCGCATGAACGCGATTGTTTTTGTACATATGTAGATAAGAACATGTGAGAATTATGAATTTGAGTACGATGATTATTATTTCACAGGTATTGTATCATTAGGCGTTGAGAATAAAGTGTTCCATAAAATAGTGTCAGATTATGTGGAGATTTTAAAATTATCCTTAATCCCGTTTTGGAAGATGATACGTATCCTCTGCCGAAACCTGAAGAGTTATTTTGTAAATTAGGTGGCGGAAAACGATTTTCTAAACTTGATTTGAGTTTCGCATATCAACAAATCCCTTTGGACGAGGATTCCATACCATTAGTGACAATAAATTTGGTTTATTTCAGTATAATCGATTACCATTCGGTATCAAAAGCGCCCCTTCCTTTTTTTCAGAGAATTATGGTGGGCTTTTTATCAGGTATACCGGGTGTCACAATTTTCTTGTTGATATATTAATCACCGGTGAGACTGAGGAAATTCATTTAGAGAGATTGAATAAAGTTTTGAAAAAGTTACAAGATGTCGGTTTGAGAATTTCAGTTGAAAAATGTAAATTTTTCAAGAGTCCCTAGAATATTTAGGGTACAGAATAGATTCTGAGGGTTTACACCCAGTGATTCAAAAATTGAAGCTATTCGCTCAGCGCCTATTCCTGATAATGTATCGCAGCTGAAATCATTTTTGGGATTGATAAATTATTATGGTAAGTTCATTAGAGGTTTGTCCACACATTTAGCTCCTTTATATCACTTATTGAAAAAATCAGTTGAATGGCATTGGACAGAGAAATGTCAAACTGCATTTAATTTTGTAAAATCAAAATTGACGTCCGACGATGTTTTAGTGCCATTTCAACCAAAAATACCTATCAAATTGACCTCTCAGTATGGCATTGGAGCAGTAATCTCTCATATATATCCGGACGGCAAGGATAAACCCATAGCATTTGCTTCTAGGATATTAAATTCAAGCGAGCAAACTAATTATTCAATCGATAGAGATCTGCAAAAAGAATCTAGAAAAAGCTGGATCAGATGTATATTTCTAATTTTTCGAGATCTAGAGGACAGGCTTATAAGTACTAACTTTTCTTTGACACTTTAGTTCTTCTGAGCCGATTAACTCCCGATTAACTCGAATAAAAACCTGAGGCCAGCCGCTAATTCCTCGAGAAGCCGCCTTCAAAGCCGTAGATATGCTCTCACCGCTTCGACGCAGATAACCTGCTGGACATCGCAGAAACGAAACGATCTCAGATCGGCTAAGAGGCCAGCCTCGGATTAATCTTAGAACGGCTTTACATTACGTTCTCGTAGGTCATCGAAGTAGATAACACGCTAATTCAGTCAAAGAAGCCTGCGTTAGGCCTCCAACCGTTTAGTCAAAGAGGATTTGATTTGTTATGAATATACAAGGAACGTGAGTTGGGGAAAAATATTGAGGAAAAAAGTGATGATGAAAGGGAATGAAGAAATATACGGTTCAGAATTTTTTTGATGAGGCACTGCCTCATGGGACAAGCCGCCACTGATCATGAGTGAAGAAGGTGTATCTGATATTGATAAAAGAGCAGCCGAAGTAGGTGAAGAATTGTTACCACCGAAATCAGGAAAACTATACGAGCAGCAGTACGATGCTTTAAAAAGTGAAAGCGCTTAAAAAATGTGAGACAACCCACTGAAAATGCGCTGTTAGTCTACTTCAATGATAAATCAAAAAGCGGTTTGTGCCTCAACTCTCTGGGCACATTACTCAATGCTGAAATCGGTTATTAACATTAGAGAAGATATTGATATAAGTAAATTTCCAAAATTATTAGCTTTTTTGAAGAGAAGAAATGAGGATTTAAGCCAAAAAGTCAAGAATTCTCACGTCTGAGTAGGTAGATCAGTTCCCCCGGGAGGCTCCGGATGATAAATATTTAATGGTTAAAGTGAATTTGGAAATGTGTTTATATTCAGAAATTTTAAGAAATCAATTTTTTTTGTAGGTTGCACTTATTTTGGGCGTTGCGGAGTTTGTCGGGAAAAGAGTTGGTTGATTTAGAAATCGACTATGAGAGATTTGGGCGATTCCTTCCTAATTGCGATTAGAAACACAAAAAAATTGACCTGAAATTTTGTGGATCAAAAATTCAGAAAACAGTGCCATCAGTTTTGTGGCGATATTTCGATGTGTCATTGCGGAAAGACAGGGACACCTCATTCAAAATTTTTTGTTCAATACATCAACAAAGAATGTATTACGCGAGTAGTAGGAAAACATGTTTGGCACAATTCCACGGCAAAAAGCAGCTTTTTGAAATTAGAAAATGCGACGTCTCATACGGGACAATGTTTAGACGCACATCTGCGTCTTTGTTAGCTGATTCTGGGAACAACAATAGACGTGTTGAAGAGACATGGAGGATGGAAATCCTCCAACGTGGCGAGGGATATATTGAATCGTTCTATTAAAAATAAACAAAAATTTCAGATAAAATATTTGGTCAAGTCGCCAATTCGTCCACTATAGTTATGCCACAGTCTTCATTCTCGCTTCCTGTTTCCGCAGGATCTTCAGAAACAAACACCAGTTCAATATGATAAGGACCTATCTGTTACTCGTCAGTTACCTGCTGCATTAACCCAGGAAAGAGTTGTCAATATGACGAACTGTCACAATATTAATTTGAATATTAACGTTAATTACCATTCTAATTAATTGTAATTTTCAATAAAATATCCCTTAAATTCGTTTGTTTGTGATTTAACTGTTCCGGCAGTTTTCTGTCAATATTTAATCCCGGAGGGATTAAATGTGATACTTTAGTACCTGTCACAAGGGAGTGAAGTTGTCACTTCAGGCCCGGAAGTACGAAAAATAATATATTAACATAGTAATATTTATTCACAATCTCTTGATTACAAAATTTCATACCTGAATACACTGAAATTGGAAAAACATATAAGAGGTAGCCTCAAAAATAGCTTCTTCCGTTTTGGAAGATGATACGTATCCTCTGCCCGAAACCTGAAGAGATTATTTTGTAAATTAGGTGGCGGAAAACGATTTTCTAAACTTGATTTGAGTTTCGCATATCAACAAATCCCTTTGGACGAGGATTCCATACCATTAGTGACAATAAATTTGGTTTATTTCAGTATAATCGATTACCATTCGGTATCAAAGCGCCCCTTCCCTTTTTCAGAGAATTATGGTGGGCTTTTATCAGGTATACCGGGTGTCACAATTTTTCTTGTTGATATATTAATCACCGGTGAGACTGAGGAAATTCATTTAGAGAGATTGAATAAAGTTTTGAAAAAGTTACAAGATGTCGGTTTGAAATTTCAGTTGAAAAATGTAAATTTTTTCAAGAGTCCCTAGAATATTTAGGGTACAGAATAGATTCTGAGGGTTTACACCCCAGTGATTCAAAAATTGAAGCTATTCGCTCAGCGCCTATTCCTGATAATGTATCGCAGCTGAAATCATTTTTGGGATTGATAAATTATTATGGTAAGTTCATTAGAGGTTTGTCCACACATTTAGCTCCTTTATATCACTTATTGAAAAATCAGTTGAATGGCATTGGACAGAGAAATGTCAAACTGCATTTAATTTTGTAAAATCAAAATTGACGTCCGACGATGTTTTAGTGCCATTTCAACCAAAAATACCTATCAAATTGACCTCTCAGTATGGCATTGGAGCAGTAATCTCTCATATATATCCGGACGGCAAGGATAAACCCATAGCATTTGCTTCTAGGATATTAAATTCAAGCGAGCAAATGTATTCTCAAATCGAAAAAGAAGGTCTATCAATCATTTTTGGATTGAGTAAATTCAACGATTATTCATATGGTAATCATTTCATTTTGAAACAGATCATCGACCCTTAACTAGTATTTTTTCTTCAAATAAAGCCATTCCCCAGTTTTCTGCAAATGGGCACTGATTTTGTCAAATTATAATTATACAATCAAATTCATTAGATCGGAAAAGAATCTCGCAGACGGGTTATCGCGATTACCCATTCAAAGCGATAAGGAAAATAATATGTTCGATATCGATACAGAGCTCGATCTGGTGAATTTTATCGATGAAGCCGTGGAATATTCGGTGGAATTCAAAGATATTCAAGATGCGATGAAAAATGATAAATTTTTGAAGAAAATAATTCATTTTATTCAAAATAACACATATTGTTACGAATTGGACAGGTTCAAGTCATTTGTTAGAAAACGATTCGAGTTATCAGTCAATTTGGGCTGTATATTTTGGAATAACAGAATTTTTATACCGGAAAAATTAAGAAATAAATGTCTACGGAATTTACATGCAACACATCTTGGTACTTCAAAAATGAAGAGAACATCAAGATCATATTTCTGGTGGTTAAAAATGGATAGGAACATAGAAAAAAATCACACAAAATTGTAAAAATTGTAATTTATTGAGTGTTAGCCCGTCAAAGGCCGAATTATCCACAAAATACCCATGGTCAAGATTTTTGCGGACCTTTCCGAAATTTTTATTTCTTTTTGGTGGTGGATGCTCATTCCAAGTGGTTGGAGGCGTATCCTATGCATAAAATATCTTCCCAGGCTACTATTAGAGTGTTGAGAGAGATTTTTCTAGGTTTGGACTTCCTAAAATGATAGTTTCAGATCAGGGCCCACAGTTCATGTCTCATGAATTTCAAACCTTTCTAAGGGCGAATAATATTGAACATGTAACGGGCTCCGTATACCATCCTCAATCAAATGGCGAGGCGGAAGCAGGAGTAAAAATAATTAAAAATGGATTGAAGCGGTGCATATTTGATAATACAAGTCATGACATTAATTTTGCATTAGCAAATTTTTTATTTGACTATAGGAACTCGGTACATTCCACCACGGGAGTAACTTTTTCTGAAATTATTTTCAGGCATAAGATAAGGACACGTTTCAGTTCATTATTGCCGGATAATAATAAAGTCAGTAACAAGGTTCTGAAAAGTCAACTGAATCAGAAATTATATTTTCGTGGAAATAGAATAGAATCCTTTCAAGTAAATGACAGTGTTCTAATCAAAGTTTATCAAAACAATAAGGAACGCTGGGAACCTGGAACAATATTAGGCAAATGCGGTAAAAAATGTAGAATGTGAAGATTCAAAAAGGAAGCTCAAAATAGCTTGTCCTTGAGAAGCTTCCGTCTGCTATCCGTTAAACCATCCACTCCCCAGCAACAGTGGAGGGGAACAACGACCAAGCACCAACCGAATGATACCCCCCGCAATCGTCCCAACTCGCAATACGCCAAAAAAACCCACTCTCGCACACAGGCACACAACCTTTTATACAGTCTTCAAAATTGTATATTTTCAGGGGAAACTATGGAACACACCGAGGCCCTATCGGCGGAACTCAACCATTTTTTCAGCATCTTCCTAAATTTGTGAGAGTGTTTACACTTTCTTAACTCGCCAGGCTAGCTTTTACCAGGCGAGGAGCAATGTATTCAAAATATCTCTGTCCAATTGATTTCTTAGCTTGCGGAAGATAAATTCTGCTCTCGTTCCTTGTATAATGGGCATGATTAATGGTTTACATTATGAGCCTCGTGCTGCCATAAAGTGTCAGGATGTCATTCGCTTACAGCTTTCGAATATCCATCATTCCCGCATCTATAAATAATTGGTCGCTGGAATACCTAACACGGAGCCTCAACATAATTTTCATAATTCTCTTTTGCAATACTTCGAGAGGGTCGAACGTGGAACTGTCGCACACCTCCCCAGGCAATAATACCGTACCGACGTAAAGATTCCACAATGGCATGGTACATTATTTTCAGTTCAGGGAATGGAAGAAAGTTCCTAAACTGGGAAAATCTGTATGTGAAGGACCGGATCTTTCTTGAGAGTTCAGCAACATGCACATTCCATCTTAGGAAGCTGTCGATGTGAACCCCAAGGTATTTAACTGCTTTATCAAGTGTAATGTCCTCGTTTCCTACTCTGACGATGTAATTAGGTAAGTTAGCCTCATAGGAGCTGAAAGGCAATATCTTAGTTCTTGTCAAATTAACGGTAAGTAAATTAATTTTGAACCAATGATTTTATTAATATCATTCTCAGCTTTATCCTGACCCCCTCCCAGGAATCTGCCTCGTAGATGATTGCTGTGTCGTCAGCAAACGACAGAACGGTTCCTGTGGACTACAGTTTAAGTAAGTGGTTGATATATATAAGGAACATGACAGGCCCTGAGGTACCCCAAAACGAACAGTCTTTTCTGCGCTACAGATCTTATTTATTTCTACTATTTGCCTTCTATCCTTCAGGTAACTCTCGAGCAACTCAAGATTCTTGCCCCGAAAACCCGAGCGTTGGAGTTTATCAAGCAGAAGCTCATGGCATACGGTGTCAAAAGCTCTCGCGAGATCCAGAAAAACGCCTAAACATGGCCGGTTGGAATCTAGGGCCCTATAAACTTTAGACGTCAACAATGCCAGAGCATCCCGTGTTGAGGTTTTCTCTGGGCGATAGTTGCTCATGTGGAGTTAACCATTATATAGTGGGTACCTCCCCGTAAATTTGTCCAGGTAAGCCACAATTTGCGTTTACAATATTTTTTCATATACCTTAGCAATTCCTGATATCAGCGATATTGGGCGATAGTTGCTCATGTGGAGTTAACTACCGCTTTTGTGGATGGGCCTGAGGACTGCGCACCTGAAATTAGTGGGTACCTCCCCCGTCCTGAAGGACAGGTTAAACAAGAACGCAACCTCTCGAAGGTACATTGAATTCTGTACCGAACTTTTGTCAGCTAATTCGTCCCTCACAGTATTGTCGACATCTGAGGTGTCGATCTGAGCTGCCAAGACTGCTCCCACATTTGAATAGTAGTCATTGAAACTATTTGTAATCTCCATTGGGTCTCCAATAACTACCCCAGATTCCAACTCAATTTTGTTTATTTCACAGGCCTTTTTATATTTACTCTTTCCCACAAACTCATTCACGACTTTCCAAAGACCCTTAGAGTTGTTTTTATTACTACGTAACTTGTTTGAGAAGTATTTAAGCTTGGTTTTTTTTCAATAATTTTATTAGCAAATTACGATAGTTCTTATATCCACCTTTAGTGACCTCGGTTGGGTTTCCGATGTATTCCCGGTGAAGTCTGTCCCTGTGTTTAATAAATTTGGTTAGGCCGACGGTTATCCACGGTTTTTTCTTCTTACACTGCTTCAATTTATACAGGGTGATTCCGGAGGAGACCGTCAGATTTTAGTTGAAGCATACAGTAGTCAATATAGTTTCGGAACAATGTTGGGTTTATGGTTCGGGGCCTTCATTGGGAGTCTACAGGGTGATTTGTCCGATTCGACCGATTTTTCTTTAATTCATAACTTTGGAATGGCTTGATCAATCTTGATGAAATTTCCAGTGTAAAACAATGTGATTATCCTCTTTCAATAATTCCAACATATTTTCAAAAATACAGAATGGGAATTATGATAAGTTCAGATTAAGTATGCAGGTTGAAAAAACACCCTGTACATTCCGTTTTCAGAAATTTTCTACTTGCTTCAGATTCTACCATAAGTTTACATTACTGGAGCGTTTTTATTTTTTTTGGCACACGTCCATTTTTCCTAGAAAAATTTTTCAAAGATAAACAATATCGTTTTTTCGCTCCAAGGCATTGAGAATATTCTGAACTAGATGGTAAAGCTGTATCGTCCAATAATATAAAGCTCTTCCTGAGTCCTAAAATAAATTTTCCAAATTCGAAATTCATTTTTGATCGCTCGTATTCAGATGTAAAAAATCATTCAATTCAAAAAATTTCTTTATACGTACGTGAACCAAAAAAATCTACATACTACTACTACAAATACAGAATAAACATTCGAAACATATGAAAGGCAAAATTATGGATTAACATAAAATTGAGTAATTATTCAGGTGATTTTCGGCACACTTCCGGTTTTCTATGAAGCGAATATTCCTATAATATAGTATGGCCTTATGGTATGTAAAATATTGAATCACGAATGTATGATAAATAGTTTTAATGAAATTGAAAATTCTCCATGAAAATTAAATCTCTATTTAAATCAAGTTCTTTAAGATCCATGGTTACCATCACAGTGAACCACAGAATGAGAATATTTAATAAATAATCTGTCATAAGAAGTGTATTTCAACATGCCTCAATTATTTAGTCATGCGGAATATGCGGATATGATTTTTGTTTATGGTTTTTGTAACGGAAATGGAAATGAAGCCAAAATGGAATACCATAGACGATTTCCCAACCGACGTCAACCAAATAAATGTACTTTCAGACAAGTATTCCATTATTCTAAAGAACATGGGCAATATCCTAGTAAGGCAGAGCACATTGATAGGCCTACTCAAAATAAGATTTTGATTCAAATTGTTGAACGGGTGGAGGAGGAACCGTCTATTAGTACTCTTCAAATAAGTACCGAATTAGGAATTTCGCAGAGCAAAGTGAGCAAGACTTTGAAGAAAGAACAATTCCACCCATACCACTACAAAAGGTGCAAGAACTGTTGCCACAAGATCTGCCCCAACGATTACAATTTTGTCGCTGGGTTATTAGTCACCAACGAACTATTTTTCGTATTCTATTCAGCGACGAGGCTATGTTCACTAAGAATGGAATTTTTAATATCCACAATTCCCACGAATGGGCAAGAGACAACCCGCATTTAAAGAAGAGTCATAATACACAACACAGATTTTCTGCCAATATTTGGCTTGGAACAATAGACGGAAATTTAGTTGGCCCTCACATCTTTGCGGAAAGATTAAATGGTGAAATTTACCTAGATTTTTTGGAAAATATTTTACCAAATCTATTGGAAAATGTACATATCCGCTATATGTACTTTCAGCATGACGGAGCACCACCTCACTTTGCATTGAATCTGAGAAATCACCTGGATGTAAATTATCCGAACAGATGGATTGGTCGTGGAGGCCCTATTACTTGGCCACAAAGATCGCCTGATTTGAACCCTTTAGACTATTTTATGTGGGGATATCTGAAAACGAGAGTTGAAATTAGAAGTAGAGAACACCTAGTTCAAAGGATTTTCGAGGAATGTAATATCTTGAAGCAAAATCAATCCCTCATTAGAAAGTCAATTGGAAATTTAATAAAAAGGTCTCGAATATGTATTCAAAAAAGGGGAAATCATTTCGAACATTCTATGTGAATTTTGTGTTAATCCTTAGTTTTGCCGTTCATGATATGTTTCGAATGTTTATTCTGTATAAGTTGTAGATTTTTTGGTTTAAGTAGGTAGGTATAAAGATATTTTCTGGATTAAATGATTTTATACATTAGAATATGAGTGATTAAATATGAATTTCGAATTTGGAAGAACTACTTTAGGACTCAGGAAGAGCTTTGTATCATTGGACAACACCGGTTTACATTCTAGTTCAGAATATCCTCTCTACCTTGGAGCGAAATAACGATATTGTTCATCCTTGAAAAGTTTTTCTAGGAAAACTGGATGTGTGCCAAAAAAAATAAAAACGCTCCAGTAATATAAACTTATGATAGAATCTGAAGCATGTAGAAAATTTTTGAAAACGGAATGTACAGGGTGTTTTTTCAACCTGCAATCTTAATCTGAACTTATCATAATTCCCACCCTGTATTTTTGAGAAAGTGTTGGTATTATTGGAAGAAGATAATCATATTGTTCTACACTGAAAATTTCATCAAGATTGATCAAGCCATACCAAAGGTATGAATAAAAGAAAAATCGGTCGAATCGGACAAATCACCCTATAGACTCTCATCAAAGGCCCCCAACCATAAACCAAACATTGTTTCGAAACTGCCTTGACTAGTGTATACTTCACCTAAAATCTGACGGTCTCCTCCGGAATCACCCTGTACATTGAAGTAGAATCAGCAATGTGTGTTTTGAATATGTTTAGGAAGGAAGACATTCCGCTCTCTACATTATGGGAACCGTATAGGCCAAACCATGTTTCATTTTGCAAGGACCTTCTGAGCTTTTGCCTGTCAATTTTTTGGATGAAGCCCACATCAGTAAGGGAAACAAGTTTCACCTTCGTGTCGCTAATCTTTATTGACGTTGCGTAATGAACAGTGATGTTCGTCTTGACAACACCTGCTACAATATTTTCAGCTAGAAATGTTCCTGTTCTAATGAAAATGTGGTCTACACAGGATCTTTCACTTTCAGTTACTCGGGTGTACTTGTTTGTCTGGGATACAAAGCCGCATTCGTATAGAATGTTCAGATATTTCTCTGCGTAGTAACTCAAATCATCCATGATGTTAATATTTGTGTCTCCCACTATGAGAAAGGCGTCCACTCCCGCATATTTGAACGCCTTCAAGAAAACCTCTAGGTCACTACTGAACTCGTTTGGGCAAGAAGATGGTGACCTGCAAACCGCAAGCACTACAATGTGTCTTGGATTAACATGCATCCTCACAAGAATCCCATATCCCGCGCCAATTTTATGCGTACTTGCTGTGAAATCGATATTCCTTCTCATGTATACCAACACACCGTCGGCTATTAATACCTTTTTCATTATTGCGAACAAGGTTGAAGCCGTCCATCGATATTGAATCGTTATCTCTTATGTTCCAGGTTTCAGTCAGAACTATGCAGTGAAGAAACTCAAATATGTCTGCTTCACTACAAAGAAATTCTTCAAAATGCTTATGAACACTACGGATTTTATTGTGAATCATCGAAAAACCATTGAACTGATCATTCCTTTCAGCATACAAAACCTCACCCACCTTACCATATGACGCAAACTCAAGGGTATCAACAGTTGGCGCCCGGAAGTCCCGAACGAATTGGTCCATTGAAAAGTGCTAGCAGAACAGAAAAACAGAATTTTCTACAGTATAAGGAAAAAATGTCAACTATTGGTAGTCCAAATTGTAAAACAAAATAAAAAGTAAAGATGAAATAAAGTACAGTCTTATCGCCACACAATCATTCACTTCCTTCTCTAGTTTTCGTGTACAAAAAACAGCATTGAAAATTAAATATACAGTCTAGTGCACACATAGAAACGGGTCAACCATTGATAACTCCTGAATTAAAACCAAGTACAATAATCACAAATATATTAGAGTATACTCTTAAATTAAAACCAAATACAATAATAAAAAATGTATTAGAGTATAGTTTTACATCTACACAATGATCCACCCCCTTTTCTAGTTGTTTCTGACTAAATACAAGGGCAACCATCAATCTGACACCACGAATGAAAACAGCAATGAATAGTCAAATTTCAGCCTCACATACACACATAAACAGGACAACTGTGGGTCACTCTCAAATATAAATCAACAATGAAAACTAAAAGTCATGAATTATCAGTCATACATTCCCACAGTGACATTCATCCTCTTATAGTTTCCTTCGACAAAAGAAAGAAACATGGGGCAATTATAGTTCAGAAACAATTAAAAAAAGAAACAACCATGATACTAGGACTAAGAGATAAGCTCACGCGCATATCGGTAGTGACGTCATCAAGAGACCCCTGGTTGGTTGTTAGAACTGATCAGAGATGTCTCCACATGCTGTATATAACCGGAGGTGGTCTATGACGTTGATATTAGTGTTCTGTGACGTTTAACCTTAAATATAAATAACTTTGCGTTTGACGTCTGCTTTTATTTGTATGTGTATGTGTATTGTGAAAGATAAATTATATTCACATTATTCGGCGAAACCTAGAAAACGACGATTTCGAATAAGCCAATAGGCTTCTTATCTCTCGTCATGCGCGAAGTTTACAAAACTCGTTCTTCTGGACATTAAAATTAAACTATGCAATGTAAATCTATGCTGGAGACATCTCTGTCTCCTCTAACGAACCAAAGGGGGTCTCTTGATGACGTCATGCGCTAATTTGTTCTAAACTCGTACCCCAAGTGAGCTTATCTCTTAGTCCTAGTATCATGGAAACAACTATGATTTATCAAGAGGCAGTCTAACATACACACGTAAACAGGATGATAAATGGTAACTCCCAAATGTAAAAACATGAAAAAAACAAAGATCAAGTACAGATTTACATTCGCTCAGTGCTTCATTTTCCTTCTAGTTTTTGTTGACAGAACGGGTTTTTGGTTTCTCGAGTAATGTCTTCGTAGCTGGGTGCTTGATTTCCTGGGGTGCAGAGTTCTTTAGGGATTTCCGTGGAGCCTTCTCCACCGTCTCAACAGTTGGGGTAGAAGGTGCGCTGTTTGGCTTCTTCACAGGTGTAGAGCTTTTTTCCAACTCATCAATTCCATAATAGTCTAAGATCCCGCTGCGGGATTGGTGTGCTCATCGATTTTTTGTTTAAAACCAAATTTTTATATTTATTTATAATTGATAGAATATATATTTACTAGGGTGCCCATCAAAATTTGGCCGCCATTATTTTTAATTGATTTTTGGTAAAAATTTTCGTTTATTTATTCTTTAAATAAAATAACGTCTACATCACGGTAATTAATATGAAGATTCTAGAAAATTCACGGTTGCCGTTGCGCACCTGGCCGCACCTCTTTGCAGCCAGGTGTAAACAGGTATAATTTCGATAAATTTATACGTTTATAACCTATGTTCATTAATTATATGTCAAATTGAAGCTAATTTTTTCTATTAATTATCATATAAAGTGGCTTAATTAAATCTGGCCTCAAATAAGGGTTACTGGTTGTTAAAGATAATAAATATTTAAGGTAGAGTGAAAGAGAATTAGCGCGTAACATCATTTGTCTGACGAGGACAGCGATTGCCGGCTGTGCAACGCTTTTAAGCCATTGCGCATGCGTCGAACGTTAGTCTTCTCAACCACCGGGGAGTAATAGAGACGACTTATAATAAATACTCCAAAAAATATGTAATTTTTTTCAAAATGACAAATTTAAAAATTGCAACAAAAAAGTTAGCAATTTGTCTATCTGCTTATTTTTTAGAGGGTGATTTTTTTAACATTTTGATGAAGCAATAAACGAATTACAGATTATTTGAATGATTCAAACTTAAATATTACATCTCTATTAGATATTAATGATATTAAATGGTTTTTTAAAATGATAATAAATTTTGAAGTAATTGTTTTTTTCGTACAAATAAAAGATTCTCTAAAATGGAGTTAGATAATTTGCTAATTCGAACGTCGATATTTAATATTAATTTAAAAAATAAAAAAATTAAACCAAGGTGACTTAAGTAAAAGAAAATTTTATTGTGAAAGTATTATTTAAAAATTTTATTAGATTTTATTCAAGTATTTAATTGTCTGTTACATATTAATTAAACATTTAAGTCAATTAAAAAATTTATCTTATAATTCTTATATTTCCGTAACTCTTATTTAAAAATCTTAATCATCGGAGCTTTCAATTGTACTGTCATCACTTTAATCGCTACAAATATCAGAATCGTCGTTATCGGAAGCTTTGTTCGTGGATTCACATAGTACACTATCAGGGGGTGGAAAGTCAGTTCAAAACGACTGTACCTCGTTTTGGGCTTATTTTGGTCAAGTTGGAGTCACTACACGATTGTCAATCTGGATCGACCAATCAGAAAATAGAATGAAAATTGTGGAAGGGATCGAAGAAATTTCTGGGAATTTTCTACCGTAATGGCGGACAAGAAGAAAGCATGGACAATAAAAGTCATTTTTAATAATTCGTCGCATGGCTATAAATACGGACTCTCTCAAATTTCCGTTCTTTCTGGCTTTGGCGATATTGTAGAGTGAATCTTTTGGACTTTCAGTATCGAATCGTGAATTTTAAAATGGGTTTCAATTGTTGTGTTAAAAGATGTTCAACCAAATATGGTAAAATGCGTGGATACCATTTTCGTAGATTTCCACAAAGTAGAGAGGTGAGTGTAACAAATGATTACAAATTATTTATCCTCGTATATTTATATTTAAAACTTTTTAGGTATTGGAGAAGTGGTTAACAAAAATTGGGAGAGAAGACTTGAAGGCAAAATCTTCAAGAGAACTTTATGACAATTACAGGGTTTGTGATAAGCATTTTACGCCTGACGATTATATTCCTGCTAATAACAAAGCAGGAAGTATCCTTAAACTAGATGCTGAACCCTCATTATTTCTAAATCTTGCTGATGGAAACTCAGGTTTGTTTCTTATTTTATTAATTGCAATTTTCATACATAAAAGTCTTACTTTGCTATATTATAAACAAGACATTATTTGAGAATCTTTTATAGATGAATTAACATGGAATCGTGAAGCGTACAAAATATTTCATAAGTCTACTCTTTTCAGAAGCCACTGAACAAATATTGGAACCTAGGGTATCTTATATGGAAGAAGCATCACCAAGTAAGTTTTACATAATACTAGTTACATTTAAGATCTATTTTAGCATGTCCAAGAAATGCACTAATTTAACTTATACACAATATTATAGACATTTTTCTGAATTTTTTTGTTAAATTTTATATGCTAATATGGATAAAAATGTCTGTAATATTCTCACAGGAAAACAAATTTTGGGCCAGTCTCAAGATCCCATCAAACGTATAGCCAGTAAAAAATATGAAAAACATAAGAAGTATTTGTCAAAAAAATGAAAAGTTTTGATGATCTTAGGCCTACCAAAATTTGTTTTCATTGATTTATTTTTTTCCTTATTTGTATGTGAATTCTTCACAATTCTTTGAGGTTAATTATTAACAATTAGTGTTTCATGTACCAGGTTATTGGACTCTTTACCAGATCCTTGAAAGTTTGTTCGATTAATTAAGAAAACAAAATAATTTTTTTAAATGCATTTTTTTAGTATGTTTGTAGATGCCAAATTATTTTTCATATCTTATTAATTGTAATGTAACCATGTCTTAATGACAGTATAACACATTATTTTTGGAATCGATAACATTCACTGTGTTATGAAATAATTGTGTATTATCCATATTTTCAGATTTATTTGCTGTAATCGTATTGTATGATCTCAGGCCTACCAATATTTGTTTTCGTTGATTTAATTTTTTTCCATATTTATATGTGAATTCTTCACAATTCTAATTCTTTGAGGTAAAATTGATTATTAACAATTAGTGTTTCATGTACCAGGTTTTTGGTCTCTTTATCATATCCTTGAAAGTGTGTTCGATTAATTAAGAAAACATAATTATTTTGTTAAATGAATTTTTTCTAGTATGTTTGTAGATGCCAAATTATTTTTCTTATCTTATTAATTGTAATATAACAATGAAAATATCACACATAATTTTTGGAATCGATAACGTTCACTGTGTTTTGAATTAATTGTGTTTTATCCATATTTTCAATTTATTTTGCTGTAATCGCATTGTAATTGATTGTAAGCCCAGAAATTACGGTAATGTTAATAAAATTCAGAATATAGCTTTAATTTGTTTTCTTTTCACGATAAAATCTAATTTTAATTGCATTTTCTCTGAATTTGAATTGATAGAAGCTCTTTCATTTCCAACTTGATTCAAATCAGGTTGGAAATGACTTGGTTTCTATCAGTCCAATTTCAGCGAAAAATGCGATTAAAATTTCTCAATTTCGAATAGCCCGCCAATACCCCCTCTTTTACCCCCGCCACAATTTCTACCTCCCTGCCCTTTTAGTTCGCTTCACTACAACATCAACCGCTAGTGTCGCGTTCATTTGCGCATTCACAAAAATCTGCTAGAGTTGCCGATCTATATACTTTTATTTGTCTATGTACACTATTTACTTGCGTTGGAGTTGCACAGCCGGCAATCGCTGTCCTCGTCTGACAAATGATGACTTTATATGATAATAAATCAAAAAAAATAGCTTTAATTTTACATATAATTAATGAAAATAGGTTATAAACGTATAAATTTATCGAAATTATACCTGTTTACACCTGGCTGCAAAGAGGTGCGGCCAGGTGCGCAACGGCAACCGTGAATTTTTAGAATCTTCATATTAATTACCGTGATGTAGACGTTATTTTATTTAAAGAATAAATAAACGAAATTTTTTACCTAAAATCAATTAAAAATAATTTAGTTAAAAATAATGGCGGCCAAATTTTGATAGGCACCCTAGTAAATATATATTCTATCAATTATAAATAATAATAAAAAACAAAAAGTCGATGAGCACACCAATCCCGCAGCGGGATCTCGTACTAATAGGACGTATTGGAATAAAAATTTGTGCATGTATGGACGTTATTGCCATCTCACATATTCTCAAATTCATTCATTATCGTAGACCCCTTCCACCTGAAGATATACTAAATTGAGTATCGAACAAAACTCAAAGAAAACTATGAGTAGATATATATACAGGGTGGCCATTTGCAAACGAAACAGACGAGATTACAGACGAAATAAGTTTTTTCGATAGAAATGCTCGGACAGGACTACTTAAGATGTACGTTACGGACGCATAGCCCTTCAACCCTTGCTACTACAACCCTCGCCCCCAAATTTTGAATAGGGAAGATGGGGTGAGTGATACCTCATTTGGAAGGTTTTTTTATACTGATTTCAGCACAGTAATTGTTTTTTCATTTTATGCATTAGTTCTCGAAATATTCTTAACTAAGTATTTGAAAATGAAGAGGTGTTTTCATGGCATGGTTTTTATGTGAAAAATCGACATTTTGAGCTTCAAAACAACCATGACTGGCTTCCTTCCTCCAATCCACTGACATAGAAATCTTTAATCAAGATGCTGGAAATTATGTGGAAGATCAGATTGTGTTTCAGCAGGATGGAGCTCCTCCACATTACGCCTTACCAGTTCGAGAATATCTGGATCAAAGATTTCCAAATCGGTGGATTGGAAGAAGGGGTCCCACTGAATGGCCAGCCAGATCGCCAGATCTGTCACCACTAGATTTCTTTCTTTGGGGCCACTTGAAGAGTAAAATTTACTCTACACAGCCCGATTCCATAGAAGATTTAAGAAGACGTATAGTGAACGAATGTCGTCAAATCACTCTAGAAATGCTGCAAAATGTTCGTTTCGAACAAAACTTATTTCATTGTATGGAAGCTAATGGTGAACAATTTGAATATTTACACCTACGGTATGCGGTATGACTTCATTTGCCCAGTGGTAGATGTTTTGCAATTTCAAATACGGAAATTTTGGTGTTTCGGAAGCACGAAATGTCAATTATTCGCAAAAAATTAATTTAAGTGATAAAATTAACTAACGCATGAATATATCGAGAACTAATGCATACACATCTGAAAAAATTCGATATACTTTTTCCGCTGAGAGAGTAGAATGTAGGCTTCGTTCGTGAGAATCACTTACCCACTTCCATAATAATTTCAATTTATCTCGCGGACACTCATTCCTCTTGGTATTCTGCCATCTATTATTTCTGGAAGAATGCACTTCTTGTAAAAGTCCTCTAATTGTGGAAGCATCGTATATCTCAAGAAATTCCGATCCGAATTATTATGGTTTGCACATGGAAATCATTATCGCAATAAAGAATCAAGTCGCAATATTCTCTACGGCATATATTTAATTGTCCCTGAATTTGGTAAAAATAGTACCATACCTGGGGTCATAAATGATCATAAATGAAGGATAAGATTCTATTGGCCCATCTGCCGTAAAGAGGTGTCAACCATTGGGAGGCGGGCCAAATACAATTATTTAATACAAGAACGAGAATAACTCGAAAAATTGAGAAAAGTGAAAAAAAAATTTAGCTAATTTCAAAGTTCAATGTAATACCGAACGACTACCTATGAGTTTTTTTCGATAAAATATTTCCTTGGGGAAATATTTGCATCTGAAGAGTATTTCAATTTTCAAAGTGTAATTAGCCAAAAACTATGCATCATATCAAAAATCGGCGGAAGGTACGCACTAGGGAATACTCATGCCATTGCTCACTCAAATTTTGAATGAAATCCGACAAACGGTTTAAGCGTTATTCTTGAAGTAAATTAACATTGAAATAGTATAGGCACAAAGAAGGTGATGTACAGCCTTAAATATTTATTATCTTTAACAACCAGTAACCCTTATTTGGGCCAGATTTAATTAAGCAACTTTATATGATAATAAATAAAAAAAAATTAGCTTCAATTTTACATATAATTAATGAAAATAGGTTATAAACGTATAAATTTATCGAAATTATACCTGTTTACACCTGGCTGCAAAGAGGTGTGGCCAGGTGCGCAACGGCAACCGTGATTTTTTAGAATCTTCATATTAATTACCGTGTTGCAGACGTTATTTTATTCAAAAAATAAATAAACGAAATTTTTACCAAAAATCAAGTCGATGAGCACACCAATCCCGCAGCGGGATCTCGTACTGATAGGACGTATTTGAATAAAAATTTGTGCATGTATGAACGTTATTGTCATCTCACATATTCTCAAACTCATTCATTATCGTAGACCCCTTCCACCTGAAGATATACTAAATTGAGTATCGAACAAAACTCAAAGAAAACTATGAGTAGATATATATACAGGGTGGCCATTTGAAAACGAAACAGACGAGATTACAGACGAAATAAATTTTTTCGATAGAAATGCTCGGACAGGTAGATTTCTGTTTCGAGGGGGATAACTTAAGATGTAGGTTACGGACGCATAGCGCTTCAACCCTTGCTACTACAACCCTCACCCCCAAATTTTGAATAGGGAAGATGGGGTGAGAGATACGGATTTGAAAGGTATTTTTATACTGATTTCAGCACAGTAATTGTTTTTTCATTTTATGCATTAGTTCTCGAAATATTCTCAACCAAGTATTTGAAAATGAAAAGGTGTTTTCATGGCATGGTTTTTATGTGAAAAATCGACATTTTGAGCTTCAAAACAACCATGACTGGCTTCCTTCCTCCAATCCACTGACATAGAAATCTTTAATCAAGATGCTGGAAATTATGTGGAAGATCAGATTGTGTTTCAGCAGGATGGAGCTCCTCCACATTACGCCTTACCAGTTCGAGAATATCTGGATCAAAGATTTCCAAATCGGTGGATTGGAAGAAGGGGTCCCACTGAATGGCCAGCCAGATCGCCAGATCTGTCACCACTAGATTTCTTTCTTTGGGGCCACTTGAAGAGTAAAATTTACTCTACACAGTCCGATTCCATAGAAGATTTAAGAAGACGTATAGTGAACGAATGTCGTCAAATCACTCTAGAAATGCTGCAAAATGTTCGTTTCGAACAAAACTTATTTCATTGTATGGAAGCTAATGGTGAACAATTTGAATATTTACACGTACGGTATGCGGTATGACTTCATTTGCCCAGTGGTAGATGTTTTGCAATTCCAAATACAAGTACGGAAATTTTGGTGTTTCGGAAGCACGAAATGTCAATTATTCGCAAAAAATTAATTTAAGTGATAAAATTAACTAACGCATGAATATATCGAGAACTAATGCATACAATGAAAAAAAAACAATTACTGTGCTGAAATCAGTATAAAAATACCTTTGAATTGAGGTATCACTCACCCCATCTTCCCTATTCAAAAATTGGGGGTGGGGGTTGAAGCAGCAAGGGTTGAAGCCGTAACCTACATCTTAAGTTGTCCCCCTCGAAACAGAAATCGACCTGTCCGAGCATTTCTGTCGAAAAAACTTATTTCGTCTGTAATCTCGTCTGTTTCGTTTTTAAATGGCCACCCTGTATTGAACTAAAAATAACCAAGCTGACAGTTTTCCTTCAGTTTTATTTAAGCAACAATCCTGTCTCACTTAGAACTATGCTACTTCAAGTATGATCAGAAAAATTTATCAGTCTGTTGAAAAGGTCTTTTTTTATAATGATACCATATTTACGAACGGACAAACACTATTGTCCTTTGAAATACCTAATATGATTCTTCGAAATCAAATCTTCCGAAACGTGTAAATGACTTTTATGAGCATTACATTAAATTTTTTTAGAATAATAATTCTTCTGAATTTTGAGAATATTCATTATTTTACCGTAAATGAACCATTTCTATTAATTTTACATACTGAAACTGAAGTAATAAGTCCGACCAATGTCAATCGAATAAACATCTATGACAGCATCGAGCATTGAAATTTCTGACAAACTTTTCGACTTTGATGAAAATTTTGTATTTTCAGACTAATTTGGGCTTCTCTATGAGTTTGTAGGAAATGATATGTATCGGGAGATGGGAAATTTTTTGTAGTTTCGTTTGCGCTGGCGGCCCAAAAGTTTTAATGAGCCTAGAATTGACACGAAACACAAGTGTCAGCTTTTGTGATTGCCTGCCCTGAAGTAAATGAAAAACAAATTCTATCTTGTGGTGTCTGGTTAAAGGAAGCTACGACAATGAAATTTGAAAATATGTAAGATATCAATAATATCAACAATACATGTACAGGGTGTCTCAAGTTCGAGTGCCTATTAGACGTTTCTGGAGAACTAGACATATTTGAAATCTGAAAATTGGGATTATGATATTGTTCGAAGTTCTGTACAGAGCTAAAATATTTTCGAAGCCCAAAAAGTTCCGGTTATACAGGGAGTGAAAATAAATTCGACGAAAAAATTTTTTTTCAAGTTTTCCATTCCTGGTATGATCGAGTATTCAATAGTGAATACATTTCTGTTGACACCATTGTATTAAATCGAATAGTTTTCAAAATATCCAAAAAAAAACTGGAAAAAAAGTCTAATATGTTCATTATTCTTATTTTAAATATCCTGAGCGTAAACCGTTTTTACAACATCGAAGAGGAAGGATGTGAAAAGGTCATGCTTCTTTTGGATTTCAAATATATCATTACAGGGTGTTTCAAATTTTGTGTTGAAAATTGTGATCTTAAATTGGCCATAACTTCTGTTTTTCAAATTAGAACCCTATTTTTTTATAATTTTGTTGGATTCTGCGGTCAAGAATAATGATAGTTTTCTCACATGATTATGCTCCTAAATTCAATAATTTCAATAGTTATTTGAGATTTTCTGGATTTATGTAGTACGTAGAGTCAAATTCATAAAGATATTCTGTGAGCATAGAAGATAAATCATCCCATTAATAATTCACAAGTGCCAGACAGGTCTTATTGTTAGTCGTTATGAAATATTTTGATTTCACAAAATGAATCGTTGCTATTCTAATAATGAGATTCTGAATTTATTTCTTATATTGTAAATTTTCTATTGTATACGCAATACACATTCAAATGCACTTAATGATATTGTTTATTTCAAATGGTGGATGACACAAAATGTTGAGTATCCAATGAGAAGTATCCCCATTTTTTTTTACAATTTCTGAAAAGATGTTTCAAACTTTCCAAATTTTGGAATGTAAGAGCCCCTAAAGAATACAAAAAAGGGCAGTTGATGAAATTAGTATTTCGACTTATTTCGAAGCGAATGAGAATTCATCTCTTCAATAGGAAACACATTAAATAGATTCGCTACTTCAGTACACCGAATTATGATTATAAATAAATTATGATAATAAAAATACGTTTCAAAACTCAAATTAACAAAATAAATGATCAGGTAAGAGTCTCAATATGGTACCCATTTTGTTCCACACACTTTCGAATACGTCTTGAAACACCTCGGTTAGTCGCTCGCTCAATTTCCTCCCCTTTTAGGGAGTGGAAAGCATCCTCCACACAGCCGTATCAAATCTTCTTTGCTTTCAATAGGAGATTCATAGACTATGTTTTTTATTTTACCACATAAATAAAAATCTAAGGGAGTAAGATCGGGAGATCCTGGGGACCAAAATAGTGGAGAACGGCGTCCGATCCACCGATTACCAAATATTGCATTCAGTTCTTCAGACACCTCGTGCGAACTATGTGCCGGAGTCCCATCTAATTGATAATGTGCGGTAGTCGACATACTCAACGGCAGTTCATCCAAAAACTCAGAAACAAAATTTCTCAGGATTTCCAAAAATTTTTCTGTATTTAAATTTTCTTCATAAATGTAGTACCGCACTTTATTGTTCATCAAAAGAGCAAACACATTAGAACTAAATTTGTTCTGGGGGTTTCTTTGTCTTTTTCTATGAGGATATTCACTTCTCCAAATGTGGCAATACTTTCTTTTAAATAGTCCTTCATTATTGAATCTTGCTTCGTCTGTCCAAATGATCTTTTTCAAAAAAATTTCATCATTTTCAAGTTTTTCTAATATTCCTCTACAAAAATTTAACCTTTTTATGTAGTCACCTGGTTCTAATGCATGAACTTTCCCTTAATTGTAGTCATGCATGTTGTATTTTTTCAAAATTCGGTGCACTGAACTTCTGTCTAAATCGATTTCATGAGCTGGACTTCGAATAGATGCATTTTCATTCAATTCGAAATAAGTCAAAACACTAATTTCATTTTCCTCATCATCAACTACCCTTCTTTTGTATTCTTTAGAGGCTCTTACACATCCAAAACTTTGAAAGTTTGAAACATATTTTCTAAAGATCTCCGTCATGGAAGGTAAATGGGGATACTTCTCGTTAAAGGCCTGGCAGGTTCTACTAATAATTCTGTCACATTCACCATGTATATAAAATAGATCCAGAATTTCGTAATTAGAATAACGGTTCATTTTGTTAAATCGAGAAATGAAGATAACGAATAACAATAACACCTGACACTTGTGAATTATTAACAGATAATTTATCTTCTATGGGTACAGAGTGTTCCCATGGTTTCGAAAGAATATTCATTGAATTATTTTAGATGCAATCAATTTGACTCTACGTACTCCATAAATCCAGAAAATTTCAAATAACTCAGAAATTATTGAATTTAGGAGCATAATCATGTAAGAGAACTATCATTATTTTTGACCGCAGAATCCAACAAAATTATAAAAAAATAGGTTTCTAATTTGAAAAACAGAAGTTATCGCCAATTTAAGATCACAATTTTCAACATAAAATTTGAAACACCCTATAATGATATTTTTGGAATCCAAAAGATGCATGACCTTTTCACATCCTTCCTCTTCGATGTTGTAAAAACGGTTTACGCTCAGGATATTTAAAATAAGAATAATGAACATATTACTGACTGTACATATTTGATTTTTTTTTTCAGTTTTTTTTGGATATTTTGAAAACTATTCTATTTAATAGAATGGTTTTAACAGAAATGTATTCACTATTGAATACTCGTTCATACCAGGAATGGAAAACTTGAAAAAAAATTTTTTCGTCGAATTTATTTTCACTCCCTGTATAACCGGAAGGTTTTGGGCTTCTAAAATATTCAAGCTCTGTAGAGAACTTCGAACAATATCATAATCCCAATTTTCAGATTTCAAATATGTCTAGTTCTCCAGAAACGTCTAATAGGCACTCGAACTTGAGACAGCAGATATCTTATGAGGCATAAAGTAATGAAAAAATTTTTTTTGGAAATCAACCTTCTGATTTCCATAACTCTTGAACGATTGGACGTATTTAAACCAATAACGAGGTTGACCAAGGTATTCGGACAGTTAACCTACTCCGAAAATATGAAAACTCTGTCACATCTTTCGGAAGATAGAAAGTATACGGCGGGCTGGACGAACATACTCAAGTTTGACCATGTATTCTTCAGCAGGGAGTCTAACCCACCCGATTGAGACCATTTTCAGCTCGATATTCGAAAATTTGAGATACTTGAGTAAAACAATAACACATAACAACCTGTTTTACTAGGACAGGCGCAAAAAAGGTATTATTCCCGAATTTTTCCTTCCATTTTTTATGGTTTCTAAAATTATACGCTCTTTGATCTCTAAGGCGTGCACTGTCAAGTGCGTTTCTCCAGGCAGAAAATAAATTGGAAGTTATCGAGAATGGCCTCCCTTGAAGGCATACCCTGCTTACCTCTATGGCATCTTTGTCCAAAGTAACCGGTACCATCACACCTGCAAATGAAATATGGTCTTTGGGAGATTTGTATGCACGTGCCACCATTCATACATGGATTTGGATAGCAATTATCTCTTCTTTTCCCTGGAAGATTAACAAAATGAATAAAAGTTAGTTGGAGGAAATATATTGTGTGAAGGTTTCAGAAATACCATTGAAGGATAGCCAATTTGGAATGCATTTACGTTGGGTAATCTTATGAATTTATCTACGAATTATTTCAAATTTGAATTATTTTTGATTTTTAAGCCATTAAAATGATTGATTTTCACGTTATTGTTCATAGAGGAACAATATCATTTGTTGTTATCGAACATCAAGCCGTGAATTTTGATGCAGAAACTAGAAAAACTTAACAATGTTGAGCCCGTCATATATCTATATATTATTTCTGAAGAAGATGAGCTAAATATTTCATATTTACAGAAAAGATTTTTTTATGAAGTTTTCAGTGAAGTCCGTTATAAGTCAAATCAGTCAGCAGTTATGATAATCTGAATATGGGTTCCCCAATAACTACAGAAATATCAGAATGATTCTTTTATAATTTCGAAATCGTTTGAATAAGGTTGAAATCGATAAGTTTTTGAAATTTTATGGGAATCATCTGTCAAGAAAAATTCAAAAGTTCCAAAATATTTTTGGGAAATACTCGATTTGTCATGAAACAATCGATAGATGCCTACGAAATGTAAAATCATATTCAAAAATAAAATGGAAGATTAGGAAAAAATTCGGAGAAATCCATTTTACACCCTGTATAACCGAAAATGATAAGCTTCAAAAAGATCTCTGCTCTGTAGGAAATGTCGAAAAATATCAGAATCTCAATTACGAATAAATTCATTTTTTCAGAAGAACTCAATATGCTTTAATATTGGAAAAAAAGTTTTCGAATCGATATTTATATCAATGAGTTGAATCATTAAGTTTTATTCACAGATCTCGATGAATCAGCTTGTATATTTCACCTTTTAGAGCACTGTTGCATTCAGCCATTGTTTCGTATCTATATTCAGATATACATCCAAAACCGCAAGAGCAAATTCCATTCTTTATTCGACATCCATCTTTAGTTTGATCCATATCACAAGCAGTGCAGATTCCTAAAGCTGAAAAAAGATTGATACATACTATCAAAGACAATCTGATTCAATATAAGAGTATGTTAAAAAGGAACGACAATTACGAAAAACCATCGCTCCTGTGGTGCGATCTAGTCATTATTGATGCATGGTAATCTCAGAGAATCAAGACCTCAGGTGCAACTGTGCAGCAGTCTCGAGGTGATTGCCTCTCATCAACACAGTGTGGCACTGACAGTATTGAAGGAGACTGCCAGTCTTAACGAAGAATGTGATGAAACTTCCAGACATGTCCAGAAAAAGTGCCATCTACATCTTGTAGACTGGAGCCAGACTCACTTTCTCTGCTCTGAAAATTTCAGCCCTCTAGCCCATTCCGTTCGTACGTAATCATGCCTACGGACGGACAAAATCGATTTGGACCACGGATTTTTCATTAGCATCCTTAAGAAACGACTGGTACTTCTTTTACCCAAATATTCGAAAATCACGTATATTGAGGGAAATCTATAAGCAGTCTGTTCAGGTGAACAAGAGCACTTGATTCCCAGAATGATACAATTCAAATAGATATAAGACAAAAAATAACAACAAAAATAGAAGACTTATAATTAAATACGACAACAAAAAAGCATTCGAAACACAAAATTCTATAGATCCAACACAGCAAAGAAGAAATATTCACGTAAAAAATCAAAGAAACTTTTTCTTTTGATTCCGTGAGTTCTCCATTAAAAGAATTAACGAAAGTTCAAAGGCCAATTGTTTTATTTAATTTGAGGAGGTTTCCATATCACAGATGAATGACAAATTTTATTTAATTCCATGAGTTCTGTCGATTTTAATATTCAATAAAAAATGTTAACGTTTATGCCTCGTTCAACGCAAATTTATTTGAACGTGAGAAGATGTCTATCGGAACGTTGGCAGAAAGAACAATAATAGAATCAATCATTCTACAAGAATTATTGTGCTTATTTATCGAACACCATTTCAGGAGGAATTTGTTCAATACTTACCTAAAATAATAAAAAAAATCTCTCTGATCATTTTGAAAAAAGGTATCCGTTTTGTATCCAATTAGTTGAGATTTTCTATGAACAAGCAAGTGGAGATAGCACAAGAAGCCCGTTGTTTTGTCATTGAGAGGCTCTGCCTTCACTACAACTCAACTCATTTATTTGACTGAAGCTACAGATAAGAGAAAATACTGACAGAAATGAAGCAGCACTTCTGTTTTGATAACAAAGTCGTTGGCCTCTGCTTCTTCCCACTCCGATTTCGATAAATCAAAGGGCGGTACGTTAATAGGAAACTTGATACTAGTTGTACCCATCACCGGATATTTGCTTCATTAAAATCATCTATCTAACTTCTTTGTCGTTAATGCGAGATGTACCAGTTTTCTTCATCGTTTTTTTTTCTGCATTAGGAACGTCTGAGATATGAAATGTGTGTCAAATTAAACCCAAAGCTTATTGATTCTCAAAAAATTTTGTTCTGTTGAATTTGGTAATATTTGTTCTGAGTTGTGCCCTCTAAATTGTTTCTATTATTTCGTACGGTTTCTCGAATTATTTCACACAATTCATAAAACATTAGATTCTGCTCGCTTGTTCCGAAGTCTTTCCCGAACTCTGGAACAGTTAGAAACAAAAATAACCAAAATTAAGTATAGACAAATAAAGTATAAATGAGAAAAACAACATATATATTGAATTAACAATAACCATAAGTATTGACAAAATATTTTTCCGCAAATTGCCAGGAAATTTTGACATTCCTGTCAAAATTTCTTGAAGAAAAAGTCAGGACTTTCCGTACAGTTGTTAGTGTTCTACATAAATGATAGAAAACACATTGCTTATAAGGAATTAATTTATATTTTGAAAACATCAAGTCATTGCTGAATACATTTTTAAGATCAATTTGTTATATTTACAGTAATTTGACAGTTAGTACAATTATTGAACATTGGAGGAACACTCTTAGAACTATGAGAAACATTTTGGACAACATGCAGGGTGGAAGGGTCATTTTGTTGAATATTTTGTACTGTGAAAATTTTATTTGCCACCTCAACCTTATTGTTAAGCGATTCTTCGATATATCCTTCAGCAACGTTTGATGACTTCCATCCGCCATGCCTCTTTAAACTAGTTATGTCGGCACCAGAGTCAACCAATATTGTTGCAGAAGACCGACGAAAGCAGTGACCAGTATATTCTGTCGGATTTACCAAGTTCAAATAAGTAGCAACTATTTTGGGCATTTTTCTAAATTGATGAATTCCTACCACTTGTCTACAACCCTTTCCGCTTTGATATTTAAAGTTAAGTAAAAATAAAAAATCGGTCACTGTTCATATTTTCTGGTCTTAACGAAACATACTTTCGATAAACATTCAAGTAGATCTGATTAATTACCAATGATCTTGGTTTGTTGGTTTTCGAATCAGGTATGCTGATTAAAAGCTTAGATTCTAAGTCTTCTATATCGTGTACAGTCATTCGGACTAACTCATCCATTCTACAGGCCCCAGAAATACCAAATATTACAGCCACCTAAAAAATAAATAAAGCTATAATCTAAATAGAAATTAAAAACTTGTAAATTACCTCAATCATTAAATTTTCTTTATCTGGAGCTTCCTGGATAAATTTCTCAATTTCTTCCTTCGTTAAAACCATAGATTTCTTTGCCCTATAACCTTGAGCTTGCTGTTTCAATAAAGAACGAAGTTTTGAGTATGTAGATATATCTACATTGTGTTTAAGTGCAAGGGTTGACTTCAGCATTGAATAATTGGCCCATAATGTTGAAGATTTCATCTTTAAACAAAGGTCTAGGAAGTATGCCATTACAACAGAGAGAAGAGAAGAGAAAGAACTCGTATTTTCACTCATGCGATAATCCATAAAACGTCTGTATGCATTTTCGTACTTTTCTCTTGATTTCTTTGGCAATAATTCTAATGAAGCAGTATTCAATGCCTCAACCAGCTCTGGAAGAGTCCCAGGAATGGAAATTTCATCATCACTAATCATTTTACTTTCGAGAACACCAGCAATTAAATTTATAAGCGTCAAGTTTGACAATTCAACCTCAATACGTTTCCATAGTAACCCAAGTAATTTTATTAGGAATTTCAAAGCACCATTTATTTGGGAATAAAATTATCGCGTTTTTTTTTTAAATCAATCAATATCTGTCGAATTTTAAACGATTTGCGGAAAAATAGTATGTTTACCTCGTAGGAAAAGCCACATTCCTGGACTCTGTGTTGCTAAGTCTCGGCTTGCTCCTCGACTTAGCAATCTTCACAGTCGTTTTTTCTATTATTTCGTACGGTTTCGCGAATTATTTCACACAATTAGATTCGGCTCGCTTGTTGCGAACTCTGGAACAGTAAGAAACAAAAATAACCAAAATTAAGTATATACAAATAAAGTATAAATGAGAAAAACAACATATATCTTGAATTAACAATAAGTATTGACAAAATATTTTAAAATATAGGGATAGTTATATTGCATGCCATAAAATGTTCATTTATATATTTCGATGTACCTCTAACCAGGAAGTCGTTGTTTCAAAACATTAAGTATATTCTAATAAAATATTTCAGTGAATGTTACAATTTTGTTCTCAAAAGATTGCATAATTGCATGACGACGTGGAACTGAGATAGGAAAATAGGTTGTCAATAATAGTTCAATTTACCGCCGCATGGCGTCTCCAGCTTCTCTGATTTTTGGTTTGTTGATATTTTCATAACCTCGTCATTTCTGTTTTGATCCTTTGCACAGAACACACCTTTGGGAACTTAGAAGCACCTGTTACATCCACAAAGGATCAAAACAGAAATGACGGAAGTTATAAAAATATCAACAAACCAAAAATCAGAGAAGCCGGAGACGCCATGCGGCGGCAAATTGAACTATTAATGTGTACCTATCTCAGTTTCTACTCAATATGTAATTACTTTATGGTCCCAAGCATCAACATCAACATTGTCGCGCACATAGTAGCCGCTAGCACATCGCGGGCGGAAGGGGCAACTTATTTCGGACGAAATGACGACAATGAAGAAAATTCCAGCAAATTGATAACGATGGAGAAAAGGTGCATGGCACTAGTCATTTCGATGTTGCTACTTGGCTAACACTAATGCCTGATGATTTAAGAGCTGAAATTGTTAAAGCGGGAAGTGAACCCTATCAAAACAGAGATGACCAATTTGTAGATACTGTCCAAAGATCTGGAGATAAAATAAAAGGAAAGAGCCGATATTTTCATTCAGAATGGTCTTATAGTGTTACCAAATGGAGAAAAAGTACTCAGAAAATGGATGGTATACTCTCCAATAAAAAAAGTTTATACTGTTTTTGCTGCAAATTATTCACGCACCCTGAAACAAAACAGAGTTTCGTCAACGGTTTTAATTCATGGTGGAAACTAAATCCTGAAGTGTCTAAACACGAGAATTCCTAGGGCCATCTCTCCTGTTTTGAAAAATGGAAAATCTTGGAGAATGGATAGAGGCTGCAAAAAACCATCGATCATGAGCATCAAATGGTTTCAGACCAAAAAAAATTTAGAAAGCACTGACGTGAGGTCAGATTGCTTTGGCGCTCTTGTTGAGCTACTTGCGAGTAAATATTCAAACCTTAACAAATCCATAAGCTCTCTGATCGGGTGAACAATAGTCCTTTTCCGTACTATGGGACAATGTGATGCAAATATGAAAGCCTAATGAATAAACAAACCTTTATCTCAATTTGAAAATAACTACTCATAATTTTCACCAAATTTTGTTCTATGCTTCTCCTAAAAACTAACGTCATTGCTTTTCTGAGTTTTGACAACGCCATCAAATTCTTTCTCTATGATATGTCTGTGCTTTTTTTTGATTGATATTATGTCTGTGCTTTTCTGAACTTTGACAACGTCATCGACATCGAATTCTACCTCTATGAATTCTATGAAAATTTTGATTGATATTACGCCAACTGACACTGATATCTAGGTCCGCAAGTTGTCAAGTCACAGACATTTGGGCAAATTGATAAGCACTCTGTTCAGGTGAACAAGAGCGCCAAAAAAAGAGTATTGGCGTGATTTTGAATTGCCTTTTGGATGTCATTCTATTCCTGGCACGACAAAATCTTTCTCTAAGGGAACATAGAGAGGGGATATCATCAGACAATAGAGGAACCTTTTTAGAATTGGTTAATCTCTTGTCAAAATATGACCCAGTGCTAAAAGAGCACATGATTAGAATTGAACTTGCTATCGCCTGTACGAAAAGTAAACGGGCAGATTCCTATTTTTCTAAAGACATTCAAAATGAGTTCATCAGTCTTTTGAGGAGAGAGGTGCAGAATAACATTTTGGACGACATAAAAAAAGCTAAATATTTCGGAATTATTTTCGATAGTACACCAGATATATCATATGTTGATCTGATAAGTTATGTAATCAGATTTGTTCATATTGAAGGCGATCAAGTTGAAGTGAAGGAATCATTTCTAGGATTCTTGCCCAAAGCTGGAAAGACTGCAGTCGATCTTACGGAAAATATCCTTACGCAGTTTAAGAGTGATAACTTGGACATTCATCTATGTCGGGCTCATGGATATGATCACGCTGCAATCATGGCAGGAGTTCATGGTGGTGTACAATCTATAATTAAGGAACATAATCCTAAAGCTTTGTTTATACCTTGTGCTAATCATTCTCTAAATCTATGTGGGGTGCACTCTTTCAGGAGTGTTAATTCAAGTTTAACATTTTTCGGAACAGTAGAAAGAGTTTACACGTTCTTATCGTCATCCAAACATAGATGGGAAATTCTAATGAAAAGTGAAGGCTGATCGGTCAAAATACTAGTAGAGACAACATGGAGTGCTCAACACTGTAACGATACGATCGTTACAATTTTTCTTTTTGAAATTTAAATTTATTCATTACATATTTGTTGTACCGCCACTGCATTTGTACGTGTATCGAAGAATTCAGATTTGCAGATTGGCGCATGTTTTCAAACTGATAAGATATTAATCGGTTATTCGAAGATTTTATTCTTTCTTTTTCTGCTTTGTCTGATGAATGAGATAAGTCTTCAGAGTTGAGTTCCTGATATAGATATTTTTTGGTATTAAATTTTGAGATTTAGTTAATATTTCATAGTTTCTATTGGTTTAGTGAAAACTCAATTAAAAATTGAGGTAAGATGCCTTTATATTTTAAAATATATTTATGTTTTTTGTTTTTGCAACCTCCTCTGCCCAACAAAGATTTTTTTAAACGAAATTCGATTCATCCTTGCCGTTCAGGTCCATTTTCATTCGCTTCAAAATTAATTTTTTTATAGATTTCATTATTCAGATCATTTTCATATTCAAAATCTCACGCCATATAAAATAAATCTTCACTAAAGTGTTCCCTTCAATTCAATTCACTCATTAAAAATTTTTCATTTCATATTCAAAATTCAATGTAACGGTTAAAATCAGTTCCAATTTTTTTTGTTAGATTATTATTATTTTTTTGAAAAATGGCTGTCGATTCACATATGTAATTTGTTATACTTGAGTACACAACTTTTTATACGAAACATGGACGGCAAGGACAATAATATGTTCTACTGAACGGTCTCTGAAAGAAGTTAATTTTACAGTTTTTGGGTGAAGCCCAGATTTTCGATTTGAATATATATTTCCAAGTTGAACTTCGTTGACCAACATCCAACTTCGAAGAATCCATCAAACCTGAAAACTTGGTGATCAGAACCTGGAAATCCTTATATGTGCTGTGTACAGTATCGTACCAAATCAGATGGTTCTTCCTGCATAGGAGCACTTCACCTGGATTTTAATTGCTAATGGAAGTATTCTGTAATATATTTTGTAATTCTATTCGATATCCAATTTATATAATTTCGTGTGCTCTATTTCATTTTGCACTTGAGAGATCATAGACTAGGGCTCATTACAAGCTGTGACGTCATATGCGCAGTTACATACATTAGGTATTCAATAGACATTGCATATCGTAACAGTGAGGACCTGGATATTTTCGTTGAAGGAAGAGGAACGAGAAGATTTCGAAAACGAATGGCAGGAGAGATGTCCAAAGACGTTGGACTAACATTGCCAGATAAGAGATAAGAAGAGTTGCATGGAGCTATGTTAGAATGTCTTGATAGATTTTACGAAGACTAGAGCATCGCTACAAAGCAATGGATGACATTCTCATAACATTTGGTGTGTTCAGTCTGAAACTCTTCCTACGTCAACAGAAGAAGAACTTATATCTGATGATGAATTTTTTGCAGAGGATTTTGGAGATTTTACGACTGAGGCACCACTTGGAAGCCGCCAGCATTTCTCTGCAAGAAGCGATCCAATGGTCTACCCTGGAGCTTCTGAAATTTATTGTATAATGGGACTATTCTGAGTCTGTTCCAAGTCTAGCTCTATTTCTAAGATATTTTTTAACTATTTTTGTTTCGGTGGCTACTTGTGAAAGAAGTTTCTCAAAATTAAAGTTAATAAAATCTTACTTAAGATCTACAATGAGCCAAACACGACTTTCCAGTCTATCCATATTGTCCATTGAAAAGAGAGGAAAGTAAATTTGCATAATGTCATTGAGTATTTTAGCAAAATAAGGTCACGTAAACACGTTAAATATTTGTCGTTTTATTTTGAGGGTGCTCGATAGAAAGTCGCCCCGGGCGCCTATGCTACGCCGCCACTGATCCCATCTCTTTCGAATGATATCGCATATACGGCCGGCCGGACATATTCAATTTTGATTTGCTTATTTTTGACAGGTACTAGGTCCAAGGTAGAAATAAAACCAATTCTTCAAACAAGGCCTACTAGTATCGACTTCTATCTAAAGTCTTCCTCAGGGCACTAAAAATGTACAAAATATATTATAAAATTTTTTCTTTGTACATGAATTACAATTAGAATTTTTCCTTCCTATCAACTAACACACAAATAACAAAATTTAAATCTTGAAATAATCTTTTTGAATTTCATTTGTCCGATCAATTCACAGTTTTTGCCATCTATCCCATCAAATAAAGCTCACATAATGTGAATATGAAAACAAGCTTATAAAACAATGGATTTGACTGATTCGAATATATTAAGAACAAATATATTGAATAATAAACAATGAAATATTCTATTGACGATCACTTAAAGCTGACAAGAGAAATTAAAAAAAAAAAAAAATTTATACAGATGAGGAATTTTTTTCTTTTCCTTTTTTCTTTTTGACTGAGGAATCATGTTGAAACTAAGTATTTGTTGAGTTGATATGTGGGTGAATTCTAAAATGGGTAGCAATCAAGAGAAAACAAAGATCATTTTAAATTTATAAGGGACTCTCAATTATTAAGAGTTATCAAAATGACTTTGTACGAATATCAGACACACAGTTTGTAATGGTTTTTTTTTGTCGAAGAATGATATAAAAATTGCAAAATGAACGACACTCATATTAGGTGGAACGTGTAACACAGACTGAAATAACGTAGCTACTCGATAAACTTTTCAAAGAGATCTGGGTGACTTTCAAACCCATATGAGCTCTTCATTAAGGATATGTAGCTTGAGGGTGTTGTATTATTTTTTCTTTCTCATTTTACTAATTAGATAATAATACTGGGTATTAAGTCTGTCAATATCAGTTCTTTTGTTTACAGACTTTGAGTTTTCCTTTATTGATATCATTTCATGTAGTAATCGTTTTTTTAGAATTTTTTGACTGCCTAATATTTCACAAGATTCAAAATTAAATGAATGTTATGTTGTTGAGACATGTCCTGATAAAGCAGTGTTATTTTCATTTTTTTTTTTCAAAGGATTAAGGATATTGAGAGAGTCTCTTTTATGTTCATTTATTCGATCTTTGAGATATCGTCCTGTTTGTCCTATATATACACATTGGTTATCATGGCAAGGAATTTCATAAATAATATTGGATAAAAATAATTTTGGTGTAACAGACTTCAACTTAGAGAAGAATTTCCTAATAGAATGAATTGATGACTCATTTATTTTGGGAAAATCCATCTTGAATATTAAAAGAAAACAATTATTTTTGTCTAATTTTCACTTTATTAATACTATTACACGACCGGTTTCGCTTATTAAACCATCTTCTGGTGTTAGGTACAGACTAAAATATTTCGTGGGTTTAAATCTATGGGATATTCAAAAGTGGTGAATGGTTTATTTCTATTTGGGTGTTAAGTGGGGATACATTGGGAATATTGAACAGATTTGTTATTTCCATCGCTTCCAGCAAATTTAATTTCAGGCCTTTTTCGCATTTGTGAAGGATTTTAAAATTTACGATATCCATATGATGCTCTTCAGTCACGATATGATCATAAACTGCGGACTGTTTACCTAATTTCAGATGTTCATTTAATCTGGTCTCAAAATTTCTGCCGGTTTGACCTACATATGCAGAGAAATTGCAACTAATAATAATTTTCCGAGAATCCTAGTAAACAAACTAATTGAAAACAAAAAAAACTGAAAACTATTAATATGCTTTTCACTACCACAGAAAAACCTACTAATAAATTCATACATATCACTTATTTCGGAGAATTATCAATCCAAATCCAAAATTATTTTTCTAAACTTGATTTCAACATTTTCAGGACGTCCAAACCTAGGTAAAATATTATATAATTCAAAATCCAAACTTAAACCCGAGAAAACTTCAGGTGTTTATAAAATCTGTTGTAAAAATTGCAACGCTGCATATGTAGGCCAAACCGGTAGAAATTTTGAGACCAGATTAAAAGAACATCTGAAATCAGGTAAACAGTCCGCAGTTTATGATCATATCGAGACTGAAGAACATCATATGGATATAGTAAATTTTAAAATCCTTCACAAATGCGAGAAAGGCCTGAAATTAAATTTGCTGGAAGAGATGGAAATAACAAATCTGTTCAATATTCCCAATGTGTCCCCACTTAACACCCAAATAGAAATAAACCATTCACCACTTTTGAATATCCCTTAGATTTAAACCCACGAAATATTTTAGTCTGTAGGCCTGAAATTAAATTTGCTGGAAGAGATGGAAATAACAAATCTGTTCAATATTCCCAATGTGTCCCCACTTAACACCCAAATAGAAATAAACCATTCACCACTTTTGAATATCAGAAAAACCGCATTTTTTCTTCAAGATTTTTAAACCCACTATGCTTCTTTCATTATAACAATCAACATATCAAAAATATTTTAGTCTTTTGAATATCCTTAGATTTGTAGTCTGTACCTAACACCAGAAGATGGTTTAACAACCGAAACCGGTCGTGTAATAGTATTAATAAAGTGACAATTAGACAAAAATAATTGTTTTCTTTTAATATTCAAAAATTTCTCATTTGTGCTGTTAGAATTAAAAGCTGTAATCACATTTAGTTTTGAAAATTTCTGTTTAAGATTTTCTGATAGTCCTTCAATATATGGTATTTTGAAATATCTTTTGTTTTCTATATCTACCGGGCGATTTTCTTTAGGTGGTGCATTTAAAATTTAAAACTAATCTTAACGGATATTCGTTTTTGATCAAAACATTTTTTATTTTTTCGAGGTTTTCCCTGTGAAATTTCTCCGTAGAAAGATCTATAGCTCGTTTCTTTAAATTATAGATGGTGTTTCGATTGGAAGTTTAGTACCCTCTCAGAAAATGTTGGTTTTTGATACCAATTAGTGACTACTTTATTCTGGTGTCTAACAAGTAATATGTCTAAAAATGCGAATTTGTTATCATGTGACTCGACTTCCATAGTGAATTTGAGGTGGGGGTGAAAGCTGTTGAAGATCTCTAAAATTTCATTCTCTTTTCCATCTGGAATAGCTGCAAATATATCGTCCACATATCGCTTATACAAAGGTATCGTGAACGACAACTTGTTTAAAACAGAATTCTGCAATTCAGACATCACTAAATCGGAAACCACCGGAGCTAAGCAATTACTCATACCTAGTCCGTAGGTCAGCTCATAGTATTCGTCATTGAATATGAAAAAACTATTGTTTGTGCAGAACTCAAACAACTGTAGGAAGTCATCGAAATTTAGTAGTGTGTGTGGTTCAATTTTTGACCAACGGTTCTGAATTACTGTTTTTGCCAACTCCAAAGGGATGTGTATAATGAAACGGCGTCTAACGACACCAATATATATTTGTGAGGGAGAGTAACGTTTTTTAATTGTTCTACCAACTCAAAGGAATTTTTCACATGTTTCGTATGCATACGTTAATGGTTTTCCTATAAATTTACTTAAGCAATATAATGGACTACCAATATAGGATACAATTGGTCTTAGAGGGCAATTTTGCTTGTGTGTTTTTGGAAAGAAATATAATTTAGGACATACACCGTTGGAGCATTTTAGATATTTCAGAGTATTATCATCAATTTTTTTGATTGTATGTAGATGTTGTACAATTTTATTTAGTTTATTTTGAATTTTCTGAGTAGGGTCACCAGGCAATTTCTCATATGTTGTCGTATCATTCAATAATGTAGTAGCTTTATTGATATATGTCTGCTTTGGCATTGCTACTGTCGCTTTGCTTTTATCAGATTTAGTGATAATTAAATCATCATGATTTCGCAAAAACTGTTTGGTTTCTTTATTCCATTTTAGTAAACGATCATTATTGTTATCTTTTGAGTGTTCATGTTTGTTTACAAAATTTGTAATTAAATTAACTGTAGAGTTTCGTACTAAATTTGCTTCATCCTCATTTTGGTATGATGAAAGAACAAATTCAATGTCTATAATTAATTGCTTCAATCGAAAGTTTTTTCTGTGTATGGTAAGTTGAATTTTTCTCCTAAGCTAAGCAAATACTTAACATTTATTGGGAAGTCTACATCTGTTAGATTGATGAACCATTTTTCATTGATCTCGCCTATTTGATTGATATTGAGTTGATTACATTTTAATCTTAATTAAAAAAATTAATTTTAATTTGCGTAATTGAAATTTTTTGTTTTGATGAAAACGTTTTTATAGGTTCGATTGTTTTGATGTTTAAGACTATTAAAAATTTCTTCAGGTAACAGATTCCTCAGTCTTGACTCGATCTTTAGGGAGTGACTAAGAAAGCAACTAAGCTTACAATGAGTGAAGGAAATTTCCAATCTCAAAATTTTTACCTAGAAATTAAAAATAATTTTACCACAGTTATTAGCAAAATGACTGTTACTATCTATTAATAAATTGGAATTTATGAAATTTTGAATGTGTCGGGGAAAAATGTTTTGATTTTTGCATGTCAGAAAAATTTTTCTGTGATTTTCATAATGTGCCTAATTTCTTGGTTGTAGATTGCCAGTCTCGCAAAAGTTGTATTGATTCTCTTCCATAGTGTTCCCTAATATGTGAGTAAAAACCCAGGATGTTGTTTATTTTTGGTCTTCAAAGTTCCTCTATGTGTATTGATGATGATTTCAGACCTATGTTCTTAATATTAATGTTAGGTATATAGTATTGTAGAAGGGTCGTGTACTCGTCCTCAGAAAATGAAATAACATAGCGATCAATGGTCCAAGAGGTTTACTAGTTACAACACCAATTATAAAATTAACCAATAATTTAAAAAAAGTCAGTTATGAAAGGAAATGACGAGCAAAGGTGATGGCTACTAAAGCAATAACTAACTATAATAACACCCTAAATTAAGTCGAGGACAAATATAATAATACAATGAGCCAATTACCATCAGTGGTGGTATTCTGTAACAGCAAAGCGAAGCGAAAACTAGGCGAAATGATGATTTTATTCGATATGGTTAGAGATTCACGGCTTGACTTGATATTCAAGCTACTTGACTTGACTTGACTTGAAATCAAGTCAAGTTCGAGTCAAGTAGTAGTTTTTCAATGTCAAGTCAAGTCAAGTATTAATTTATCAAGTACTCGAAAAACCCATTACTTCTACCAAACTACTTGATCTTTAATTAGAAATTTTTATTTCAGTCTACACATCAATGAATTATGGAATGAGAATGAACTTTGCAAAAAATACTTTTATTTATCAAACTTGAATATGAGAATCAAAAATATTAACTATTTCAAAATGGAAACACAAATTTTATCGCTATAATACATAAAAAAAATAAAAATAATAATTTCTCAATTATGAGAATTGTCTAAGCAGTGTTTGACCACCTCATTTTCCATCCAGGATCTAAGACACATAAGGCATCTTATAGAATTGTCGCCTAATCTATTCCTAGTTTTTGTAACTGTCAGTGCTGCTCTGGAAAACTGCCTTTCTACAGGAGCTGAAGATGCTGGCGTTGATAAGAAATCTTTGGCCATTATGGCCAAGTTTGGAAAAACGTTTTCGTGCCTCTTCCACCATTCTAAAATATCTTCAGAACTGTCAGCACGTGGTTCCGAAAGGAATTTGTCTATTTCGTAACGCCAAGCCAATTCATTTGCTCGATTCATTAGAGATTTCTTGAATAAGCTTAGGAGATCGATATCGAACTCATCATTTGAAGATGAAGGTAAAGATGATGCTGTTGTGCTCTGCAGACCTGGCTGAAAATATTTTGTTTCAAAAATTGTTTCAAAGTGTCTAACTGCTTCCTTCTCCAAGTCTTTTCCCCAACTTGTATTGGAGAATGTTTCCACTTTATGCCGGGGATCTAAGACTAAAACAACACAGTACATCCAGTTGATTCTTTGGTAATGTTTGATAATTTTCTCTTTAGCCGCTTGAATACTATAAATGAATTTTTCATCAGTCTCATCTCTACTAGGATTATTGTCGAGTTCAATAGCCCATTGTTCTAGCTTATCCAGGAGCATATTTATACCAATTATCACCATCGGAAGTGTGCAATATGCTTCACCTTCTAATGTTTTGGAAAGCGTCTTGAAACTGTTCAGATATTTACAAACTCGATCTATGATCGACCACTCCGTGTCTGTAGGCTTCAAAGTTTTCATATTTTCTGTGTTATCACAAAGAATGTTTAACGACTTTTTCATATTGAGGCCCCACTGCAGCATATCCAAAGTTGAATTCCATCTTGTTATGACATCTAATTTTGGCAAAGCCATATTTAAATTCATAGTAATAAATAAAAATTTTTCTTCAAATGAAATCTTTACGGAGATTTTCAGAATTTTTCAACTTCTTGCCAGAGGCAATGAATTTTTCTTATTGAAATTCAACTCCTACTTAGCGATATACGAATATAAAATTATATAATATAATATTATAAATATAAATATAATATAAAAAAGAAAGAAAAGATATAACAGCATTCAATAAAACAAAAAAATTTCTACGAGATAATCCACAGATTATAATAACAAGAGCGGATAAGGGCAATTCAACAGTTGTAATGAATAAATCATCCTACGAAGCAAAGATTAGAGAACTACTTAGTGATACGAGAACATACAAACGCATAAAAAGAGACTTAACAAATTCTTTACAAAAACACAATAACGAAATAATTAAGAGATGGGAAAACTCGGGATTTATATCACCAACCCTGGCTAGATCTCTCACTGTACATAATAGTATTTCACCGAAGGTATATGGCTTGCCCAAACTCCACAAGCCAAACATTCCACTCAGACCTATCATTTCTCACACGCAAACACCATTTTATAATCTGTCCAAATATTTGGCATCAGTTCTCTCAAATATTGTAAACAAAAATCCCTTTTACATTAAAAATTCCTATGAACTTAAACGAGAATTGGATACACTATACGTCCCAGATGATCAAAAATTATTCTCTATAGATGCTGTGTCCCTATATACAAATATCCCCACACAAATGGTACCACAGATACTGGAGGAAAAATGGCACACGGAGTTTCTATAACGAAACTGCCTGCTATAATCGCTGTATCCCCTGAAGCAGAAGAAAAAAGAAAGAAATTCCACATGAAGCCTTTAGCGTAAGTTTCCTCCTTCTATCTATTTTAATATCCCATACTTGATTATTCAAAATTTTGTTTTCTATTTTAATTTTTTTCTTTCTTTCTTGATAAGTAATTAGACAATATCGTTCTAATATAAACAATAGGCTAATTTCAATTAAAATTAATGAACAATAGAGATCGCAGTCCTCTAAGAAGAAATACAGTAGAAATGGCAGTTCCTCAAGTTCAAAAAACATCACATTGATTGTATTCCTGAATATGATGGCAATCCAGCAACTCTAGCTATTTTCATTCAATCCAGTGAATATTTGATCAATACCTTTTCAGACCAAAATAACTTTGCAAAATCCACAAAACGAATTTCTTTTGAGAGCTATAATAGGCAAATTAAGGAAGAGCTTTTGAATTTATTAGGAAGTAGAGGGAAATTCAAAGGAATTGGATATCAATTAAAAATTTACTGTTACAATTTTCTCTGATCAAAGAGACGAAAATTGTTTAGTTGGTGATTTGATGCACTTAAGCAAGAAAAAATGAAAACCCTATTCAATTTGGCCATAGGTGCCAGGACCTTTTGTCGTTATTACTAAATAAAATTCAATTAACCGAACAAAATCAAAATATAATCGAACTAAAAAGAAAAAGCCTATATGAAAAACAAGCACTGAATGCTTTTCTCAGAGCCTTAATTCTAACTTACCCATCAGGTTTGAAACCTAGAACATTAGAAGAAACAATGACATTTTACAATTGAAGAACAAAATTTTGCTTATTCAGACGAAATCTTCATTATAATCAATCTCAATATTTTTATAATAGACCAACTCCACATAACAAACAATTTACAAATACACAAAGACCTATTTTTCAAAATTTGAATCCTCCTTATTCTATACCTCAACCTCACGTGAGACCGACATTAAATCCTCTCAGCAGATCACAAAATAGTGGAAGAAACACTCAAATTAGAACTCAACCTCAAAGACAATCAGGGCCTATCCCAATGGACACATCTTCATCGAATACAAGACATACAGTCACAGCACAACAAAAATCAGAAAAGCCAGAAACGCCATGAGGCGGCAAATTGAACTATTAATATGAACCTAATTCCGCTCTATATATGTAATTACTTTATGGACTATCCTAGCGAAGATTCCGACTGGTTGAATTCTACCACGTGACCACCTCAAGTGTCAAATCTGGAACTATTCTAGCTGTCAAATTAATTATTTTGTTGAATTCTTGGTCAGATACTCGAAATAAATGCATTTACTGAATGATGAAATTATTGCTTACAAAATTTTTCTTACAAAAGTGTTAATTAAGATTTGTAACGGTCATGGAACTGCAATATTCGAAGTACCCCAATTGGTTTCGAAAGTGAAAGAATTTATAACGAGGTACATCCGGTATGAGTTTATGACCGGATGACCAAGAAATAGATCTTTATATTTGAACCTTTGTCGAATGCTGTAATTCCGCCTGGGTA
The DNA here is from genome assembly GCA_030674115.1 of Micraspis discolor. Taxonomy (NCBI): domain Eukaryota; kingdom Metazoa; phylum Arthropoda; class Insecta; order Coleoptera; family Coccinellidae; genus Micraspis; species Micraspis discolor. The sequence continues at coordinate 277,961 of JARTUT010002202.1, forward strand.
TTTTCGGGAAAGGCCAGAACTGTACGTTTTGCACTTTCCATTTATTTGGTCAAACCATTTTTACCCCCTTTTGAAGAGGGGAACAGGGATATATTTCAAGGTTTTTTGATTTGGCCAGTCAACATAAATAGAACTAAGGGTAAGACTTAGAGAAATATTTACATTTCCAGTGAGTGTGTTGACTCATTGTGGTCGTAAGAGGTGGTTATATGTGCCATCCAGACATCCGAGCTGTACATAGTGTAAATAAAGTTGTACAACCTCTTTTCAATTAAAGGGATATTTCATTAATTTGGGAAATCCAGTCCAAGAAGAAACCGAAAATATCCGACAAGTCCTTCTTGCACTCTACATCTCGTGGAAACTGTGTTACCAGTCTCCGGTCCATAAATCCTCAGAGACTCTGTCAGTCTGTCGATTTCGGAGTTACGAGAAAACAAAAAGAAAAAGAAAGGGAAAGAACATGCCCAAAGGAATCTTCTACTATCAAAGTATGGTGATTTAATCGATTTTGGTTGTATTTTGAATCATTCTACATCCAGGTAAGTTCGACAAAAAATTTTTATGAAAGGCCATCATCAAGGTGGATTTTTTGACGCATTACGACCTTCTCGTGGATCTGCGCAACGGACGCTTACTTGACCGATCCACGAGTATCAGTGTCATGCTACGGGACTCCAAGTGCGCGACTATCGCCGGAATTCGGACGTCCACGGGTGATACCCGCTATCACGCGTTGCTCCAACAATTCCCGGAGCCGACGCGCCCCGATGGCGCTTGCAAGGCAGCTGATGTGAAATCATCGTACAGTGCATCACACCACACCAGGACAACCCGTCTCCCAGAAGCCACGTCGCCTAACCGCTGATCGATACCTCGCCGCTAGGAAGGAATTCGAAACCATGCTACAATTGGGTATTTGTCGCCCATCGAAGAGCAATGGTACCAAAGAAGAGAGACGAATGGCGTCCTTGTGGAGACTACCGGGGACTAAACGCGCGCACTTTACCAGATCGATATCCAGTGCGCCACATCCAAGACTTCGCACAAATGCTCCGTGGAAAGTAAATTTTTTCCACCATTGATCTGGTACGAGCGTACCACCATATCCCGGTGGACCCTGAAGACATGGAGAAGACGGCCATCACCACTCCGTTCATATTATTCGAATTCCCGGAAATGAGTTTTGGACTACGAAACGCCGCCCAAACATTCCAACGATTCATCGACGAGCTTCTCCTGGGACTCGACTTTGTGTACGCCTATATTACCGACCTACTGGTGGCCTCCTCGTCCGAGGAAAAGCATCATCAACATTTACGCATTCTGTTCGAACGTCTCCGGATGTACGGAATTGTCGTCAATTCGGCGAAATGTTGCTTTGGCGCTAAATAAGACAAGTTCTTGGGATACCTAGTATCTGGTGATGAAACAAAACCACTCCCCGAGAAAGTCGCTGCCATCCGCGAATATCCTAGGTCAACAACAGCGAAAGATCTCCGACAATTCCTGGGCATGTTGAACTTCTACAGCGCCACTCAATGACCTGCTCCAAGAAAACATTAAAAATATGACACCAGTGAATTGGAACAACTACGCTGATGCCGCATTCGCCGCCTGCAAGGAAGAACTTGTAAAAGCGACACTTCTGGCTTACCCCAAACTTGGCGCCGAGGTCTCCTTGGTTTGTGATGCATCGGACCACACCATTGGAGCCGCACTGCACCAACGGGTTGGCAACGAGTGGGAACCACTTGGTTTTTTTTTCGAAGAAGCTGGCTGGCGCTGAGTGCAAGTACAGCGCCTATGATCGGGACTCCTGGCCATGTACAAGTCGGTCAAGTACTTCCGACACATGGTTAAAGGACGCCACTTCTAGATTTTAACAGACCATAAGCCGCTGAGCTTCGCCTTCCGTCAAAAGTCCGATCAATGCTCTTTACGCGGAACATTTATCATATTCATTCCGCCGAATTGTGAAGTGAGTGTAGAAAAAAAAAATACTCTGAAAAATTGGAGAACCAGTGCTTCCAAAATAAAAATTGTGCATTTACCTAGTGTGAACATTCAGAAATCTCCCAGCCCAAGAAGAATTGATCAAGTTCCCTTAGAACTAGACAATCTTGGTAATTTAAAAGAGATCGAAGTGCAAATTGAACATTCAAAAAACCAAATAATGTCAATGCAAAATCCAACTTTACATTATAATAATATTAGTTTATATACTTTAATGATTTATATCATAATTGTCTTAATGATTTTATACTTTATATACCATAAGCTTAATTTTGATAGAATGAAAAATTATTCTAAGCAGCAAAAAAACAAATCATTACAAGATATTGAGCTCAAAAATTAGCAATTTTGAAGATAAGTTTTTCTTCAAGAACCAATGTTTTCACTTAGGCATGGAGGAGTTACATATTAGAATCCTCCAATATGTATGTATTATACGTTGCTATCCCAGTATATCATATTTCCATGATACTAGGAATTCACCTAAATAGGAAGGGAGGTACTATGCTACCTAGAGACTAGTTCCCTGTTAGTTAAGGCATTATTGTTTCCATTGTTGTGACTTTAACATTGTCCGCTTTGTACAATAGTCAAATAAACTTTTTAAAAATTAAAGTTTAGAATCACTGAACGTAAGTCGCATGAACTTGCAGCAGTATACGTAGCACGACTCGTACGTGTCATGATCAAGTAATACCAAGTAGCTTGATATCAAGTCAAGTAATAAATATCTCAAATCAAGTCAAGAGTCAAGTATGTACCTATTCGTTACAAGCTTGACTTTCAAGTCAAGTTCTTCTTAAAAAAATCAAGCTACTTGACTTGATGAATCCCTGGATATGGTATTATGTAAGAGGATTCGGGAATAGCATTTGCCGAAGCACCATACGACAACGTTTAAGGTTTCGTCTTCATGACGACTATCTCATAAAGTAATTACATATAGAGTGGAAAATGACGAGGTTATGAAAATATCAACAAACCAAAAATCAGAAAAGCCAGAGACGCCATGAGGCGGCAAATTGAACTATTAATATGAACCTAATTCCGCTCTATATATGTAATTACTTTATGGACTATCCTAGCGAAGATTCCGATTGGTTGAATTCTACCACGTGACCACCTCAAGTGTCAAATCTTGAACTATTCTAGCTGTCAAATTAATTATTTTGTTGAATTCTTGGTCAGATACTCGAAATAAATGCATTTACTGAATGATGAAATTATTGCTTCCAAATTTTTCTTACAAAAGTATTAATTAAGATTTGTAACGGTCATGGAACTGCAATATTCGAAGTACCCCAATTGGTTTCGAAAGTGAAAGAATTTATAACGAGGTACATCCGGTATGAGTTTATGACCGGATGACCAAGAAATAGATCTTTATATTTGAACCTTTGTCGAATGCTGTAATTCCGCCTGGGTATTTTCGGGAAAGGCCAGAACTGTACGTTTTGCACTTTCCATTTATTTGGTCAAACCATTTTTACGCCCCCTTTTGAAGAGGGGGAACTTGTATATATTTCAAGGTTTTTTTTGATTTGGCCAGTCAACATAAATAGAACTAAGGGTAAGACTTAGAGAAATATTTACATTTCCAGTGAGTGTGTTGACTCATTGTGGTCGTAAGAGGTGGTTATATGTGCCATCCAGACATCCGAGCTGTACATAGTGTAAATAAAGTTTTAAGTTGTACAACCTCTTTTCAATTAAAGGGATATTTCATTAATTTGGGAAATCCAGTCCAAGAAGAAACCGAAAATATCCGACAAGTCCTTCTTGCACTCTACATCTCGTGGAAACTGTGTTACCAGTCTCCGGTCCATAAATCCTCAGAGACTCTGTCAGTCTGTCGATTTCGGAGTTACGAGAAAACAAAAAGAAAAAGAAAGGGAAAGAACATGCCCAAAGGAATCTTCTACTATCAAAGTATGGTGATTTAATCGATTTTGGTTGTATTTTGAATCATTCTACATCCAGCTCTAAGGTAAGTTCGACAAAAAATTTTTATGAAAGGCCATCATCAAGGTGGATTTCTTGACGCATTACGACCTTCTCGTGGATCTGCGCAACGGACGCTTACTTGACCGATCCACGAGTATCAGTGTCATGCTACGGGACTCCAAGTGCGCGACTATCGCCGGAATTCGGACGTCCACGGGTGATACCCGCTATCACGCGTTGCTCCAACAATTCCCGGAGCTGACGCGCCCCGATGGCGCTTGCAAGGCAGCTGATGTGAAATCATCGTACAGCACACCAGGACAACCCGTCTCCCAGAAGCCACGTCGCCTAACCGCTGATCGATACCTCGCCGCTAGGAAGGAATTCGAAACCATGCTACAATTGGGTATTTGTCGCCCATCGAAGAGCAATGGTACCAAAGAAGGGAGACGAATGGCGTCCTTGTGGAGACTACCGGGGACTATACGCGCGCACTTTACCAGATCGATATCCAGTGCGCCACATCCAAGACTTCGCACAAATGCTCCGTGGAAAGTAAATTTTTTCCACCATTGATCTGGTACGAGCGTACCACCATATCCCGGTGGACCCTGAAGACATGGAGAAGACGGCTATCACCACTCCGTTCATATTATTCGAATTCCCGGAAATGAGTTTTGGACTACGAAACCCCGCCCAAACATTCCAACGGTTCATCAACGAGCTTCTCCTGGGACTCGACTTTGTGTACGCCTATATTACCGACCTACTGGTGGCCTCCTCGTCCGAGGAAAAGCATCATCAACATTTACGCATTCTGTTCGAACGTCTCCGGATGTACGGAATTGTCGTCAATTCGGCGAAATGTTGCTTTGGCGCTAAATAAGACAAGTTCTTGGGATACCTAGTATCTGGTGATGGAACAAAACCACTCCCCGAGAAAGTCGCTGCCATCCGCGAATATCCTAGGTCAACAACAGCGAAAGATCTCCGACAATTCCTGGGCATGTTGAACTTCTACAGGCGTTTCATGCCCGGGACTGCTAAGACCCAAGCGCCACTCAATGACCTGCTCCAAGAAAACATTAAAAATATGACACCAGTGAATTGGAACAACTACGCTGATGCCGCATTCGCCGCCTGCAAGGAAGAACTTGTAAAAGCGACACTTCTGGCTTACCCCAAACTTGGCGCCGAGGTCTCCTTGGTTTGTGATGCATCGGACCACACCATTGGAGCCACACTGCACCAACGGGTTGGCAACGAGTGGGAACCACTTGGTTTTTTTTTTCGAAGAAGCTGGCTTGCGCTGAGTGCAAGTACAGCGCCTACGATCGGGACTCCTGGCCATGTACAAGTCGGTCAAGTACTTCCGACACATGGTTGAAGGACGCCACTTCTAGATTTTAACAGACCATAAGCCGCTGAGCTTCGCCTTCCGTCAAAAGTCCGATCAATGCTCCCCAAGCCACTGCCGCCACCTAGACTTTATCGGGCAGTTCACCACAGTGTGGAGTAATCGTTGGTGTGATTTTTAGGGGGGTTCGAACTCATTAACATGCTACAGGGTACTTCTTGATATCTATATTAATTCAGCTGTTATCATCAAGTACAAGGAGGAGACTGTTCTAAAATGACCTGATCAGCTGCCCTCTTATTCATTAATATTTTGCTTACTTGCAGTCCCGATTCCGATCGGTGACCGCACACTCATTATTTATATTTCCTAGCACCTAAATTCCTATACCTATTTAATTAATGCTAACCTCTATATTTCGCAAGAAAGGATGTTATGGATTTCGACAATTCAATATTGTTAATTTAACCTAATTAAAATCTCAACAAGATTAGATTCATCCAATGCGATTCCACCACAACAAATATCAGGCATATATCCGGAACTGAAAACGTCGTCGCAGATGCTCTTTCCAGGGTGGACGAGATCGCAGCACTACTCGACAGCAACATGACCCAGAGCTCCAAGAGTTCCGCCAGAAGCAAGATTCTGGCTTACTTCTGCGCCAAGTCACGATACCTGGATCCAACGTGCCGTCTTCTGCGATATATCCACCACCTTCCTGATAACTCCATTACGAAAACAAGCTTTTGACGCCATCCACGGTCTGTCCCATCCAGGCGCCAAGGCCACCATAATGCTGATGAAGCAACGATACGTCTGGCCCTCCATCTCCAAAGATTGTCGAGCATGGTCTTGAGTCTGCATTGAGTGCCAGCGGTCACTGTCACGACATGTTTCGTCTCCGATCGGTAACTTTACACCGCCGTCGAGCCGTTTCGAACATGTGCACATCGACCTGATCGTGATGCCATTTTCCAAGAGATATCGTTATTGCCTCACCTGCGTAGATCGGTTTTCTCGATGGCCAGAAGCGATACCGCTCCAAGACCAGACAGCAGAAACCGTCGCCCGAGCATTTTACGCTAACTGGGTTGCCAGATTTAGCGTCCCGCTCCGAGTAACTACAGATCAAGGACGTCAATTCGAGTCCTACCTATTTCGCTGCTTGAACAAGCTACTGGGGACGGACCACCTCAGAACCACGGCATACCACCCGGCCGCCAACGGAATGGTCGAACGACTTCACCGTCAGCGCAAAGCTTCAATTAAATGCTTGGATTCTGACACGTGGGTCCACGCACTACCCACTGCACTACTGGGGATCCGCGCCGCTTGAAAAAAAGATCTCCAATCCACTGCTGCTGAGATGATATACGGAGAACCACTCTGTCTTCCTGGCGAGTTCCTGGTTTCAACGTCTACCACGAACCTGGATAACTCCGACGATTTCGTTCGCGACCTGTGCCAGCACTTTCAGGCACTCTGACCAGTCAGCGGCACCAGGCACGGTGAGCGTAAGATCTTCGGTTTTAAAGATCTCGCCACCGCATCCCACGTCTTCGTAAGCCACGACGCCGTTCGGCATCCGCTCCAGCACCCTTACGATGGACCATTCGAGGTGGTTTCTCGAACCGAGAAACACTACACCCTCCGAATTCATGGTACCAACGTCCCGGTTTCAATCGATAGGCTGAAATCGTGGTCAAAGAAAATTCACCGGAGGACGCTGTAAATCCGAACGAGGCCGACGACGACGAAGGAATTCTTTTCTTTTTGCCAGGCGAGAACTCACCTCCGGCCCAACAATCTATCCAATCTGCACCAGCAGAACCAGAGATAGTAACGCAAGCACCAGCACCACGACGAACTTACACGACCATATCAGGTCGGCAAGTTCGTTTCCCGAGCGTTTCCAGGCAGGGATGTAATGCAATTGGTATCGTTGATCACTAGCAAGGGGGTACTGTGGGGATTACTTCTTCACCGTCACGGTGGCGCGCCCTGTGGAGATTAATCTGTTCCCACAATATGAGCAAACTACCGATTAATGGGTAACGGTCATGGTTGCACTGCCAACCATGTTAACTCTACCCCCAACAGAAAGCGCTACAAGAGTAAGCCCCGAACCGGAGATACGCCACCAGGGTGTCAATAGGCTCCACGGAATAGGCAGTGCTCGTAATTGTTTTTCCTTCAGTATATATATATAGTCGAGGAAGCTCTACCAAAAGAAGAGTAACCGACATGATGTAGTATTGTGCTTCGTTTATGTGTTGTGTTGTTAAGTATAATTATTTATTTGTTCCATGTTATTTTACTGTTTATTTTGCAATGCAATGGTCAAAGACTCACCCTTTATATTTATGATAAGAAAATTGTAGCTGAACTGGAAAACACTCATAGTTACTCGTTTTCTATTCAATATTTATATTCATACAGAGCATTTCAATTACAACAATAAAATCCACATAATTCTGAAGGTGTCACTTTATGAAAAAACACCACAAAAATTAAATGCATCATTATATGGAAACCAATGGTGGTCAATTTGAGCATATTTTAAAATATTTCAGTATTGTTCAGCTTATTAGTTAATGAACTATTCTTCTATATAATATTGTAATAAGATCGGGGACCAGAGAAAATTATGAGAGGGGTCCCGTGAGAGACCCGGAAAGCGAAGCTTTCCGAGCGGCCCGTAGGGCCGCTCGAGAGGCAATTTTAAAAAAAAATCGAAAAGGCGTATCCTCTTCTAGGGAAAGCGACCGCGAAAACCCCCCCGGGCGCTCCTAAAGTACCCGAAATTATCAAACGAAAATCGCGAAAATGATGTTTTCCGCCGGAATAAGGGAATAAACTCCGAAGCCGGAACGCCCCGGGTCCGGGAGTCACTACATATTCGAGAGCAAGGACTAGGGGATTCCTTAGAACCCATTAGAATTCCGGAGCTCCCCTAATTCTTGGCTAAAATCCCTTAACTAAAACGCCTATTTTTCGATACTCAACTCATGAAAAACGTCAAAAACACCCTATGATGCTTTCGCTCCGCAGTGGCCGTAGAAGCACCTAAACGCCCTTTCGGCGGTAGAAATAGAAACTTTAGGAAATTTCCAATCTCCGGGTACCAATTTTCATATCCAAGTAGCGAGATAAGGCAGAGAATTCTTCATTCCAAATTCGGCAATTTTCACGAAATACGCGATGAAATGTCACAGTTTCTGATACGATTCCGATGATAGCCGAACGCGAGACCACTTACGGTTCACGAATCGAAAGAAAAACACCTCAAATATGCGTTTCAAAATCGTCATTTTCCAGTCGATTTTCGCGCGAATTCATTGCCCTCTCCGAGCTCCGATCCAACATATGATACTCTATGTTAAAATCCGACACACTTAGTTTATTCAGGGAAAAATGGCTAAGCACTCTGTTCATGAATACACGTTCAGACCTTTTTCGAATAATTTTTATTTTACCTTTGTAAAATTGATGGAGTTGAAACGATATTCTTTGGGTTTATTTATGGAAAAAATATTTTCGATTCATATACAGGGTGTTACATAGGAGCTTTATCGAATAATGCTCATACTACCTTTGTGGAATGCACCGTGCGATCGATTGATATACGAGCTGTGCACTTTGGAAGCACTGACTTTCACCAGAGTCTTTCTTCGAGAGTTTTTCCTTCTGCATTTTTTATGGAAAAAGCACCCACTGCGAATCAATTATATAGTGGGTGTCCCATATGCATTTTTATTCATGTTTTTTCGCGTATGGGATCTAATTTCGATAAAATGTCAACCTGGGTGTGCGATTTACAATGAATTTACGATCATGTGATATACCGGGTGTGCAATTGACAAGTTATTTTGGTTTTTTTATGCTCAAATTCGAGTTTTTTGTGTTCCTTCGGGGTGTTTTGGTTCTTAATTCGATAAAATATTTTCTATTCATCTACAGGGTGTCAGATCCGAGTAGCGCTGAAATTCACCAGAGTTTTCCTCAAGTTATCGTGCTTTTCCGAGTAGGGGAGCTGAATTCAATGAAATGTCATACAGGGTGTGCCATTAACAATGAATTCGCGATCGATTGATATACAGGGTGTGCAATTTACAAGTTCTTTCGGTATTTTTTGCACGCTTTCGGTTTTTTGCGCTCTCTCGGGGTTTTTAGCTTTCCTTCGAGTTTTTTCGCGCGCTTTCGGTTATTTTGTGCTCCTTCGAGGTTTTTTGGGTTCCTTTGGATTTTTTTCGTTCTTTCGTGTTACTTCGGGTTCTTTTATGTTTTCTCGCGTTTTTTCGTGTTTGGTCGGGTTCTTTCTTTGTGGAATGCACTGAACTTGAAACGATAGAGTTGAAACGATATTCTTTCGGTTTCTTTTTTATCATAAAAGCATCCACTGCGAATCAATTATATACCGGGAGACCCATATGCATATTTCTTCAAGTTATCATGTTTTTTCACAAGTGGAGGCTAATTTCTATGAAATGTCATACAGGGTGTGCCATTTACAATGAATTTGCGATCATGTGATATACGGGGTGTGCACTTTACAGGTTCTACTGTTTTTTGCGCGCTCTCAAGTTTTTTGTGTTCCTTCGGGTTTTTTTATGGAAAAGTTATTTTCGATTCATATACGGGGTGTTACATAGGAGGTCCATAGAATAATTTCGATATTTTCTTCGTGGTATCCACTGAACTCGAATAGATGGAGTTACTACGATATTCTTTTGGTTTTTTTTTCACTGCTAATCAATTGTATACTGAGTGTCTCATATGCATTTTTCTTCAAGTTTTCTCGCGCATGGGAGCTGATTTCGATAAAATGTCATACAGGGTGTGCAATTTACAATGAGTTTACGATCGGGTGATATACGGGGTGTGCAATTTACAAGTACTTTTGTTTTTTTGCGCGATTTCGGTTTTTTTGTATTTCTCCGGGGTGTTTCCCGTGACTTCGAGTTTTTTTGCGCGCTTTCAAGTTATATGTATTCTTTCGGGTTTTTTTCAGGTTCCTTTGGATTTTTTGTGTAACTTGGGGTTCTTTCGTGTTTTCTCGCGTTGTTTCGTGTAATTTCGGTTTCTTTCGTGTAACTTCGGTTTCTTCCGTGTTTCTTCGGATTCTTCCGTGTTTTTTCGCGTTTCTTCGTGTTTTTTCCAGTACTTTCATGTTTTTTCGCTTTCAACGGGTTTTTTGACGTGTTTCGTGTTTCTGCTCGCTTCAATGATGTATGGGCCCTATTGATCTATGGTCTATATTGATCTATGGGCCTATTGAACTACTGGCTGATGGATCTACTGGACTATGGATCTACGGGCCTATGGATCTACCCGCTTACTAGTATTGATACTATATCAGTATATTGGAATCATGCTTTAGTTCCTAACTGGTTGTCTTTTCATTTTTGAATTTAACTTTTTTGGATTCCTTTTTGTAGGAGAAAATCCACTAGTGTTCCTTTAAAAAATGAGAGTAGAGGGAGGGGGTTCTAGTTGTGCAAAAAGAGGTTTCTTTTTTTATACAATTTTTGACGTATTTTTTCATAAGAGGGACGCCTTCAGAATTATGTATGGTGGATAGTTTTCATGGAAATGCTCTGCATAATTCCACATTGGTCAGAATGCTATTACAACACAGAATTATGGCAAAAGAAAATCGAAAAGATAATTGCTATATTTTCACATTTTATTTCAATAATTTTACAATACAGGGTTGGGATAAAGTTTGGCAACAAATTAATATATTTAAAACGGAATGACGATAATTTTGAAATTTGGCAACTGAGTGTAATGGACCATAATGCATTTGATGAGCATATTTTCTTCAATGAGATACTTCCGGTTTAAACGGAAATGATCAATTTTTTTTATTTAAATGAGACACTCTGTATATTTCTGCAGATTCTGAAAGAGCTCCTTGTTTCGGATCTGTCCATACCAGGTTCCATGTAAAAATTATCTGTAAAGAGAAGAAATACAGTTTTTTTGTCCAATTAAGGAAAAAGTCACTCAGATAAATAAATTGGTGTTGTTCGTATCCATAGTAATAGATAAAACGAAATATTTTGTAGTAGGTAACTGTCTCTACGTTTTTGAAGTTCAGTTTGTGAAAATATAGGTATCGTGAATACGTTTGAAAATGGTCAATTTGAGTGAAAAAGATCGTATTGAAATAATAATAATGATCCGTTATGGTGATCGTTTTAGAATTTATGAAGAAGTGTGTCATATTTTCAATGATTTGCATCCTGAAAAAAATCCAATATCACAATCAATAGTTACTAGAACTTTACAACGTTTTAATGCATCTGGAATGGTCAAGGATTTGCCAAGAGCTGGAAGACCACGGGACGTAACGAACGAAGCGATGAGGCAAAATATTGCCATTGATTTAGAGGAATCACCTCAATCTTCTATCACAGTTCTGGCGCGGAACTACGGCATAAGTCGACGTTCCGTGGGGAAAATATAAAAAAAGGAAAATTTTTATTCGTATAAGGTACGATTAGTCCAAGAATTGTCAGAGGATGATTTTGATCGATGGCTCGAATATTGCGAACGGCTAATGAACATCTGTAATGACGACGAACGTTTCGCTTTCATTGTAGTGTTTTCTGATGAGGTAACTTTTTGGATGGAACAGTTGACAGCCATAACTCAAGATATTGGTCAACTGAGAATCCTCATTGGATTGTTGAAGCACAAACCCAGCGATCGGAAAAGTTGAATGTTTGAATGGGAATTGTACAAAGTAGGCTAATAGGCCCATTTTTCATAAACGGGAACTTTAATGGAGAAAATTATCTAGATTTACTAAATAATTGTTACGTTTTTCCTCGACGAAATAGAAAAACAATACAAGTCTACTTTAAACTAATTTATATTCACACTTAACTAACAATTATCAATAATTTATATACACAATTTATCCACAGAATTTCACTAGGAACACCTGTTTATTCGTCGGCAATCCATGAATGAATCCATGAATCGGCGTCAGTCATTTATATCCGGCGCTGTTTTCTAGAAGTTACCAGAAAGATACTTCACATTCCAGAACAATCGTAGCGGCCTCTTTTATGTTCCACAAATATGCCATCATTAATCGTTTTTTATGTGACAGTTTGAGGGCGAGCGGTCCCTTTATCGCTTTCTTGATCCCTTTGTCGGCGCATGAAGCGGAACTCCTCTGTTATCGTAGTAGTCATTAAAAGGTTCATATTTGGTTTTTTTACATTGCTTCCTCGCTAAAAAAATGTTCAGTCCCCGAACTTTTTCTTCATGACGGAATCTGCAAGGGCCCCCATTTCTGCAGAACCCTTGTTGATAGAAATAGCAGGATACCGTTTGTTTTTAAGGGACCGCCTTTCGGGTTGAAACTACAAACCCCTATTCGGACATCGGTATTCTGGAAAATTACCTCCAGCATTATACAAACTACTCTCCAGTTCAGACGATCCAGTCCACAACCCAGCTTGGGAACTGCAAGCTTGTTCACACCTACTCTAGTCAACTCGTCTCTAAGGTTCATCAAGGTGCTCCACATGGCTTGGTAAGTTGGCTTTCCATAAGATTTTCCCTTGGTTACCATATAGAAGAGGTAATGAGGTCCATCGGTCAACTTCAGGATTCGGCTAAGGGAAGGTTGTTGTCCCATGAGGTCTCTTACACGACCAAATTTCTTCTTGAAGAGGAGAGCTATCCCTTTGGACATGTTGAGATTTTCAGCTACACAGTGCGCCAATGAGTAGTGTACCGGTACCGCAAAAAGATCTTGTTGCTCCTCGGTTGTGATCCCGAACCTCGCTTTTCCGGTTTTTCCATAATTTGCCATGAACTGATTAAAGCTCAATTCCTTTTGATCTGGGGTCTGAGTTGTAGCCTTTCCCACTCCCGTCTCGTCCTGAGCGTTATGATCGGCCTCATACCTTGCCAGGCGATTCACATGGACTACACGTTTCTTTCCTCTTGGCAATTTTTGGATGCGATAGACTACGTCGTTGATCCTCTTCACAACCTTATATGGTCCTTCCCAATCCTTCTGTAACTTTGGGGATAGCTCTCTTCTCCTCTAGGGGCTGAACAACCATACCAAATCTCCCACCTCGTATCCACCTTCTGCCGCCTTGATGTCGTAACGAGTCTTCATGCGATCACTTGCAATTTGCAGGTTTTTCCGGACCTTCTCATGGATGTAGTGCAATCTCCCCTTCAGATTGCTCACGTAATCCTCACTCGCAATATCCGTTCCAGGCGTACACCCAAACTCCAGGTCACAAGAGAGTCTCATCTGTCAACCGAACATGATGCATGCTGGGGTTTCCCTTGTCGATTCCTGCACGGATGATCTATAGGCCATGGTGAATAGATGCAGGACCTATCCCAATCTCTCTGGTGGTCGGAGACAACCTTGGCCAAGCATTTTCCCACAGTCCTATTCATTCTCTCGACCATGCCATCTGACTGTGGGTGGAGAGCAGTTGTTCTGGTCTTCTTGATCCCTAGCAACTCGTATAGGGTCTGGAACAAGCTGGACTCGAAGTTTCGTCCCTGATCCGAATGAAGCTCCATAGGCATGCCGAATCTCCTTGACCAATACATCAGCAACTGTTGCGGCTTCTTGATTCGGAATGGCATAAGCCTCTACCCATTTGGAGAAGTACCATAGTAACAAGGATGTAGTAGGATATATACATTAAACGTAGACCAAGCACATTTAGAATTCTCTCGAATTCATAAATAGTTGGTTGTTTGTTATCGGCTGGGTTTGCCATCCAACAGTACCATTGTCAAAAACAGAATTTCAGAATAATACAACAAAGGCTTTGCGGGCGCAAAAACATTAAGTTTGTGTTGCTATCGGGAGGGGTAGTGGCAGACTAGTTTCACCCTTATTAGGGATCATCAGTACCACTTAACCCCCGACAACAACTAATTCGGTAGTAGGTATTATTGAACTCCGGTAGCCGTCTCAGTGTATTATATAGACCGAGGTGACACCCAGTGGACAATCGTCTGAACTTCAATCTCAATGCACCACAACAACAACCTGCACTCCTGATGGTGAGTTCTTTGTAATTTTCGAATAATCTGTGAAGGTTGTTCTTGTAGTGCATTGAGATTGAAGTTCAGACGATTGTCCACTGGGTGTCACCTCGGTCTATATAATACACTGAGATGGCTGCCGGAGTTCAATAATACCTACTACCAAATTGGTTGTTGTCGGAGGTTAAGGTTAAGTGGTACTGATGATCCCTAATAAGGGTGAAACTAGTCCGCCATTACCCCTCCCGATAGCAACACAAACTTAATGTTTTGTGCCTACACAGCCTTTGTTGTATTATTCTGAAATTCTGTTTTTGACAATGGTACTGTTGGATGGCAAACCCAGCCGATAACAAACAACCAACTATTTATGAATTCGAGAGAATTCTAAATGTGTTCGGTCTACGTTTAATGTATATATCCTACTAATATATTACCGGGTTCAACCTTTCATTTTAGACTGAACAACAAGGATGTACTTGTTTCCATCGTCAGTTTCTGGAAACGGACCAGCAATATCTATTGCTACGCGTTCCATTGGGCTACCGACGTTATACTGCTTCATTGGGGCTCTACGACTTCCTCTTGGGCCATTCACCGAAGCACACAGTCCGCATTTTCTGCACCAGTCCTTGACGTTCTCCTTGCAATTAACCCAGTAGAAACGCTCTAGCACCTTTTCTACGGTCTTCTTGATGCCGAAATGGCCGCCGGAGGTCCCATCATGTAACTTCTGCAATACATCTTGTGTTTTACTCCTAGGGACTACAACCTGGTTTCTGGATCCGGTACCTTCTTCGTTCTCAAGGGTCCTCTTTAGCAATCCATCCTCTATTAGGAGAGAGTCCCGTGGTGCCCAATATGATTTGACCCTTGGATTCATCTGACACAGTTCTCCCCATCCAGGCCTACGACCATCCGCTTTCCATCTTAAAATCAGTTTCAGCTCTGGGTCGTTCTCTTGATCTTGTCTCAGGTGATCTGGCAACCAATTCTCATCAGTTATAGTAGTTCTTCGGCAACATTCCTTGTCTTCCAGCTTTCTACAGTGCGTTGGTACACTCTCCCCAGTGGCGGTGCGTAGTCGTGTCATAGTCGGTAATGTCTTGCCTCTCACTATATCGGGTCTTGCAATAGTACAGGTTGCACCTGTGTCGACCAACCTTTTAGTCGACCGCCCATTGATCTTACCGTCGACATTTATACTGCTGGACTCCAAGATGGTCTGGATGGTAACTTCTGGGGCATTGTTTAGGCGGGTCGGCTTATGCCCCCTTTCACCAACCCGTTTTAGTTTCCCTGTTCCTGTTGTTTTGGCTTAGCAGGCTTCTTAGAAGAGCGGCGAATATGCCCTACTTCACCACAATTCCAACATCTAGGTCCTCTATTTCGTTGTTGTTGGAGAACTCGCCGTATTATATCCTCTATATTTTCGGTGCTGTCCTCGGAATCATCCATGGTACGCCTGATTTTTATCTGACCCCTATGTGAAGCCTGTTTGGCTGCTTCGAAATCTAATGCATGGGCTAGAGCATCGTCCAGGGTCTTAGGTCGGGCCAACCGCAAGGTTTGCTGGGTGTCACTATCTCTTAGTATATTGGAATAATCTGTAGAATATTTAAGGCCTCGCCTCTCAATGTAACAATCAAGGCCGTCGCTTTTTCCTCATTATTCCAACCATTCGCGCTAGCTGCAGCTTCAAATTGTATCTGGTATGTGCACCAGGCGGTTTTACCATCGAAAGTTGGTGGTTTGACCCTTGCTCGGCCTGCTTCTCCACTATTTTCGTATTTTACTGTAATACTTCTTTCTTTATTGACCTTCTCATCTACTTGTCTGCTTATTTTGTTTAATCGATCTTCCATAATTTTCAACACACTTTCGGTATGCTCTTCCAATTTCCCTTGTATATCCTCTTCTATTTCCTCCTTCAAAATGTCCAGGTTTTCTAATCGGTCTTCAATATTTCCAATCTTATTTTCTAACTTCGAGCAATTATCGGTCATCGTTTTTAGACTATCCTCGACTTTATTCTCTATAGATTCTAATTTACCTCTAAAACTATTTTCTAGAGACTTACTGTTGTCGTCCATTTTATCTTTCATGTCCTTCGAATTTTCCTCCATTTTATTTTCCATGGTATCCATTTTATTTTCCATGGAATCCATTTTATTAGTCAGTTCTTCAAAAGCTTTCTTGAAAAAGTCCATACTGGCCTGATCCATTTTCTAAGCTTGAGATCTCGTAACCGGCATTCAAGATTTTCCAGACTAATTTCGGAGTAGTTTCCATTCTTCTTGGTAACCCCACACCTGACACCAATTGTTACGTTTTTCCTCAGCGAAATAGAAAAACAATACAAGTCCTTCTTTAAACTAATTTATATTCACACTTAACTAACAATTATCAATAATTTATATACACAATTTATCTACAGAATTTCACTAGGAACACCTGTTTATTCGTCGGCAAGTTCTATCCATGAATGAATCCATGAATCGGCTTCAGTCATTTATATCCGGCGCTGTTTTCTAGAAGTTACCAGAAAGATGCTTCACATTCCAGAACATTCGTAGCGGCCTCTTTTATGTCCCATAAATATGCCATCATTAATAGTTTTTTATGTGACAGCTTTAAGGCGAGGGGCCCCTTTATCGCTTTCTTGATCCTTTTGTCGGCGCATGAAGCGGAACTCCTTTGTTGTCATAGTAGTCATTAAAAGGTTCATATTCGGTTTTGTTACAAAATCAAATCATTCCTGCTTTCCAACAGAACGAGCAGTTACCACCGAACGTTTGGTTCCAACAAGAAGGAGTACCTCCTCACTATGATAGACGAGTTCGGAATTTCTAGATACTACTTTTCCAAATAGATGTATTGGACGTAGAGGAAGCATAGAGTGGCCTGCTCGTGCTCCAGATCTTAGCTCATTAGAATTTTTTCTTTGGGGTTATCTAAAATCACGTGCTTATGTTAATCGACCAGCATGCTTGCAGGAATTGAGACAACGGATTCTTCATGAATGTGCATTAATACATGGAGAAATCTTGAGAAAAGTTATTCAAGAATTTGTTAATAGACTGACATATTGTCATGAGGTGAATGCCAAGGACTTCAAACATTTAAAATGATTTTTTTTTAATTATTTTCATTAAAATTTTTTCTACTAGTAAAATCCCCCTATTTCTTTTTTTCATGAAAAATACGTCATGAAAAGCAGAAAGAGTTATCTACTACGAAGTATTTCGTTATATTTCTCACTATTGATACAAATAACAACGATTTATTCATTTGAATGGATTTTTTTTCTCAAATGTACAAAAAGACTTCTTTTTTTACAAAGAATTTTTACTTGGAACCCGATATGGACAGATCCGAAACAAGGTGTTCTTTCTGCAGAAATATACAGGGTGTCCCATTTAAATGAAAAAATTTTTTGTCATTTCCGGTTAAACCGGAAGTGTCCTATTAATGAAAATATGCCCATCAGATACATTGTGGTCCATTACACTCAGCTGCCAAATTTAAAAAATTTCGCCTGTTTCGTTTTAATGATATTAATTTGGTGCCAAACTTTATCTCAACCATGTATATAAGTTCACATGTAAACAAAATATTGAAAATTTTTCTACTCATAGATTAGCACTTTTCTATGAAATATTTTTTTATAAACAGGGTGTTCCTAAATTGAACGGACAAACGAAAAGGGGAGATTCCTTAAGTGATTTTAAGAAAAAAAAAGGCCCATAAACATGGGGTCGCAAACGTTTTGTTTTCGAGATACAGAGTATTGAAGTTTGAATTTTTTTCAAGTTCTTTCTCATAGTATCTACATTTGAGAGTTCTCACCACGTGACATGGCAATTTCGATAGAAGATCTACAGGGTGATATTTTTTCTGGAACACTGCCACCTGTTCTTCTGCATAACTTTTTTTTGGTGAGCAACTGTTAATTTGAAAAAATGTAAAAAGAAGCTTTGTTCTTATACAAAACTTTTCGGTCTCCTGTAAATTTGTCGTATCTACCAACGAATTCGAGAAAAAAAATTTTGAACGATTCTTTCGAAATTCTCGTAACTATGATAGGAAGGCCAGTTTGTAATCTGTGATGAATGAATTCAGTGCCAGTTTTGACACATCAAATTATTGAACGTTTGTTTTTTAAAAAAGTGAAGGTGCGGTTGCATTTGTGGCTATTTATTTTTTTAATGTAGTTAGACTACTATTTTTCATTACTATCTTTATGACTGTCACAACAATAATTTGATCAGAAATAAGAACCTCTACACATTTCAATAACAAAACATGCCAAATTTCACGAATTCCGAAATGACTTATATGCATTTCATGTATGGTCTGCAAATGGAAATGCAAGAGAAGCTAGGCGTCTTTACATGGAACGTTATCCCAATAGAGTGATACCAAATCATCGAATGTTCTTTGTTATTCATAGGCGTCTTTCAGAAGCTGGATCTTTTTCCACGAAAAGAATTCATGCTGGGAGACCACGCAGTGTCAGAACAACACAACTCGAAGAGACAGTTATGACCGAAATAGAACAACATCCAAGAACCAATACAAGAAAAATTAGTGAATGCAAGTCATCAAGTTGTTTGGCGGATCTTGCGGGATTCTCTATTATATCCTTATCACATTCAGAGGGTGCAAGCTCTTGTGCCTCGAAATTTTCATCCGAGGGTTAGTTTTTGTCAGTGGTACCTCAGTAGACTATTGATGAATCCTTATTTTGATTGCCAAATTCTATTCACTGATGAAGCCTGCTTCTCAAGGACTTCAATTATCAATTTTCATAATGAACACGTATGGGCTGAGGAGAATCCGCATGGATATTGTAATGAAGCTTGATTTTTCTTGTATAGGAAAATCATTCTTCATTTTAAGTATTCCGATTATTTTATATATTTTCCGTTCCCCTGCATACGCCTTAAGATTCGAAGTCGTTGTTTCAGAGTTTTTCGGTGAGGAAAAAAGGCATGAAAACATAAATTTCTCTTCGCTAGAATCCGATAAATCTGTTTTTACGCGATAAACCGAAATCGAAAATGATTTTAGGCGACAAATACCACATCTGTGTGTGTCCGTTTCATCTCCCCCCCGGGAGAGTATAAAAGACCGTGTTGCCCCCGGTATTGGATTATTCAGATTAGGATTATTATAGTTTCGTATCCGATATTATTAATGATTTAGATGATATTGGTTCCGATTATTAAGATTAGTGATTAGGTGATTATAGTTCCGTATTCGAGTATTAAGATTATTAAAGTTTGTGGTAGATTGTAGATACGTTAATTTTATTCAGATTTCAGTTTCGATTCAGTATTCACAGTAGTTATTTTTTTTATTATTCAGTATTAGCGATTTTATTTTTTTTAATAAGTGCACAGAGTGTGGTTTTGCCGGACGTCAATATCCCGAGCGACGAAAGAAAAGAAAAAGTGAGTAAACGATAACCCCATTGCCGAAACCCCTTTATTTCAATTTCATCAAAATCGCCTATTTTTCATAGTTCGATTTCATTCCTTTTACAGGAATTCTGTAGACTTCCCGTCCACGTGGACAGTTAGCAACCCTCCGTCTGTAGATAATAATTATTCTTAGCTCTTCTCGCGAGCCAGTAAAATTTTTATTCAGATTACCGTCAATCACAATTTGTTGCGTCCTATTTGCGAGAAAGTAGCGTTCGCAGCCAGATTGATTTTGATTTAGAATTAATTCATTTTTATGCATTTCACTTGTAATTGTTAATGTCCTTAGAAAGTGTTATTTTCACAAGTATAACTGAATTCTTGCGTTCTGTTTAAATTTTTACAGTTGATTACCGAATTAATTTATTTTCACCTTTCATACTGTCAGTTTAAATTTTTTATTTTGCTGAAATATAGTTGATTCCTTACGTTATTTGTATTCAACATACCGAGGTGATTTTCTGTACCTATATAACGAATTAATTTATTTTCACCTTTCATACTGTCAGTTTAAATCTATTATTTTGCTAAAATATGGTTGATTCCTTACGATATTTGTATTCAACATACCGAGGTGATTTTCTGTACCTATATAACGAATTAATTTATTTTCACCTTTCATGCTGTCAGTTTAAATCTGTTATTTTGCTGAAATATAGTTGATTCCTTAAGTTATTTGTATTCAACATACCGAGGTGATTTTCTATACCTGTATACCGAATTAATATATTTTTACATTTCATAATGTCAGTTTAAATCTATTATTTTGTTGAAATATAGCTGATTACTTACGTTATTTTTATTCAACATACCGAGGGAATTTTCTGTTCCTATATTCCGAATAAATTATATCAAATTTTTGCCTATTTGATTGCTCAAATTATCGCTAATAGCTTAGATAAAACCGAACTCTGTCTTCGACTAGAAGCTACCTTGGTAGGTTTGCTATTCTCCCTGACAAGCAAAGAATAGCTGGCGCCCGAAAAATATATAATAGATAAGAAAAGGGTGTTACAAAAATGGCGCCCGAGCAGGGACATTCAGATAGGGCATAGAGAGAGCTGTGACCGCTACTTTCAATTAAATTATTTGCCGTGATATATATTTTTTTTTCTTACCTGTTTGCAAATTTTTGGCAGGAATATTGAACTGTTTATTTCAACTGGAAGTTGACCTATTTCTTGTGTTCAGATTATTTTTTTTCTCTCCTTTTCTGATACAGGGTAACCGATAGAGTTTTCAGCTACCCATTTCATATTACTGATGTATATACCTACTGGATTATTTCCCTTTTTAAAAGGTAGAAAGTAATGGAAAACTTTTGAGTTAAAGTAAAGAAATAATTTCTTTATTTTACGTAACTTAATTTCCGACTGTCTGTGCTATTTAAATTTTCTCGCTATTGAACTTGTTCCAAGTCAACCGTTGTAAATAAAGACTATAACTTACCTTTTAAGGAGGGACCAGTGATTGAAAATTGTATTATAAATAAAGTAGAATTTCTGAATTTTTCTTTTGTGGTAAATTTATTTTGTTGGCGTTTGCGAGACTGCAGGTGAGATCGCCGGAAGTAAAATCGTGAGTAATAATGCTATTTTGAGTGAATTTCTCCGATAGTGAAGTCTGTAAGAATACCCAACCTGGAACATTTTTTTTTTAGACTAGTGAATAGAATTTTTACAGTTTAGGCTATTCTGTTTTGTTTTTATATTACTTCGTAGAAATTTTCAACCGCTGTCAAACTTTGAGTGAAACGGGGTGATTGATAAATAATTTTTTTAATTTTTTTTTTGTTTAGATTAAACTACTGCAGGACTTAGAATTTTCATTGATACCGGGTTCTCTGTTGATTTCTTAAATTTTTTTTTTTTCTTTTTCGTTTTTGACTGAAATTCTTGAACGGGAATAGGACTTTAGATTTGAAGTGTTGCAGGTTGGTTGATTTATTTTTTTTTATATAGTTTGGACTGTCATTGAACTTCAATTTGGCTATTTATACTGTTTCATGAATTTTCATCTGTTGAATCATAGACTCTTACAGTGATTTGATACTTGAATAATTGCGACTTAAGTATTTTGATTCTGCCTGCTAAATTTTATTTTTGACTTTACTCTGTTTAGATATTCATATTAACTAATCGAGACTTTACTATAGGAATTTTGTTTTTGTGTTTTTCTTTATTATAGCCTATAACTGTCCTTATAAATTTTCCCTGACTGAATTATTAGTGGTTGAAGTTTGGGTGTTTCTATTTTCGGGTTCATATTTACTCTCGGATAGACATAGTGTATATAGTGCGGACCTGGTATCGGAAGTAAGAAAATTGATAGGATAATAAACAGTTCGTGGAATTTGATTAGCTAGGTTATAATGAAGAGGAACTTGCTGCGACAAGCCCTCCGGAACGAAGCACTGATTCAACCCTCAGCCTCGACCGTGATTGAACCCGCTCTTCATATCGAGATATGCCAGAATAAACTGACAGATTTGGTGGAGGCTATCCAGAGTTTCGATCCCCGCAATGCAGACAATGAGTTTGCACGGATTTCTACCCGTTTGATACACATACAACACCGGTTAACTTTTATGTGATGTGGAGATTCCAAGATCAATCAGGACGTGTCCTATTCAGCCCCAACGGGTGGCCGCGGAGGAACCTTTCGAGACGGATCTGGCTGAGGATGTGGATCCTCCTAGGGCATGTTAGATATGTTTATGGAGGATACTAGGAGAACATGTCATGCATTGTTACAACAAATGTCAACGTTCAGTATTCCTCGTGGGCGACAGGAACAACCCCAATATACCGGATTGAGACCACACAAGCTCCACTCGACGAGTATCATTTCCATTCGTTGGGCCAGAGGGAGACTCCCCCGAGACACCACCTCGGAGCTCGGCTCGTCCAGAGAAAACTACACAACCGCTACAACCTGCAACAGTGCCCCTGCATAAGTGGTCAATCTCGTTTGACGAAACCACTAGTGTGACCGATTTCATAGATGAAGTGGAATGGCTAGCAGAGTCACGAAAGAAATCCTTAGACCAAGTTTTTAGTTCTGTGTATGAACTTCTCCAGAAGGATGCCCGAGATTGGTTTATTCCCCGACGAGGAACATTCCAAGACTGGGAGGATTTTAAGCTCAAGCTGAAGGAAGCGTTCCTGCCAATAAATTATGAGGAGAATTTGCTGGAGGAGATAAAAAGGAGAATGCAGGGCGCTGATGAAAAGTTACTGCTCTACGTAACCCGGATGCAGAACTTGTTTCAGAAATTGACAACGAATCGACCAACCGAAGATGAACAGGTCAGACTAATAAAGCAGAGATTATTACCGTCTCTACAACTAGCCTTGGCATTCCAGGGAACTAAAACCTATGAAGAACTTTTAAAGAAGGGAAAAGTTTTTGAAGTGGTGCAATGGCAGATGGGACAGTATACAAAGCCACCTTCCGGACCAGGACTCATCGATGAACCGCATCTGACATATCACGCTCCAACACAGAACCGTCCTCAAACTGCTTATCAGGTGGATATCGGGGATGCATCTAGATCAACGTCCATCTCTGCTAACCGGGAACATACCATCACTGAAACAAACCGTGAGGACCGAACCGTGAGGAGAACCCACCCCTCAGTCAGCCTAGATCAGCCCTTGGAGCATCAGACAACCAGACTGCTGTATCATCGAAAAGGGTTTCATTTGGAACACAGTGTCTCCGCTGCGGAGGCTATGGACACATGCGCCGGGAGTGTCATAGACTCCGAAAACTACTTTGCTCTCGATGCAAGAAAGAATGTGTTCTCTCCCGAGAGTGCCCGTGTTCGGAAAACTGAAGGGAGATATGGAAATGGAGTCAGCCATGTCTCCCGGGAAATTGACTCCACGCACGCCAACCAATATACATGACCGCCGTCCGATAGTTGAAATTTTTGTGGCTGGAAAACCCTACCGAGCCCTGCTAGACACTGGAGCCACAAAAAGTTTCTGCGGGAAAGAGGCAGCAGAAAATCTGGAAGAACACGGGATTCAAGGAGAATCGGTCAGGAACAGTTGTGCGAGGATGGCAAATGGAAAGACTACTGTCACGCCCACAAGCTACACTACCGGAATCAGAATTGGAGATTATATCCTGCCTGATGTGGAGTTCCTTTTAGTGGCCGATTTGGCCGTGGACATTATTCTAGGAATGGACATTCTTTCCCGATACGGGTTTTCCATGCTAAGAGAGCCAGAAAACTTCCCTGATTACGGTGTTAAAGAAGGGAAACTGTACCGTCATTTCTGGGACTCTTCAGATTTCCATGAAGATGGATCAGGGCAACCCTGGAAGCTTTGTGTGCCCACTGAAAAACGGCAGGAGGTTCTGGAAGAAAACCACGACTCTGAATACGCCGGACATCTGGGGATCTCCAAGACTATTTCCAAAATCGCCATCCAAATTATTACTGGCCAGGCATGTTCCGAGATGTAGCGAAATACGTCAGAGGCTGCCCATCATGTCAGCGTTACAAGGTCTCCCAGCAGAAAATCCCGGGTAAAATGCAACCGCATAGAATGGTGGATGCACCATTTAAGGAAGTTTCCACTGACGTGGTAGGGCCTTTGCCACGATCCAAGAAAGGAAACGCCTACATTGTGGTGATGCAAGATAGATTTACCAAATGGGTAGAATGCCGTCCGTTACGGAGAGCGACCGCAAAAACCGTGTATTCAGCCCTGTATGAACAAATAATATTGCGGTATGGATGCCCAAATGTGGTAATATCCGATAATGGTGTACAGTACGATAACCACCTGTTCAAGAATAGTCTTCAGGAATTGAACATAGCCCATCGTTTCACTCCCCCATATACCCCTCAGTGTAACCCTGTAGAAAGAGTCAACCGAACGCTGAAGACCATGATAGCTCAGTTTTGTGAGACCGATCAGAGAAATTGGGATGAAAAGATTGGGGAAATGACCTTTGCTCTCAATACTGCCAGACAGGAGTCTACCGGCTTCTCACCGGCTTACCTTAATTATGGCAGAGAGTTTGAAGTCCCTAAAGACATATATGGCATGGACATGCAAAATACAGATTATGAACAGAGCCAACAGAACCCAAAGAAAAGAAAAAGTAACCGTACTAGAGTGATTCAAAATGACAGAAGTCTACACTACCGGCTAATTGAGTAACCGAAATTTCCTGTCCTGGTCGAAACCGTTCAGAGGAGAAAAATAGAATTTTGTTTTTTTTTTGTAATTTCACACAGCTCTTCCATCATTTAATTAGGATGGAAACTTTTTATTCAGTAAGAATTCTATTTTTTTTCTCTACTCCGTTCACCGCCTCGAGAATCTGGGGTCTGCAATGTTTTACATCTCAGATTTAATCATTTCACTTTCATACAAGAAGATTTTTTTTTCAATACCTTGGCCTGCCATATTAGAACAATGTTAATACTTTGTGGATCCCTCCTGGTGCCGATAGTATTTCCTTCCGAGATGGAACACTTCATGGCTACATCACCACCTCAAGTTGTGCCCTTCTACATCAAGCAGCCTGAAATTCATCCAATAGTTCAGAATATGGAATGACTTCAACTACCGTGGCCTACCTACATTTCTCATCGTCGACAGTCAACTATCCGATACTGTGTCTACAAGGTTTCATCTGCTATTGAGTGCAAGAAATACACACACTGAATGTCTTCGAAAATTTGGCACTGCCAGCCTGTCTCCGAGAATTTGAATACACACCTGCATTGTGGAGGTGGTATCCTGTATTATGATAATGGGCTCCAATTATTCACCGAACCACCTACAAACAAGAAACAAGAAGTCTTGGCCCCTTCACTGAATCCAGAATAAACACTCACCTGAATTTGGGAGGTATTCCTGCGATAATCAGTAATGATGGATCACCGATCCTTGATTTTTGGACCCAAGTAGACAGAATACAGTTATTAGCTACCCCTCTACAAACATCATATCCGAAGTATTGGGACACCTGCAGTACACCGACGAACCTCTATATAATGGAGATGGTTCCTGAGATGCACAAGATTCCAACAACAACTAGAGACCATTATTTCGAAAATTGTCAGCCACAGTAGAAAGTTTTGGACCATTTATTCAGATCAATTCCACTGTTTTGAAGTCACGGATGGTCACGTTCACTGGGAACACAGAACCGGAAGGAGCGAGGTCAACGGCCACGGAGACATCGATGCATTTTATAACTTTTGTATCTGGTAGGTCAAATGTAATAATGCTATGTTAGCTGTGCACCTGGCTGCGGATGCGTTCACCGATGGGTAGATTCATTCAGGGGCGTAGTTGACGTTGCGAAAATTCGACTTGTATGGCAGTTCGAGTTTTCTTTTCGAAGCAAGGGGGTTGTAATGAAGCTTGATTTTTCTTGTATAGGAAAATCATTCTTCATTTTAAGTATTCCGATTATTTTATATATTTTCCGTTCCCCTGTATACGCCTTACGATTCGAAGTCGTTGTTTCAGAGTTTTTCGGTAAGGAAAAAAGGCATGAAAACATAAATTTCTCTTCGCTAGAATCCGATAAATCTGTTTTTACGCGATAAACCGAAATCGAAGATGATACCACATCTGTGTGTGTCCGTTTCATCTCCCCCCCGGGAGAGTATAAAAGACCGTGTTGCCCCCGGTATTGGATTATTCAGATTAGGATTATTATAGTTCCGTATCCGATATTATTAATGATTTAGATGATATTGGTTCCGATTATTAAGATTAGTGATTAGGTGATTATAGTTCCGTATTCGAGTATTAAGATTATTAAAGTTTGTGGTAGATTGTAGATACGTTAATTTTATTCAGAATTCAGTTTCGATTCAGTATTCACAGTAGTTATTTTTTTTTATTATTCAGTATTATTTTTTTTACCATATCTAGAAAACGTTGTTCTTTCGCTGTGGATGGTTGTCTGTAGTTTGATATGACCTGGACTCAATCAGGTAATGGTTTTGTCCCATCAGCTAAAAACAGATAAACCAGAAATTTCACTTCTGGCTGTTCAAACACTCACTTGGTTAGGTTGATTACAATGGAGTAGTTGCGTAATCTTTCGAAAATGATTCGAAGATGCTCTAAGTGTTCCTCTTCGGATGATGAGGCAATCAATATGTCGTCAATGTAGGAAAACAGAAATTCAAGCCTCGTAATACCTCGTCCATAAATCGTTGAAAGGTTCAGGCAGCATTTCTTAGTTCTAATGATATGAAAGGGTATTCAAAAAGTCCAAAGGGTGTGGTGTGCGTCGTTTTCATTGTAACTACGAGTATTTGATATCGATATGGATCTCTATAGTATGAACAGGCGCACTGTACAGCACTTAATTTGTGAATTCTTTATTTTTTTGATTCTATTAATGTCAGCCCATAAATATGAAACATTTTAGGGACAGAATATTGAACTCATCTATTCAGTGTTCAAACAATTCTGACCTCACGTTTGTGGTTTTCGACAATTTCGTTCACAAAAACAGGCATGAAAAATACGTTCGGATGAGGGGTATAGGTACTTTGGAAAATGATTTTGTGGGTCCTCCTGGACATTTTGAACCCTATTTATATATTACAATCATTCTTCTATATCTGTTGCCGTATATTACAAATTAGTTCATTT
Organism: Micraspis discolor; assembly: GCA_030674115.1. NCBI lineage: Eukaryota > Metazoa > Arthropoda > Insecta > Coleoptera > Coccinellidae > Micraspis > Micraspis discolor. The sequence goes on from JARTUT010002202.1 coordinate 305,458, forward strand.
TTCACTTTTGTACTCGGCAATTTCTTGAAAATAGACTTTCATTCATTGCAGAGTACCCAAATAAAAAACTAAAGAACCGATGAGCTGAGGATAGGAACATTTGCGCGCTTGTTCTAGAGTATTTTTCCGTTCTCTGGAACAGTGTGGTACTAACATAACTGCAACAATGAATGAGTAAACCGAGATCTTAAATTAAAAATAAGTGTTTACAGTTTTCCTTCAGTTTGGTTCGAATCCCAAATTTCATTCCCAGAAACCAACCAAAAGAGAGCATATCAACTAAGTCGAAAAGTCAGAAAGTCTTTGTGCCAGTAAGCTCTTGTCTTTTAAAATACCTCATATATTCAAGTCCTAATTACAAATATATTGAATTGAAAATAACCAAATCAACAGTTTTCTTTTAGTTTCATTTCAGCCACAATCATGTTCCGTAAAACATTACGACTTCTTCTAATCACTTGAATCCTCTAATGCATATGGGAACATAAACAGAAAAATTGATTTATTGGTAATCAAGGTCTTCTTTCATCATCATAGCAGAATTTTGGTCGGGAAAAACACTTATGAAACAGTTGAGTTTGATGTTTTTCGAGAACTCTCATAAAATATATCAGTTTCGAAAACCTATAGATCATCTCAATCGAGACATCGAATCGAAACTCTTTTTTTCGGATACCTTAAATAATACTCACAGCGGAAGGTGAAATGCTGAAATTCAGGGATGTTCTGAATATCAATATCCTCCATATACATTCAAAATTTTCTGAATATCCCAAGAATAAATTATGAGATATGAAGTATAGAAAAGAAATTTGGCAATTTTTTTGAAATTGTCTAGTGTGAAGATTTCATGGAAATTCCGCAAACCTATTCGTTTCAACCTCATTGAAACATCTTTCAAGTTACAAGTTGATCGGATCAATATTCTAGGAGTTATAGACGAAACCAAATTTCAGATTCTCATAATAGCAGAACCATTCGATAGATTTGGCCCAATAACCAAACTAACGCGATATTTGGACAATTAAACTTTTGTGAAAACATGAAAACTCTCGATCATCTCATTCGGAATACAGGGTCTTTCACGATAAACCTCACCCATATTTATACGGGAAACTACTGAACGTATTTTCATGAAATTCAGCACTTATCAGTATTTCACGATGCTGATGAAATTTTAAAATATTTTCAAGGCCTGAGCACCTCCGGTTTTGCCTGAAATGACGTCAACTTCCGTTTTTCAAATTACAACACCATTCTTTTATTGCAGAAATAGATTCCTTAGAAAATTTCAAGTTATTTTGATGTAACATTTTTCAGTTTTGGTTGGAAAATTCTCTCTGAGCGGGAAAATTCCAAAAAAAACTGAAGGAGCTCCGCTGGAGCCTGTCGAAGCCGAGGCCTGACTACCCGAAGTAGAGACACTCTCAACCACGGATAATCTCGAGCAGGCAGTCTGCAGGTCCGCACGGAGGGCACTATGACCAGCAGACAGGCTGCAAAGTTTACCGCTGCACGACCGAATCTCGCTATCGTGCTCGGAGAGAGCAACCGAATGTTCATCAAGAACCTTGCCATGAGAAACAATTTCCGCCGAATGCTTCTGCAAAATTGACTTGCACTCCGATATCTCAGTCTGCAACGACAACTGCGCAGCTTTAATGGTAGAAATATCAGATGATATCTCGTTAAGCTTCGACATAAGAACAGCGAATTGGTTATTGTCCATTGGGTTTAGTGAACGAAGCTGAGAACCATCAACTAACAAATTCGAGCTATCTGATGGAAGAGGAGAGGAGATCGTCTGACTACGGAGAACTCTAGGGTCTTTCCTACAATGCCCGCAGATCCACCCATCGTCCACCCCGCCAGCTTTAACCACAGCCAACTTGAGACAGTCCAAATGGAAGGCTCGCTTACATTTTACACAGTTCATAGAACGCTGGGACGATATTTGCTTAGAACATACATCACACTTCGACATTTTCAGTAATGGTTAAGATGCCTGCGCAAGGATTAGGGATAATGGCGAGGGAAAAAAACACACTTCACACTCTTGGGCCGATAAGAGTGACTTAAAAACAGAAAGGAAGGCCACGGAGTTGAAGAAGGATTTTACAAAAGGTGAGGAAGTGTGTAGTGAAAATAGGAAGTAAGAGAAAACGACAAAATTATAGCGAAAACTGAATGAATAATTAATTTAAAAAAAAAAAAAATATATATATACACATATATGAGTAAGATTATCGGAATCGAGCAGCTAGCGATATCACGCTACCTCAGCGTGGACAAATTCAAAAACCACGAAGGGTTCCCCTCCCTATAGCACAGTAATCAAATATGCGGAGTTCAATCACTGATGTGCTCCGCTGAAACAAGAATAACTTCGAGGTTTTTGGATGGAAAATTTTCATTTTTGGGATTTTTCAAGATGTAAGATTGATGTATACACTTTAAAAATCGAAATTGTGATTCATGATACAGGGGGTGAAAAAATCGCTTTCAAATTTAGGGATGACAAAATCGTGAATAATCAATTTTTTCAAATTAGAACTCAATTTTTTTATGGCAGATATTGAATCTACGTTAAAAAATAATGTGAGTGTATGCATCACACCCTTGCCCTAAAGTGGATATTTTCTGAGTTATTCACAAAAAACTGTTTTTCGTCTTGAATTTTCAGCTATTTCTTTTCCCTTCACGCCAAAAAGATGAATTTTTCAGGACTTGTTACTTAAACCATGTTTTAGATTTTACTAACCTAATATGCAAGAGAAAAAAGTTACAGGTTGTTCCTATATAGATGGCGAATTTGAATTCAAATTTGTATTTTATTGCTCTTTATTTCAACTAATCGGCCATCGGTTTTCCCTCCAGTGATAAATAAATAATTCCTAATGAACTATATGCAAAAACTTACCATGTTTTGCATTCTTTTTTTTTAATGATAGATATCATTAATTACATCTGCCAAATTCCTCTTTATTCAGTAGCATTTTGTGTTTACTATTAATTTGGTGATAATTCGTATTAAGTTATAAAATCGATCACTATGCCTAATTTTACCAATGAAGATTATTTAAATCTCATTCTACTTCATGGAGAATGTAATAAAGTTGTAGATAGAACGATTCGACTGTTCATTGAGAGGTTTCCTGACCGACCGTCAGGAAAACGTCGTTATAGAAAATCTTTCGTGAAATCTAATACCATTAACAGAACCATGACAAATGAGAAATGTCGGATCTTTCGTTAAGAAAACTATACACAGAGAAAAAAGTGTAGTAGAAGATGAGAACAACGAAATTACAGTTCTTGCATATTTTCGTGTGAATCCTCAAAATTCTCTCAAAGATGCCGAGATTCCTCTGGGATTATCAATCGAGTGTTTGGAGAATATTAAAAAAACATAAAATGCACCCATATAAATTCAATAGGGTACAGCATTTGAAGGAAACTGATTTCGTCAGGAGAACAGAGTTTTGCGAAGCTATGATGATTGGATTTCAAGAGAATGAAAACTTTTTGGATTGTATAATTTGGACAGATGAATTTAAATTAACAAAGAATGGTTCTTTCAATAGGCAAAACAGTCATTATTGGAATGAAGAGAACAACCACCACTTCAGACAATGGAACTTTCAAGAGACCTGGAGTTTCAATGTTTTTTGCGCCATCAAAAATAATGCAATTCTCGATGTTCACATTTATGATGGGACTTTAACTGGTAAGATAAAAGACTACACATGTTTGCATTATTTAAAGAATGTTCTCCCTTAGGAGATAGATATTCTGACATATTGACTCAAATAATTGAGCCGCTAGTACAGAACCATAATGACTTATGGTATCAACATGATGGCGCGCCTCCACACAATTCACTCAATGTGTCAAATATCCTATACAGGCTATTTGAAGATAGATGGTTGGCGAACAATGGTCCACATCTTTGGCCACCAAGTTCTCCCGATTTAACTCCTTTAGAGGATAAAAAATATTGTCTACTCAACTCCCAAGTGATAAAGAGGACTGCATAGAACGAGTCAGAAATGCGTTCAGGTTTGTTTAGATTTTTAGATTCATAGGTTTGAAATAAGAAGAGCAACGCACGAAGCATTCCTGAGACGTATAAATAAATGTCTAGAAATTAACGGTCAAAACTTTGAGCATCTTCTCTAGTTATAACTGCGAGAGTTTGCCATGGTTCTCCTATTAGTAACTTGAAGTCGGTTTCAAGAAGGGGTGAAAAATCTACAGCATGGTTCAAATAACAGTTCCTGAAAATTTCATCTTTTTGGCGTGAAGGGAAAAGAAATAGCTGAAAATTCAAGACGAAAAACAGTTTTTTGTGAATAACTCAGAAAATATCCACTTTAGGGCAAGGGTGTGATGCATACACTCACATTATTTTTTAACGTCGATTAATTTAATATCTGCCATAAAAAATGGGGTTCTAATTTGAAAAAATTGATTTTTCACGATTTTGTCATCCCTAACTTTGGAAGCGATTTTTTCACCCCCTGTATCATGAATCGCGATTTCGATTCTCAAAGTGGATACATCAATCTTACATCTTGAAAAATCCCAAAAATGAAAATTTTCCATCCAAAAACCTCGAAGTTATTCTTGTTTCAGCGGAGCTCTATTTTCGATTTTGTTTTTCGAATTTTCCCGCTCAGAGAGAATTTTCCAACCAAAACTGAAAAATGTTACATCAAAATAACTTGAAATTTTCTAAGGAATATTTCTGCAATAAAAGAATGGTGTTGTAATTTGAAAAACGGAAGTTGACGTCATTTCCGGAAAAACCGGAGGTGCTCATGCCTTAAAAATATTTTAGATTTCATCAGCATCGTGAAATACTTATAAGTGCTGAATTTCATGAAAATACGTTCAGTAGTTTCCCGTATAAATATGGGTGAGGTTCCTCGTGAAAGACCCTGTATAGAGAAGAACATGGCTGGTCGGGCAGCTATACTCAATTTTGACCACGGATTCTCGTCAGGAAGTCGACTCTATTTTCGGCTCGTTATTCGAAAAGTGCACATATTTGGGCAGAACGATGGCATACTATCCTACTTCCAGTAGGAACAAGAGTGCGAAGATAAAACTTTCAATAATTTATATATTGTATATACAATAAAGTCTTATAGTTCTTTTTTGAATGAATCCATAGAATTGGAACTGAAAAACTTCCTAATTTTACACTAATTTTGAAACCTTGAAAGATCATCTTTGGAGAGCGATACAGGATTTAAAAAGTTCAGAACACTCTACAGTAATTTACATTTTCCATTGATGAATAACTAATTGATATACACACAAATCATGATCGCAATACTTGTTATATCACCTCGGAGTAACTTCGTTTAACTACTATTTAAAACTGTGCTCCATGACTTTGTCATAGATAGTTTTAGAGAATTGTTTCCCAGGCCATTCCGGATGAATGCTGAAATTTCCTTCACGAAATATCTGGTAATTCTTATTAGGGCCCTTCGACCCGGTAATATATTCGACATTTAATGACCCTCCTCAAAAGCAAGCTGGGCGAAGCTAGAAGGACCGTATTACTTTTGAATTGGAATCTTCTGCAAACTCAACCTGGCCTACTCATTCCTATGGTTCAGTAAGGATTTCTATATGGCTTGGTAGGTTGACTTTTCGTACGATCTCCTTTAGGTTTAGAAAAGGTTTGTTGTTCCAAGAGCTCAAACGACCATTTCTTTTCGACTATGGACGTTTTTAATTTGGACGAACTTAGGTCTTCACAACACAATAGGCTACTGAATAATCTATTGTAACAAAACCGAATATGAACCTTTCAATGATTACTACGACAACAGAGGAGTTCCGCTTCATGCGCCGACAAAGGGATTAAGAACACGATAAAAGGGACCGCTCGCCATAAAGCTGTCACATAAAAAACGATTAATGGTGGCATATTTATAGGACATAAAAGAGGCCGCTACGATCGTTCTGGAATGTGAAGCATCTTTCTGGTAACTTCTAGAAAAACAGCGCCAGATAAAAATGACTGAAGCCGATTCATGGATAGAACTTGCCGACGAATAAACAGGTGTTCCTAGTGAAATTTTGTAGATAAATTGTGTATATAAATTATTGATAATTGTTAGTTAAGTGTGAATATAAATTAGTTTAAAGAAGGACTTGTATTGTTTTTCTATTTCGCTGAGGAAAAACGCAACACTATCAACCTGTAAAAAAGATCTTGTTGCTGCTCGATAAAGATTACGAACCTATTTTATCCGGTCCTGTCATAATGAGGGATGAATTGCGCGATGCTCAACTCTACTTAATCGCGAGGCTGGATGGTAGTTTTCTTTAGTCAAGTCTCACCCTGCGATAAACTACGTAGTTGATTCTGTACATAAAGTAATATGAAACCTTCAAATCCATCACAAATTATGATGATAACAATTTTATTTTTCTAGAAATTGAATGACAATACCAAATATCCACTTCATATACATCTTCGGCTACCTCGGTGTCGTACCTGGTTTTCATGTGGTCGCCTGCAATTTGCCAATTCTTCCAGATACTTTTATGAATGTATTGAAGCCTTTTCTCACATATTCCTCACACGCTATCTCTGTTAGAAGCTCACATCCAAACTAGAGGTTGCAAGGTAGTTTAATCTAGCGACTAAACATTATGCATGTCGAGGATTATCCCAAAGATTTTACCTGTAGGCCATACGAAACTGGTGAAGGTACTTACCCCGGTCTCTCTGGTAGTCGGAGACGTCCTGTATTTTCTCACAGTCCTATTCATTCTCTTTACCATACCCCATCTGATTGTGGATGAAGAGCGGTTTTTCTGATCTTCTTGAATCCCAGCAGCTCACACAACATTTGGAATAGGCTAAATTAGGAGATTCATCACTTGTCAAAATGTCGCTCTAGTTTTAAATGACATAAGTGACCATCCATTATCGATGTTTTGAATGCTCAAAAATGGAGTTGTTTAAGCCGATGTGTTAGAATTCGCATTGTCGTGGTGAAGGGTGGTTCGTCTTCGGCGCTTAGGTTTCCTGATTTCTTGGACAACTGACAAACAAATGGTCGTGTACTACTCAGAGTTGACTGTTCTGCGTTGTTCCAGTATTACGATTGCGACATGTCTAGTTTTTCCGAAAAAACAGGTGACCATTTGCTTGGAAGTGCTTCGTGCGCGAGCAGCTTTTGTTGGATTTGGCTCATCTTGAAACACCCATACAATCGACTGCTGTTTTCTTTCGGGCTCATACACGTATATCCACTATTCATCACCTGTCACGATGTCATCGTATCGCGATCGTATTTTTTTGTAGCATTTCTTTCGACCAATCAACGAGCCTTTTTTGAGCGATTGACTTACAACGCGAACAATTTTTTTTTATTGAATGTGTGCTGGTCCCACTAATACCTAAGGTTTTCAGACGACCTTCACGATTTTGGACGACCATCACTAAATTCGTCTTGGAGTGAACTGCGACCTCGATTGAATTCACCATACCATTGATAAACAGTGGTTCTTGATGGAGCTTCATCACCAAAAATTGAATTGTTCGTCGATCCACTGCTGTTGAATTAATCAACGTCGAAAGTTGAAAAAAATAATCGCACGAAAATGTTTCTCGATTTAATTCTATTTTTTGGGCGAGATGAATCTTTTAAGTTACTATAACGAACACAAATAGCGCTCGTATATCAATACATTCTGACTACGTAAAACCTCAAAAATATCAAGCTTTACGATTGAGCTGTCAGTTGGCAGATTGCAACACTAGGGTTGTCCAATCCCGAAATTTAAAAGGCAACCCACGTATATATGTGATAAATGTGTGTTGAGTGTCGCCAATATGTTACGTCGAATTATTCAGCAAAATGTTCACTTGTACTGTTAACTTTGTTTCTCGGGATCAAAATAAGTCTTCATTTGCGGAAGATATTAATATTACTTATTTCAAATATTAAAGATATTTGGATGTTTTATGTTGGAATTTGGTCTAAGAAATACTTATTAAGAATCCACCTGAATATGCACAATGTTATTTTCCAAAGTCTATTATATTCTAACTAATGTTGATAAGGAATTTTTGAATACAAAATTATCCAATATTTGTTCTGCGAGTTGAAGACAGCATTATCATATCGGATTATCGCGCTTTTGTTCAACAGAGCCGCTAGCAGATAGAAATTTCTTTTTCTTTTTCTAGACTGGGCTTTCAATATGAAGAAAAGAGATGGATCAGACTACAAGGAAAGTATCGTAAAAACCTTGTGGAATAATACTGCCAAACAGCTGCAGGAAAAATTCTATTCCGAATGGGGCGTTAGGTTCGATCCATTCACAGACGTGGCTTTTAAAACGGCGCAGGATGCACGAAATGCCAAGAGGCGTATTTTGCATGTGGTCCCTGAGAAAAAAAAAGTTAGTGCCAAGGCGCTGTCTTTGGAGCAACACAAAAAGATGGTCAACTTATGTAAAGAAGATAATCCAGACGGTTTGAACAGAACATTTTTTATGGCTCCATTGGAGCTTGCTTGGCGCGGAGGAGAGGATTCATCATGCCTAATTTCGCATTTCCAATTCGAAATTGAAAACGATGGTAATCCCACGGGCCGAATCGCCTACAATCCGATATTTTCTAAAACAAGACAAGGTGGTGCCCAAAAATTTGCGGAAACGAAATGGCTGACTCCCAATATTGAAGAAGATATTTGCCCGGTGAGGTTATATAAGCTACTTGTATCCAAAAGAACTGCAAACATAACCACTGAAAAACTATTCTTTACTCCATATAAGAATTGTAAATATGGTTCATGGTTCAAAAACTCCCCAGTCGGTCCCAATACGATAGCTAAATGGACAAAATAATTGGCAGAACTCATTGGCATCAACACAACCAAGTCGAAGATAACCAACCACTCGCATCGAACTACTGCTGTCAGCCAATTAGCCAAAGCAGGGATTGGCGAGGAACAGCTGATAAAGATAACAGGCCATTCTTTTGCAGCGTCAGTGAAACCGTATCTCCAACTGGACCAACAACATCACAAAAAAATAATCACAGCCATAAGGAATGTCCTTCAAGAAACAACATCAGTATCTACTTCATCATTCGAAAATAATGCTCGTAATGCGTATAATAATTGTAATATCAATAATTATTATTTTGAGAATAAAGATGAATAATTTGTTGTTATGCTTCTATCTGGTTATTTTTGAATAAAAAACTGTTTTTTATTTCGTTTGATTTATATTGTTGAATGATCTTTCCAAATACCACACGAGATTCGAATTTTTTTTTGAGAACACTCTGCCGTTTTTTGAAAATTATACAAATTTCACTCTACAACGTGATCCCGAAATATTTTAAGGATAACTTTGTTTCGTGAAATTTAAACGCATAATTCCCAAAAAACAAGAGTGTTCTAAAAAAATTCTCACCTCTAGTGGTATTACCCTTGAAAACACCACATTTCTCATAAAATTATTATCATCGTTTCACGAAATTGTAAACGTCTGTCAAAATAGTCTTCGGACAGATCTTATGCTACGTTTACATTCAGCCGCTTCCCCTGCTATTCGCTATGCCGGAAAAATTGCCGCGGCAGCGTCGACGGGAGTAGTAGTTTCATATTCCTGTAGTAATTTCTGATTAGTAAAAATTTGGGACAGTTTCTAACACTGTTTTCTTTCTAGGTTTTCATTACACAAGTTGAGGGTGTTAGAAATGTTTAGTTGGAAAGAATCAGAAATCCATGTTTTCATTCATCCAAAAGTGTTATTTGCATAAAGCATTTTCATATGGATTGTATAGACCCTCATGGAAAGCTGAAAAGATTTGCTCTACCAACACTTAATTTGCCAAGTAATTCATTCTACTCCTATGATTATCATTTTTGTAATTTCAATAATCTTTCAGGTTATGTAAGCATATTTTGTCTACTCCTCCAGAACTCCTGAAGAAACTTTGAGGCAACAAGGTATTTATATATAAAGTGAACTGCTCATGATCATTGATTATAGTTTGGGTATTCCACATATAGTAGGTTTCATAAAAATCGTCTATCAGAAGATTCTAGAATACTTAATGGATATGGAGATTTACCGTTGAAACATCAAATTCAAGGAATGAGTGTCGTTTACACTCAGCCCTCATACTTTTTACTGGGCGACTCGCAACCATGGCTGATGTCGTGGTTGTTGCGGCGACCGTTGTATGTCTGTCTCCTTATGTAGCCATAAGGGATTTCTTCTTCCATTTTAACTCTTCTATTGGAGTATTGTTTATTTGAGCACTGATGCGATTCCACGCATCGTGTACTTTATGTTTTAATTTATGATTTTTATCTCGTGGATCCCATATTATTCTCTCACTTTCGTATAACTCCAAAAACTGTATTAATTTTTCATTACTCCACTCTGGTGGTGGTGGCGTAGGCATAGTTAAGGCTTCAACTGGACCTCTAATCACTGTACTTGAACTGGACAGAAAAAGAAGCTTAAAACGCCGGGTGACAAGTGAGCGAGAGGGCTGAATGTAAACACACGCTTTCACTTGCGCTGCCAGTCCTTTGACTAAAACCGACAATTGAGGGAGCGCAGAGCAGTGCGAGTGGCAGCGGCAATGTCATGGGAGGTATCGTATTTACACTCTCGCGCTGCTCACTTCTCTGCTCACTTCCCTGCCCACTTGGGCTGAGTGTAAATTGGGCATTAAACGAGGCGTATTTTGTCTGGATGATATTTTACTCGCCTTAATATTCTTCCTACTGAACGACGAATAATTCCATGCATATTGGCGAGGTCGGTAGTGGATAAGTGAGGACTTTCTTCCAATTAGCAATATTTTGAGCTAAACACACCTTCATTAGTTGCACTTTTTTTCTTTAATAACTTTTAAAATATTAATATAATTCAATGGAAATTAAATACAATAAACAGTAGTAAGGACCTCTCAAAATACGGCAGCAAAGTTTATTTAGGAATTATTTAAAAGCCCACCGAAAAAATAATGTACACGAAAATTAAACAATAAATTATTTTTAAACATAGGTTTAGACAGTTGAAATACATAACTCCCAGAATTAGTTCATTTCAAATAGAAAAATTTGTATTGATCCTGAGCTTGCAACGATTGAACCTAAATACACTAATTAGAAATAATAAATTAAAAACTTCATAACAGTAACGCTAACGTGAGCTGGGGCTCCATCATGCATAAAATACTTTTCAACCGTCCACTGTTTAGTACATTGCTAACTGTTCCACTTGTATTGTACCTTCGCAAAGTTTGCGTCACGACAGAACGGAATATTTGTGCATTAGGTAGAAAAGGTCACAAACTTCTTGATGTGTCCATTTCCTCTTCCCTTACCTAATCATCAATTCAGCCATTTTACGATCAAATAAGAACAATATAATCTTTTACATTCAAATTCTAACACTAATATGAGAAAAAGAATGATTTCTCTTAATGCCTATTGTGCCGGCATGGCATGGCAATGTGTTAAGAAAGAACAACAATTACGAATAACCCAATAACTTATTTTGACAACTACTGTCACTTCTACAATGAATTTCGAGGACTTCTGGATACCATTAAATTTTTCCTTTCTTTAGTTACTCTTCTGTTAATATCTCGGTAGGTATTGAAATAAAAAATATCGAACCCGATATTTTCAAGTCTGTCGAAAGTCGAAGAATGGTCAAAAAATAGACCTGCTACAAATAAATTCTTATCTAAGCATTCATAGACTAATTCGAAAAAACTGACTGCTGCAGACTGTGTCGAATGACCACTTCTGAATCCGTGCTGTGCAGAATCTATAAGATTGAATTTATTCAGATAACACATCATTCTGTTCAATACAATTTTCTCAAACACCTTGGAAAACACGTTTAGTATTGATATCGGGCGGTAATTCATTAATTCCTCTGGATCGCCTCTTTTGAAAAGCCCTCAATCATGGTAAGAACACGGCTCCTGGACATGACAATATTCCCAGAAGCATTCTAAAACGGTTGGATCTACCAATATATCTCGAAATAATTCGAATCTATAACAATTGTGTCAGGGAGTAGAGTTTCCACGAGAGTTGGAAAAGAGGTCTATTAATCACAATTCCTAAATCAAGAGCCGATACCAAGAAGCTAGAAAACTATAGACCAATTACTCTACTTCCAGTAATTGGAAAGAACCTTGAGAAGATAATCAAATCCAGGATGATGAAAGTGCTAAACGACAAAATTCCCAAGTTCCAATTTGGTTTCAAACATAAAACATCAACTATCCATCCATTAGTCATACTCACCCAGAATGTACAATTTGAAAGAAAAGAGGGAAATGATACTGCAGCAATATTTATGGACATACAGAAAGCATTTGACAGTGTCTGGCATGCTGGACTAATCTACAAGCTGCATGGACTGGGTTGTCCCATATATCTCACTAGGTTGATTGGTGAATTTCTACTTGAGACAGGGAAATTCAGGTAAAAGTCAAGAACTCACTCTCTGGCAAATTCACCCCCAAACAAGGACTTCCTCAGGGCTCACCTCTATCGCCATTTCTATACAATTTATATTGCCCGGATATCTTACCAGAAGATCCTACAAACAAGATGAGTTATATATTACAGTTTGCAGATGACACCACACTCATGGCCCATGGTAAAAGTACACAAGATACAATGAAAAGATTAGAACAATTGAAGAACATAATAGTTATATGGATGAAAAAGTGGAGAATAAAAATCAACCCAAAAAAATCAAAATTTTTGCTATTCCATCATAAAAGCAACCAAAACTCACCGACTATATCCTTGGACAACACCATCCTAAAACCAAGCACAAATTGCAGATATCTTGGGATGACAATTGATGAACTTCAAAATGCATGTTAAATCGACTAAACAGGCAACTATCAACAGAGCTATTCAATTCAGAAAATTAACATACAAGAACAAAGGTATTAGCATAAAGACAGCCAGCCAAATATACATGATGATCAGCAGACCTCTCCTGGAATATGGGCATCAAATCCTTGGACAATGCAACAAAAGTGTGACTAAAACGATGGAAGTGGCCGAACGAACCAGTCTGCGAAAGGTCACTAAAATGAGACATCTGAACAATACACTGCATAACCCGGCCAACGAATATCTTTACGAAAAGGCAGGAATAGAACCAGTAAGCAGCAGAATACTGAAACTAAACAAGAAATTCATCAGTCAACAGCATAACATTGATACAATGGAACCACTAATACATAGGACATCTCATCTTGAAAGACCCAAAAGGAAACTACCGGAACAAACTATAATTCAATATCTACTTAACTTACTTTAAATTTCTAAGCATTTTATAGAACACAGACTTGCATACATATCATATACCACTAATGTTATAAATATAAATTGTACATGGGCAGGAAGACCTCGGTCGTTAGCCCTTTGATTATTCAATAGTCATTTTCTCTCTCTTCTCTCTCCTCTTTTGAATATGGGGATGACTATGGATTTTTTAAGGATTTCTGGAAACTTAGCCGATGTTATAGAAATATTAATAAGATGCGCTAAATGCTCACTTATTACCAGATTCATTGCCTTCGATATTTTTGTGGATACAGAATCGACACCAACTCTTCTTTTATTTTTTAGAGATCTGATGGTTTCCTCAACTTTTATTTTTATTACAGGATTGAAAAAGAAATTTGTATCAACCATTGCTGCTAAAGTGCAGGATTGTGATAGATTATCGCCATAGCAAGATCTCAGTTTAAGATTTGTGATAGAGGAAAAGTGTTCCACAAAGATTTCAGTTAGCTGATTTGGTTCATCGCACATATCACCACCAAAATTTATGCATATATCGTTTTGACTATTCGTCCTACCAATCAAGCCATTTACAATGTTCCATACTGTTTTATTTCTATTTTCGGAGCGATCGATTATCGAACTATAAAACTTTAACTTAGAGGCCTTTATCAATAATTAATTTTATATTTTATTTATTATATATTATATTTTTTGCTTCTGGCACTGCAGGATATTGGATGATTTTAACTGAAGTAAAATTTAGGAAAGTGATTGATTCTACTCAGATGTTTGATCCATGGTCTCTAGTCTTCGATTCAGTAGTCGGTCTGAGGGCACGATAACTTTCGAACGAAATGATCTTAGAAACTAAAGGGAGTTGTTTTGACGATTTGAACATGCCTCCTCATTTAGTTATTCCGTCAAATCTGCCCAGTAGTTTCGTTGTAACAAAAGTTTTTTCAAAGTTTTCTCTTCACTAGGCAGTTTCATCATACTCAATAGTCCTTATTTGGATATGAATGAAGGCCAATATCAAATCAAATATTTCAGCATGCATGTTAACTTGAACAGCCAACACATCTTTGATAAGCAAATATTGCCATAATTTTCTAAAAGTTTGATTAATTTTTCGCAAATAGCTTAACAAGAGAGCCAGAGCCAACTATTCTCATGTGGGTGATTTCTGAATTTTTATCACCATAATGATTCTGTGGGTCATGTCATTAAATTGGATCTTCCATTAACTGTGATTAATCTGAAACATTTTTCGATTAGTAGTTAAAATAAATTTGTTACCACATCTATTTGAGATTTATATTGTGACTGATTACAACTATGCATGTGCATTAGGGCACATTTTGAAATATTTCAGTTTCAGCATAAATTTCGAGTTACTGAACATAAATGGTAGGAAGATCTAACCAGAATAATTTTCACAAAGTTTTGAATAAGAAAAAAAATTTCAGTTTATTGAAAACACAGCTTCATTCACAACAGATTACTCAATTTGTTAATGCTACTAAGGCATCAACAACATTTCCATGATATTCCCTCAAAAATCTTTCTGCTTTTGTTCTAGAAATTTCCATTTCGTTAACAATAAGATCAACATCTTCTTTTTTGACCGAAACCTTTAAGAGTTCTTTCTCGCGTGCTTGTTTCTCCAGTGCTTCTTTGTTCCTTCTATCTCCAATTGCAGTTATTGCATTAGCGACGCCTTGAGAGGAAATTTCTTTTTCTTCAGCATAATCAGTCACTTTCTCCAAGTCCGCAGCACCGCTGTCATACTTTGCTGTTTTTTTTTCCTTTTGCGATTTTTCCTCTAGGGAATCATCTGCATCAACATTACCATTAATATTTTCTTCTTTAGCCATTTTTGTTGTGTTCACTATTTAAAAATCAATTCCCTGCAAAGATCTACTAGGTAGTTTATTTCGTGTTTAGTTTGCTATGGTGTTTGCCTAGGAATTCAATAACCTATTACCAATAACAACATAGAAAAAGTCAGCTGTGTGAAACCGCTGCAAGCCGCCAGCTGCCAAAAACCAAAAACGAAAATGCCCGAGGCGCCGGCTGCTAGCTGGATCAGTGGCGGGTACAATATTCCTCCATTTCATTATTCTCTTCACTGAAAGCAAACATTTCTAGCTGCCAGAAATCCCAGCTGCTTCCGTTTTTCAGCTTCTTATCATCGCGATGGAGGGTATTTTCACGTTTTCATTATTTATTGCACTGAATGAGATTGTTTGATGGGACTGAACCTGCATTTTCCGAGGTTTTCGGTAAAAAATGGTAGAATATGGAAAAATTGTTTTCACATATACGGACAATGACCGTCAATATAAAACTAGCGGTTTAATGTTCCTCTACATGTCTTCCAGTTACCCTGAAACAATAAATCGGGTACTAGCTTGCTTTCGGGGTGAAAACTACCTCAAACTGAAAAAAAATACTAAACTAATTTATTTTCGCATATTCAGCAAATGACTGTCAAAATGAAACTAGTGGTTTTATGTTCCTCTAGTTGTTTTCAAGCTACCCTGAAAAAATAAATCAGGTACTAGCCTGCCCTCAGGGTGAAAACCACCCCAAACTGATAAAAAATACATCATTAATTTTTTTCGCATATTCAGCAAATGACTGTCAAAATGAAACTAGTAGTGTTATGTTCCTCTAGTTGTCATCAAGTTACCCTGAAAAAATAAATCGGGTATTAGCCTGCCTTCGGGGTGAAAACTATCCCAAACAGGTAAAAAATACTTAATTGATTTTTTTTCGCATATTCAGCAAATGACTGTCGAAATGAAACTGATGGATTTATGTTCCTCTAGTTGTCATCAAGTTACTCTGAAAAAATAAATCGGGTACTAGACTGCCTTCGGGGTGAAAACTACCCCAAACTGATAAAAACATTTTCACATATTTAGCAAACTATTGGTCTCAAAATTTTCGAAACATGTTCTTTCTCCCTCTAAAAATAAATCGTTTACCATCCTACCTACCCCAATGAACAAAAAGTGCTAATTTGTTTGGTTACGATAAGGAATGTTTTCCGAAAAGAGGTTCAAATATCTGGGTTTTATTATGGTTCAATGGCTTGTTGCAGAATTTGTGAATTCCGTTATTTTCAAGCTACCCTGAAAAAATAAATCGGGTTCCAAGCTGATTTCTGGTGAAAAGTGTTGAAAAAAATTGTTTTTTTTGCAATTTTCCACACCCACCCAGGAAGTATTGCGGAGCCAGATCAGTATTAAAATACACTGAATTATGGTTTATTTGAAATGCGAAGCTCGTTTGATGTAGTTTGGGGTGGTTTTCACCCCGAGGGCAGGCTAGTACCCGATTTATTGTTTCAGGGTAACTGGAAGACTTGTAGAGGAATATTAAACCACTAGTTTTATATTGACGGTCATTGTCCGTATATGTGAAAACAATTTTTCCATATTCTACCATTTTTTACCGAAAACCTTGGAAAATGCAGGTTCAGTCCCATCAAACAATCTCATTCAGTGCAATAAATAATGAAAACGTGAAAATACCCTCACCGCGATGATAAGAAGCTGAAAAACGGAAGCAGCTGGGATTTCTGGCAGTTAGAAATGTTTGCTTTCAGTGAAGAGAATAATGAAATGGAGGAATATTGTACCCGCCACTGATCCAGCTAGCAGCCGGCGCCTCGGGCATTTTCGTTTTCGGTTTTTGGCAGCTGGCGGCTGGCAGCGGTTTTCACACAGCTAAAAAAAGTCGATCGTTCATAGAACCACATCATTGTAGATAGCAGGTTTTTACAGAACAGAAATAAAATGAAAGTTCGGCCGCCATATTATTAGTTTGCAAGGAATGTTGGCGGAAATTTTATATTTTCCATAAGCCCGCTCAACTCGCGAAATATTATGGTTATTATTATAACCAGTATACATTGAAGGTGCCTCAATAAATAAACTGAAATGAAGATTTTGAATGATTTAGAATAAAGATGCAAATTTTACGAGAATTATATTTAATTCAAAACCTAAGTTTCACATCAAAAGAAGTATTATTCAGTTAATAATTGCATTTGAAGTCACATTTTTCAAATGGAAATATAGAAATTTTTGAATATCATGTAGATATACAAAAGTCCGTGAGAAATTATTATTCATTCGAAATTTTTAATTCAAAGTTTAATTGTGTAATGGAAAACATTATTATGTGAAAAGTAAACAAAAATAATCGCTCTGAAACAAAACTTCAAGTATCAAGTTTGAGATATTCCACGAAGAATTTAAAAAATGTGCATTGGAAAAAACCAAATCATGCAACGTGCATATATTTAATATCAGTTATTTAGTTTTCACATTAACAAGCATAAAACACTCTTGACAATAACAGTGCGTCAGAATCATGGAACAAATTCATTTTTTCAGAAGATATTTGGAAACCAAATTCTGAAACATGTCAATTTTTGTATCACCTTTACCACTTTTGTATGCATTTTTGGGGGGTTTTTGTTGCACTCTGTGCCAGCCCCAAACCCTCTACATTTTTTGAATAGAGAAAGTGGGTCATGTGGTGCTTTTTTGACGAGTTCTTTGTGTCTTCATTACAGTAGTGTAGAAATTTAAAGAAAAAATTTTTTCTTTTGAATCAGTTGGTTCAAAGAGTTTTTCAGTATGTGCACTTTGGCTCATTTACTTTGAGACGATGATACTTGATAAAATTTATTGTAGAATGCAAGTCCACCAATGCAGTTTTGTTAATAAGTGTGAAGGGTAGCATTAGAAACCTTTAATAAGGATTATCGTACTGAAGTAACCTTGACTTGGTTGGTTGAAGCGGTTCATTGAGTTTCCACTTTATAATGACCTTTCCTTTGATTTGACAGTGCCGATAGTTTTCTGTGGTTTCATTTGTGATAAATTAAAATTCGGCAATTTCTACGGTGAAATGAGTCAAAATGTCATAATTTCTCATACGATTCCGATGATAGCCGAACGCGAGCTCCAAATTTGAAAATACGGCATCAATTTTTCGCTCGATATGGGCGGTCGAAGATTTTCTGGCCTTCCAAATGCTCGATTAAGAATCTACAGGGGATTCGAATCTCTAGATACCTACCACTTTTCGTGAATCGCAAGAAAAACACCTCAAATATGCGTTTGAAAATCGTCATTTCAGGCTCTATTTTCGCGCTAATTCATTTTCGTCCTTGAAGAATGCACACAGATCGCGATGAATCGCTATACAGGCTGTGCTATCTCGAAAAAATCGCTATACAGGCTGTGCTTATGGAAAGCACTGATTTTCAACAGATTCTTTCTTCGAGAGATTTCGTGTAACATAGGGTTCTATCATGTTTTCCGCGTTTTTTCGTATTTGGTCGGTTTCTTTCTTGGTGGAATGCACTGAACTCGAACGGTTTGTTTTTATGAAGAAAGCACCCACTGCGAATCAATTATATACAGGGTGTCCCATATGCATTTTCTTCAAGTTCTCTCGCGAATGGGAGCTGATTTCGGTATAATGTCATACAGGGTATGCGATTCTCAATGAATTTATGATCTGGTGATATACGGGGTGTGCAATTTACAAGTTAATTTGATTTTTTTGCGCAAATTCGAGTTTTTGTGTTGTTTTGGGGTGTTTCGGATCTTAATTCGATAAAATATATTCGATTCATGTACAGGGTGTCAGATCTGAGTAGCGCTGACATTCACCAGAGTTTTTCTCCAGCTTTCGTTCTTTTCCGCGTAAGGGAGCTAAATTCAATGAAATCTCATACAGGGTGTGCCATTAACAATGATTTCGCGATCGATTGATATACAGGGTGTGCAATTTAAAAGTTCTTTCATTATTTTTTGCACGCTTTCGTTTTTTTGTACTCCCTCGGGTTTTAAGCTTTCCTTCGAGTTTTTGCGCGCTTTCGGTGATTTTGTGCTCCTTCAGGGTTTTTCGGTTCCTTTGGATATTTTTCGTTCTTTCGTGGTACTTCGGGTTCTTTCAAGTTTTTCCGTGTTTCGTCGGGTTCTTTCTTCGTGGAATGCACCGAACTTGAAACGATAGAGTTAAAACGATATTCTTTCGGTTTGTTTCTTATGATGAAAGCACCCACTGCAAATCAATTATATACTGGGTGTCCCATATGCATTTTTCATCATGTTTTTTCACGTGTGAAAGCTAATTTCAGTAAAATGTCATACAGGATGTGCGATTTACAATGAATTTGCGATCGGGTGATATACGGGGTGAGCACTTTACAAGTTCTTCTGTTTTTGCGCGCTCTCAGTTTTTTCAAGTTTTTGTGTTCCTTCGGGTTTTTTTACGGAAAAATTATCTTCGAAACATATACGGGGTGTTACATAGGAGCTCCATAGAATAATTTTGATACTTACTTCGTGGTAATTACTGAACTCGAATAGATGGAGTTACAACGATATTCTTATGTTTTTTTTTCACTGCTAATCAATTGTATACTGAGTGTCTCATATGCATTCTCCTTCAAGTTTTCTCGCGAATGGGAGCGGATTTCGATAAAATGTCATACAGGGTGGGCAATTTACAATAAGTTTACGATCGGGTGATATACGGGGTGTGCAATTTACAAGTACTTTTGTGTTTCGGGTTTTTTCAGGTTCCTTTAGATTTTTGTGTTACTTGGTGTTCTTTCGTGTTTTCTCGCGTTGTTTCGTGTAATTTCGGTTTCTTTCGTGTGACTTCGGTTTTTTCGTCTTTCTTCGGATTCTTCCGTGTTTTTTGCGTTTCTTCGTGTTTTTTCCAATACTTCTATGTTTTTTCGCTTTCATCAGGTTTTTGACGTGTTTAGTGTTTCTGCGCGCTTCTTTGATGTATGGGCCCTATTGATCTATGGTCTATATTGATCTATGGTCTATATTGATCCATGGGCCAATTGAACTACTGGCCTATGGATCTACGGGCCTATTGATCTACCCGCTTACTAGTTCTGTTTCTAAATAAATCCATAAACAAGATATCTCAAAAATGTAAACAAGTACATTCCAGCCATTTGATATAACAGGAGAAAGGTCCAAACAAGGGAAACCTTATTAAAATACGGTCATCCTTTATTTTGGGAAGGGCTCGTTTATACTGGCTGGTATCGGTACCGGTTCACTTTCCGTAAAGGTTGAGCCATAGGAATTCAATGCTTTCGTTCATACTCTTTCCGTAACTTTTTGATCTCATAGATTAGCAAAATGATTTTTATTATATTATCTCTAGTTGCAGTGGGATGTATATTTTCACCAATATCCTGGTGTATTTCAAAATTTGCACTCTCAATCAATTGTTCGAGTTCATCACTATCCATTTCTTCCGACAATGGTGGTTCCTCTTCGTTCATTTGTTTTGTCAAATTGTGGAGAACAGCAGTTGCAACAATAACATGCAGAGTTGTTTCTAATTTTAATCTTATTCCATATGCTAGTATGGGAAACCTTCGTTTCCATACTCCAAAACATCTTTCAACAACATTCCTCGTCTAATGTGAGCTTCATTATACAATGCTTGTTGACGTCCAACAGGATTGAGCAAGGGCGTCAATAAATATTGCCTCAATGCATAGCCACTATCGCCTAAAAATTAACATTGTTAATATTTTTAATATAAATATTACCGTTTATATAGGTATAAAACAGAATAAGGATTATCATATCATACCTAACAGAATACAATTCGAAAATTCATTGTTCTCAAAACGTGTTCTCAATCTCGAATTATTGAAAATAGTAGCATCGTTTGCTGACCCAGGCCACCTGAGCAACTACATCCATTATTTCTAGGTTGCTATCACATACAACCTGGACATTGATTGAGAAGTACCCTTTACGATTCCTGAAAACTTCAGGGTCTTGTCCACCTATTCAAAGTACAAAAAAAAATAATACATGAAAATCACACATAACAGAGGTATACCCACAGAACATCAAATATACCCATACTAACCAGGAGATTGTATTTTGATGTGAGTTCCATCCACACATCCAATCACTCTATGAACTGAACACGTTTTGAGTTTTGCATATCCTTGTTCAAACTTAATCAGGCGTCTAAACCACAGTATAGGGACCAAGCAGTAGTCGCACTCCGTGGATTTTTTACACCAAGTCTGACTCGCGCATTCCTCCTGCATAACCTAAAATGTTCATTGTTTTCATCTAAGATGTCTGGAATAATGTCATTATTATTATTTTAGACATCTCAAATAATTCCTTTGTATAATTAATTCGTTCAATATATGGAAGAATATAATTTTTCTAAGATCTAATTAAAATTCAAAGAAGTAGTTGAAGAAAAAGATGCAACCTAACTTATAAATTCATTGGAATTTCTTTGAGTCAAAATCTACCATAAACTAGCAAAGCTCATTTATTCAATAATTTATTTTCATTCAAGTAAGTATTCTGTTTCAATTATGTGTTTGTTTCAATTATGTGTTATTTTCAAATTAATTCCAAAATGGTTAACAATTGTATCGTATACAACTGCAAAAACAATGGTCTCAATAATCCGAAACTTATAATGGTGATGATAAACTTATAATGGTAATGGTGGTTATATGGTGAAGAATTTGAAGAGGAGAAAGATTTCAATGAAGGAGAAAGAAACTGTAGAAATTGAGGATGAAAGTTTCATTCGATTCTGCAGGAATAATTTCAGCTCGAACATGGCTGATTTCATGATAGCCCAATTGCAACTCAAAAGAACAAATCCCCATGGCTACAGGTACTCCATCGCTTATAAACAATTTGCACCTACTATCTATTTTTTGGGACCTAAAGTTTAAGAAGTTCAAGAAAAACTTTTTCCTTACCTCACAAGGCTACTCTATGCAGAATAACTACCAAATGGATCTTTTCCGTTGGTTTGAATGAATATGTATTTTGAGCGGTGAAAGTAAAAACTATGACAGAAAGAGCAGAGGATTGCATATTATGTGTTGATGAGATGTCTATCAAAACTTTTTTTTTATGATATATCTCTTGACCAAACCATGATTTCACCAAAATGGTGACAGATTTTCGAACCTGCTAATTGTGCATTAGCTTTAATGTATTTTCAGTTTGTCAGTATTCGTTTTATTTATAGATTAGGTACAAATTTTCTGATGGAATTGATCTTAATGCAAATTTACCACATAGCGTAAACATTCATTCTATATATTTCTATCATATCACTTACAAAGTCTTTGTATACTTGTTATTTTAAATGTATTGATGTATACATAATTGTTGACTGAAATGCATGCAGAATTAAACTATATTTTTATGATACTGTATAGTATTTTATTCCGTTGTATATTACTATATTATATTCATTATAGAAATATGAAAAATATAATTTTATATCCAAAACCTGTTTTTTTTTATTGTATTTATGAGAAGATAATTCAATATTACCTGATAACTGTATTACAAGTTTAGATTAGACTGAACGAATCTTGAAAAATTTATTAAGGCAAAAAATATAAACAACTGGGAGAAATCTTCTAACAAGTAACAAATTATATGCTCTGATGTTGATTTAATCTGGAAAATTTACTACATTTAACTAATCGCATTAAACAGGATTCAAAAAGAAATTTGAAGCAAGAACATTTATATGAGGCCTATTACAGAAATCAATGTTTTTTGCAACATTTAGTGTTGAGGGGTTTGCCGATAGTTAAAATTCCATAATCAAATTCCTCTTTTCATAAATTGTATATAGTAAAAAATAGTATCAGTTCAAACCAAATCATCAGAGAATTCATTGAAAAAATTTGTTTGAAACAATTCAATATAAAAATAGTTTTTTTCATGGACTCGAAGATAAACGTTTCAGTGAAATTATAAGTATTGAGGATTTGATATTAAACACATTCGATGTTTTCAACCACCAACTACTTATTTTTCCATATAATACCTACTCTTCAACTCAATCTTCGTTTAGAAAAATTTTAATGAGTCATTTCATTTACAATCCTAAGGTACCTATGATTTTAAACACATTTCAAAAATTTTCAGAGGCACCGGTTCTGCTGTTTCTGAGTACACTATTAGGTAAATTTAATCACTAATTACTGTTTCTTTCAAAGTGATATTAAAACCACAATAAAACAATATATCTTTTATTAAATGCGTTCTGTTAGTGAGGAAATGTGATTACATTTACAGTTACATTATGAGAGTCATAATTTTTATATGAATATAGAATAAACAACACTCTAAATATCACAGTGAAAACTTATTACCAGCTTAAATCAAAATATTTAAGTTTTCAGATAACGCAAATAACCTTTTCTAATCAATTTTTACATTCGCGGTCGATTAGAGGTTATGCGCAGGGAGGAATGACGAAAGTTCCTTTGGTGTAAGCGATTTCAGTTCAAAATCGACAGTGCGACTACTGCTTGGTCCCTATACTGTGTCTAAACGTCCAAAATTGCCTGTTTAGTGTAATCAATGTTTAGGCTTGCTAAAACGTTGTTTACGATGGTGCAGAGAAATCACAAATTAATCAACGGTTAAAATTTTAATCAACGTTTAAACGAATGGTGCAACTGGCCATTAGTGGAACCCATTTGTTATTTTCTGTCAACAATGACATCAAGGAGAATATCTTGATCTATGGTGTATATTAGTGTTCTGTGGTGTAGAGTGGACTGGTCGTTCTTTGTGGAAGCCATATTGACTGCTTTATATTGAATTTGGAAATTACATATTCAAAGGTATTTTATCATATTTCGCCCCTTCGTCAACTATGTGATGTATTCTTGAATATATTTAAATTATTCCATTATAATAACTGAATTAATTATTGTTAAATGGCAACATTTCCTTCACACTGATTACCTAACATCACATTATTCTCAGAAGATACCGCTATCAGTATCTCGTAATAACATGAAGACGTATAAAATTTTTCATTTTCCTAGACAGTTTTCAAGAAAGATTTCGATCCAAAAATGCGTTTAATTATACCTGCAAGTTCTCTTGTAGGTTCAGCAGTGCTTTTGAAAAGATGAACACCTTATCACCTGGAATATGGGATAATCCTCCACCTCCAGGAACCGAAGACGATCATACTGTAACAAGTGTTGTAAAGAGGGAAAGCGCTAGTCGTAGACTTGATGGTAGTGTTGGTAAAAGCTCTCATTTTTCAGAAAATGAGATAAAGTCAGCACGGTCGAAAGGACGCTCAAGAAGTAAATCACGAGACAGATATGATAGACGCCGTCGGTCTAGGTCTAGAAGTAAATCTAGATATCATTCTCGTAGATCAAGATCTTCATCGAGGTCAAGGTCCCATAGAAGAAAAAAGCTGAGCAGATCAAGAAGTAGGTCTTCATCTGGAAATAGAGTCAGACATAGAAGAGGAAGGGATAAACATTCAAGGCGTTATTCACGATCTAGAAACTCTTCACGTTCTCGGCATTCTTCCAGAGCAAAATATTCTTGTTCACGATTTTCAAAGTCTAGGTCACGAAGCAAATCCAAATCGTACAAATCACATAGATCAAATAAATATAGAAGAAGCAGTAACGAACATTTAGATTATGAGGAAAAACAAGCTTTAGAAAGTAAGGAACAAGCGGATATTAAATTAGAAGAAGAGGAAGAGGAAGAAGCAGATCTTACCAAGGACAATGCCTTTAAGAATGATGGTTCTTTTCTTGAGATGTTTAAAAAGATGCAAGAGGAAAAAAAAGCTTTGGAAGAAGCGCAGAAGACAGAAACTGAAAAACAAAAATTGTTACCTGCATTTGGGAAAAGAAGAGGGGGTAGAGTGCTTAAAACAGGAATGGTTCAAAAGACAAGACCTCAAGATAACGACGAAAGTGTTCATGATCCTTGGTCTGTGTACATGAAAGAAGTAAAAAAGTATAAGGAGGCTTGTTGTGATGATGATTCTAAAACAAGATTACTCGTGAAATAGTGAAATGGTAATCCTAGCACCATTTTGTATATATTTATGCAGGGACATTTGTTTTTTAACATTTCATTACAACTAATGGAAATTATTTTGTTATAATACTGACTTTTCGGAGTAAATCTGAATAAATTTTCAGACAGCTAAATATAAGAATTGTTACGTTCTGTTGAATGATGCTTGTGTTCATTTATTCTTATAGACTTTTAGTGAGTTGTAAATAGTAATTGAGTATTTCAAAATTAGAACATGACTCATTTGCTGGTGGCATGAAAATTTGTATTTTTTGTTGACATTTTGTGCTTGGAAAGATTTTTCTAGTTTCTTTGTTGTCCGAAAGCAAAGAAATTGTTTTAGCCTTTAATATACAAAGTATCCTCATTGGAAAATTGTGGAATAGTATTTCAATACCATCGAAATAGTTTTTACTAATGTTTTATTTTGTATTGTACAATGTGACTCATCAGTGAGTGAGCGAAAGGTAGATAGAGGATAATGAGGCGAGATAGATTAACCATTTTTGGGATCTATCTTTATTCATTTTCAAATACAGTTATATCGGTCAATTTCCTCAACAAATATCACGAAAATAATAAGTAATTGACAAAGTTCACAGAATCAATATAAAGCTCTGAATATTTATTATAAAGAGAAAATGACCTATTCTTAAAATTCGCTTATTTACTAATTTACTTTTTTATTGCAAATACTAGTTATATATCTGATTAGTAAGTCGAAAGTAGGGACAATTTCTTTTGAGAGATGAATTGGATGTTCCTTATATAAGCGTTTTTATTTTTTCACAATGGCTTTTCTGTCACAAGAAGGAAATGTTGCTAATTTTGATAATTGATGAACAGCTAAGAAAATTATGCAATGCTACCTAATATTTCTGCAGGTGAAAATGCCGGAAAAGCAGGAGATCGTGTTGCAAACAGCTCCCTTCGACCCTAGGTTTCCCAACACAAATCAAACTCGTTACTGTTACCAAAGTTACCTGGATTTTCATCGATGTCAGAAGATAAGAGGGGAGGAATATGAACCTTGCCATTATTTCAAGAGGGTTTACAAGTCCATGTGCCCCAATAACTGGGTTGAAAAATGGGACACCCAGCGTGAAGAGGGTTGTTTTGCTGGAAATATTTAATTTTCGCTTTTGTGAGATAGTTATGTAGTTCATTACAGTGTTTAAACTTTATATAAATAAATTAATTGTGTAAAGGAATATTTCTTGTTCAATTGTTATTAGTTGAGTATTATTTCTGCCTACAGAAAAGTTAGGCAGGATGTAATTGATGTTTTTTTTGAAAATATATGGATCAACTGAATGGAAATATTCAATGATGGAACAAAAAAATTTGGTGGCACGTTTGATATACAGGTGTCCGAAAAATGTGGGAGATCTTTCGGATTCAGTTAGACCAATAAAAAGATGACAAGTTCCCATATTTTTTTTCTAGCGGCCTTCCTTACGGAGGTACGATCTCCTAGAGGACGCCACTGGTAATCAAATTTTCTTTAATAACTTTTAAAATACTTAATATAATTTGATGGAAATTAAATACAATAAACAGTAGTAAGGACCTCTCAAAATACGGCAGCAAAGTTCTGAAGGAACAGAAACGTTTTAGTTTATGTTATTCAATTTGACAGAATTACTAGATTTTAAAAAAATGCAGTTTTGTCCCAGAAACTTACGTTAACAATAATTATTATAATCAAATAAAGCCATATTTTTCTAGGAATTATTTAAAACCACCTAAAAAATAATGTACACGAAAATTAAACAATAAATTATTTTTAAACATAGGTTTAGACAGTTGAAATACATAACTCCCAGAATTAGTTGATTTCAAATAGAAAAATTTGTATTGATCCTGAGCTTGCAACGATTGAACCTAAATACGCTAATTAGAAATAATAAATTAAAAACTTCATAACAGCAACACTAATGTGAGGTGTTGCTCCATCATGCATAAAATAAATGATTCCATAAGATATTTTAATTCAATATTTTATTTATTCTATTCTTTCAAGTCAATATCGAAATTTCCACCTGAAATTACCAATTTGTTTTCTTTTTGTACTTCATTCAGTGCATTTTCTAATAGTTTGGGAAATGAGTTTATCTCCATCACTCGTTCTATGAATTGAAATTACAATAAAATTTTTTTATTGGTGAAACATATTTTTTTGAAGAATTCAAAAAATGTTTTGATGAATGTTTTCCGGTAAGGACTAAAGCTCTACGAAAGGAAGCAAAAATCTTGCCATACTCAGAAAATATCAGAGACATGAAGAAATTACTAGACTACTTTTTTATCAGATCTACTTGCTCCAACGAAGATTATTCTATTTACAGAAAAGCAAAAATAAAATATGATAACATGATGTCACAAGAAAAGCGTAAACACTTTAGAAATAAGATTGTGAATTCAACAAACAAGTCGAAGACTGTGTGGTGTTTAGTGAATGATTTCCTTGGAAAAAAAAAAAAACAAAGATCTGATTTTGACAAAGACCTTGAGCCAAATAAAATAACCGAAGACTTCAACAAGTTTTTTTCAAACACTCTGCCTCATATAAAGAAAAAAAAGTATTCAAGTACACAACAGTCAAAGACTATCACACATAATAGTAAGTCTTTTTACTTGTTTGAAATAACTGAAACAGAGATTATAAAAACTGTTAAAGATATGAAAAATGGTAATTCTTCAGGTTGGGATGGTATTCAAATGATAGTTCTAAAAGAATGCATCCACATCCTCTTAAAACCTCTGGTATATATCATAAATAAATCCTTCACCGATGGTGTATTTCCTGATGCCCTGAAAATAGCAGTCATCAAGCCAGTACACAAGAAAGGAGATCATAATGACCCAAACAGCTATCGTCCGATAAGTCTACTAACATCATTTGCGAAAATATTTGAGAAGATTCTAGCGAATAGACTACATGGTTTCTTCCGGAAATTTAAAATACTGTCCGATTCCCATCATGGCTACATACAAGGTAGAAATACAGAAACAGCTATCTTTGAATTACACCAGGCAATATTGGCAGCACAAGAAGAAAAAGAAATTTCTCTGGGACTTTTCTTGGATCTATCAAAGGCTTTCGATTGTGTTGACATTGATAAATTACTTTTGAAACTTGAAAAATGGAAATGTCAAGAATACGCGAGACAGGTTAAAATGAGGGAAATCATGGCCATGCACAATGTTTCTTTATTTGAGGCAGACAAAACATGTAAGAGACAAATAGCCCCTCGCCTATCAGAGTTCCCACCTCTGCCAGAGGATAGACCTGAGACCTCTTCCATGAATGCACGAAAACAATCTTATGCTGCTATTACAGCTACAACACAGAACAGATCTCAGGATACCGTGCGATCAAATATCAGAGGACCAAGCCCAAAAAGAAAGAACATAGTACAAACAGGTTATGACAGAACAACACATAATGCTTGTTTGATTTCATGTCGACCTGCATCTCCAATCGATTGGAAATGATCATTTCTTATCCACGAACCTCTAGTCAGATCTCCAATACAGCTACGTATCGGGAAAATTCAGGTGGCAAGCATATTAATCAGATAGATTTTGGGAGCCAACGGCTCTCACAGGTTAGCAGTGATGCTAGTCAAAACGACCAGTTCACAATTATCGAAGATAGTGACATTAGTCACAATAGACAAGTAATGACATACGAGGAGGATTACCTGAAATACGGTAATTCATCTCCTTTATTATAGATTCCATTGATATAGCTAACTACTTTAGTAATAGGACCTTTGTTTTATCTTGGATCATCTATCGTTATGCTCAAAAATTTCTTTATTTTTTTATAGAGTACTCAGTATGTTCCGGATTTTGCAGTGGAATATAAGGTCGATCAGGTCTAATTTTGATGATCTCAAGATATTCATAAGGGACAACAAACCCGATATCATTATGTTGAATGAGACCTTTTTAAGAGACAATTATATAGTCAACATTGCCGGTTTTTTCTTGATAAGGGAAGACAGGCCAGATGGGTATGGTGGAATAGCAATTGCGATCAGACATGGCTTGAAATATGATGCCATCAATGTCCAAGGGCTCAACTTACCCCAAAGGATACAAATTATGGGCATACAGTATGAGGGGGTGAAAATGTTCAACATATACGTGCCACCGGATTTATCCTTGACGGATGAATTCTTTCAATGTCTGGATCGGATATCTAATGGTTCCACCCTCTTTCTGGGGGATCTCAACGCCCAGAACCCTGCATGGGGCTCTGGTATCTCGAACCATAATGGACGAGCAGTACAGGCCTTTGTAAGAGATTGCAACTGTGTTATCCTAAATGATGGGACTCCCACTAGGGTAACAGCACCCCATGAGAATCCAAGCGCTCCAGATCTTTCCATTTGCTCAGGAGACTTGTTCACTCGGTGTGACTGGTCGGTTATCGGTGATACAGGACGCAGTGATCATCGTCCCATTATCGTTGAAGTTAGGAAGCACGGAGTTGGTATGTCTTTCTCCAGGAGATCTTCTAGAATTTTCAATACCAAGAAGGCCGATTGGAAAAAATTTGTGGAGAAAATTATCGACGGTTCGGGTACAGGTCAGGTGACTGATATTCTTGAATTCATTAAGGTGGTTCAATTTGCCGCTGAGGAGTCCATCCCCAGATACAAGGGGAGGTCTGGCCCAAAATACAGTGTGCACTGGTGGGATGACGAGATTGCAATCGAAATTGAGCTCAGGAGACTGCTACTGGCAGAATACAATCATACCTCCACCATGGAAAACTTTGTGAGATACAAACATCAGGTCGCCAAAGTCAGAAGAATGACAAAGAAGAAGAAAAAGGATTCATTTAGGAAGTTTACAGAGAATCTGTCTATCAGGGACACAAACAACTTTTGGAAGATTATTAAAAAGTTTTCTGGTCAACCACAGAGAGATGGTCCTCAAGATGTACCAGACCAGTGTTGTATGGAGATATTGGATAGAATCTCGCCAGCGGATACATCGGCTAATATAGTTCTAGTATACGAACACTCGCAAGATACATTCACTCTGAATGAACTGATCTATTCTCTTAAGATCAAGAGAAACTCCACTCCTGGTAAGGATGGCATCGACTATCTGATGCTATATCAGATCCCTACTTCTGCAAAAGTACTTTTGCTTGGGTTCTTCAATCAATTGCTCCTAGGCGGGGACCCACCGCCTTGTATGAAGGCTTCCTTTGTTATTCCGATTCTTAAGAAGAATTGTCCGGCAAATGTTGCATCCAGTTATCGACCTATCACAATGACACCATGCATTACAAAGATCCTTGAAAGAATGGTTAAGGAACGGATAGAAAAGACTATCGAGGAAAGGTTGAGTGGAGCTCTCACTTTCGGTTTCCGGAGGGGTAGATCCATCACCGACTGTCACACGCTTTTAACAGGCCACATATATCGAGCATTTAATAAGAGGCAGTTCACCGTGGTTGTATTTCTTGATATATCAAACGCATATGACTGCGTTGATCTTGAGATCCTTTGGCAGGACTTGATAAATGTCGGGATTCACCGGAACCTCTGCAATCTGATATATCAGTTGTATAGTCATAGATCGGTTGAAATCACGGGGTCTTCTGGAATGGAGTACAGAAAAAGTGTTTCCAATGGTCTTATTCAGGGTTCACCTTTGAGCCCTCTACTCTTCCTACTCTATTCACTGTGTCCTGCTAACTTGTTGACACGGTCTGTTTCACTATTTCAGTATGCAGATGATTTTGCCTTACTCTGCTCGGGGAGGGATATAGACCAGATTGTAGACATGATGAACACATGTTTGTCCGGTTTGGATGACTGGCTGAGGTCTCGCAATCTAAGGATCAATACCCGGAAATCTGCGGCTACCATATTCACTAAAAGTGTTATTCCTCATAATATGAATGATATTTCTTTTGACTCACAACCCATTGAATGGAAGCCACAGGTTAAGTATCTGGGGGTGACATTTGATCAAAAACTTAAGTGGGGTAAACACATAGATCACATGTGTGATAGGGCGATATCCTAAGCAAATATAATTAAAAGCCTATGTCGACCTACATGGGGATCTCATCCCACGACGCTCTTGAATGTTTATAGGGCACTTGTGAGACCACACTTGGACTTCGGAGGGATTCTGTATGGTAGGTCTGCCAGGGCACAGTTGATGAAGTTGGATAGAGTGCAGTTTTCGGTCATTCGAACTGCGCTTGGATTAATGAAATCCTCACCAACCAACATTATATTGGCCGAAAGTGGCGAACTCCCCCTCCAATCGAGGAGACTATGGCTGGCTATAAAACACATATCTAAGATTTTTAGATTTTCAGACCATCCGTTATTACAAGTGTTGGGTGATACAAGTGAGCTGGATAACCTGTGGTTCAACGGTACAACTCCTAGCTACATAGAAGCTTGTAAGATCTTGGAAAATCATAAAGATCTGATCTGGAATGCCCAAACCCTCCCTTACTTTCTGACGGAGATCAATGTAAGAGCTATCAAGGTGGAGATGTATAAAACTGATTTAAAAAAGGAATCTATTGAAAATATAGTTTTATTTAGGAAGATTCTGGCAGACAGATTCTGTGGATATGTGGACATTTACACCGATGCTTCCAAGTCTCGGAACCCTGACTCTGTGGGATATGGGGTGTGGATCCCATCTCGATCTGTCAAGATTTGTGGCAGACTGCCAGATCATTGGTCGGTCTATACAGCCGAAACTTACGCAATCTATCGAGCTATTCAGTATATTATGGACCGGAACCTCACGAGGACAGTGATAGTTTCGGACGCTCTTGGTGTACTCAACAAGTTGAAACATGGAAACATTAATGCCAACATCGATATAGTAACGGTGAATACTCTAATTTTGTTGGGGAGGGCAAGATCGTTGGGGCTGAGGTTGGCCCTGATGTGGATACCTAGCCACTCATATATAGCTCATAATGATACAGCGGATTTACTGGCAAATCGTGGAAGATTACTACAGGGACAGTCCCAACTGAGAGGTGATCCAAGAGAGCTTTGGCCGGCCTTGAAAAGCAGACTCTGGGATGAATGGACAGAGAGGTTCAGAGAGATTGGGATGACCAAGGGCAGACGGTATTCTTCGGTGGTGAGCCCTGCTTCATATCGTAGGGAGACTTGGTTTAAGTGTATGAATGTGTCTAGGATGAATATCACAACATTTGTCCGGATCAGGTCGGGGCATTGTTTGACTCCAGCACATTTGGCAAGGGTTGGTGTCATTGAATCCCCTTTGTGTAGCTGTGGCGAGTTTGGCGACTTGCCGCACATTTTCTTTGCGTGTGGCGATAATTCTGTCAATTGCGACAAATTATATCAGAGTTTGCTTGCCCTGGGGATAACAGTTCCCCTTAATTTGTACGAGGTGTTTTACTCGACTAGGCCCGAGGTGATGAGTTTGCTGTTGGAATTTTTGCATTGTTCACGTATTAGACTTTGATGACAATTTTGACCTTGAGCTAGCTTAGTTGTGGTTTCAGCACTCTTTATATAATCCATTTCCTTTCCCGTCATATCCACATTCCTCTATGTGTGCTAACATGTGTTACTCCAAGGGAATGAGCATAGATGTAGAGTTTGTAGCCTAGCAATGAGTTTGTTACTGTTATAATGTAGCAACATCTCCGCAGCCTGAGATAGAGCCATTCTAGACTCCTGCACCCCTGGGAATCAGGCTGTTAGATCATACCTACCACGTGGAGATTGGAAGCATAGCCTACCGGCTGTTCCATGGTTCCTTGCCCGCTTAATATGGGGGAACGCATTTAGGAGGACAGGAACTA
This sequence comes from Micraspis discolor, assembly GCA_030674115.1. Lineage (NCBI taxonomy): Eukaryota > Metazoa > Arthropoda > Insecta > Coleoptera > Coccinellidae > Micraspis > Micraspis discolor. The sequence continues at coordinate 338,553 of JARTUT010002202.1, forward strand.
ACAAGAAGAAGAAGAAGAAACTTGAAAAATACGGAATAAGGGATAAACAACTAATCTTAATGGAAAGCTACTTGAAGGACAGACCCCAGTCAGTTGTTCTAGATGTAGAGGGCATCACGTATCAATCAACAATAAGAAAAAAGAAATCTGGTATACCACAGGGAAGTGTTCTGGGCCCCCTCCTGTTCCTGATTTATATAAACGACCTTCCAATGGTATTAAAAACTGAATTACTTGGGCATTTCTCGGCTGCACTTGTTAACTATGCAGATGATGCGCATGTTTTGCTTCGTTCAAGTTCAATTCAACAAACAATGGAGAGCCAATTCTTTATTGAAAGATATCAGCGAGTGGTGTGAGAACAACAATCTCTTAATGAACATGACAAAGACCGAATGTGTGGTTTTCCACAGTGAAAGATCATCAGTTACAGTACCTGCCAAGTTGGCAGATAACATCACAATCTGACACAACGAAATTCCTGGGAATAAAACTGGATGGAGGCCTTAAATGGACCACACATATTGATGCGCTGATTAAACGTCTCAACTCTGTTATATTTTCAATTAATGTTTTAAAAACTAGAGTTGACTTTTCTACATTGAAGATTATCTATCATGCAAACTTACAGTCAATTTTATCATATGGTATAATCTTTTGGGAGATAGTACAGAAGTGGAATCAGTTTTCTTAAGACAGAAATCAATTTTAGGAATCATTTTAAAATTGGGTTTCAGAGAATCATGTAGAGGTAACTTCAGAGCAAATAATATACTAACGCTATTTGGCTTATATATCTACTGTGTACTTGTCTTTATGACTGAACACTGCGAATACTTCAACAAATATTTAACTGGTAGCAATACAAGACACATTGAGCCTTACCTATATCCTCGCCACTCATTGTCACTCACAGAAAAATCTCCATTGTATATGGGTTTGAAACTATTCAATTCTTTGCCCAGGAAATTGCAGACCCCCAATAAGAACATTTTTAAGAAAAATTTAAAGAAAATGCTGATAAAGTGTGAGCCATATTCTCTTAAGGAGTTTTATGGTTGGTGTAAGAGATAGTTAAATGCGTTGAATGAACTTTACAGCATAATTAAGAGATAAAATGAACTGGACGAATTCAACCTTTTTTGTGCAAATATTTTGTAACAAGAAGTTATTGAATTAATAAACATTATTATTATTATAACTTTATCCCTTGCGACATGTAATGTCATCATTTGAAAGAATGTATAGTGTTTCCAATCCTAGTTCTGTCTAATCGGAAGAAGTTAATTAAGATTGGAAGGTGGCATGAAACTAAAATTGTTCAATTTTTTCCAGCTCTTTTTTTCAGTTTATTACCTGAACTAAAACAAAAATATACAAAACTGGGTATTACTTACTATTAGGAAATATCCTTTATTTTTGGCATAAATATATGTTATTTGGCGAAACTAAGTTCTCTTGTTCAATAACTTTTGGACAGTTGCTTGAAAGTGTCTTATAATCCTGCAAACGTTTGATGAATTTAGCAAACTAGAGGTTTGCTTCCCATCAGAGCAATTAAATCTCGAAATTGTATTTGTTTTATTTTCAAAATTAAAATAGTAACATATGTCCAGTTATTGAGTTAGATTCAACTAAACAAATATTATTCCATAAAAATCACAGACTCGTCAGATGATGACTTTCTTCGAGGTATCTTTCCTGAAATACTAGAATAAGACTGCGGTCCAGTGTTTGGTGCTGGTAAACTTGGATGAATATTTTGAGCCATGATCTGAAAGCAGAGTTGAATATTTTATTTAGATAATTTTGTTCTGAGATAAAGATTGCATAATCATTGGAAAAAAATCTCTCCCATCTCTCTCATTATGGATCCGAATATTTCATTGCTTGTGTTTCTTGAATGGTAAAAATTCCACTTTTGTAAATTTAGCTAATATCAAGGAGCATGTGCTAAAACATATTCTGAAAGAATGAAAAATTTTTCTCTAAATTCTCCTCATACTTTCAGAGTAATGTACAGGAGATGAAAAAGTATTTCACACAATCAATAATAAGTTGATTGATGAATCAGTGGCGGATTTACCAATAGGCCAAGTAGGCCGGTGGGTGCCTAGGGCGGCAGATTTAGAGGGGCGGCAAATTTAGCAAATTTTTTTTTATAAGTATACGTGTACACAATCTATACTATAATAAAATCGTAAACCTAAAATAGTCTGTACATTAAAGATATTCGAAAAAAAAAATTCGCTAGGATTGCTGATGAGTAACTGAGTAGAATTAGATTTTTTAAAATTTCTTGTATGTCTGTCTGTCCGTTTGTTTGAATGAACATCACGCAAAAACTACTGGGCACTTTTACATAAATCTCCTTGAATTGTGTAGTCTGAAGTGCGGTTTAACATTTAGCATAAAATATTTATCAAAATTGTACCCTTAAGGGGGTCAACGTTTGTATGGAACTACGTGATTCCGTGGTCCAATCTCTTTGAAATTTTTCATGGATATTCTTTAAAGTAATTGGTGGAGGACCACATATTTATTTTTTTCAATTCGGCAGTTGTGGGGCAGCAATAGCGCTGGTGAGGTGCGGAGCGGGAGCAGATACCCGAGTGAGCAACCGGAACGCGGCAGACGCGTGAAGGCAGACGTTGTTGATGGTCGTGTCAAATATTGAATTTTGCGGGCGAACTTTTCACTATTCTTGGATGGTTCAAATCATTATGATCTTACTAATATTTTATGAATGTGGAAGTGAGTTTGGATGTTTAGTTGTTTGGATTGTTGCTCAATCACATCAAAACTACTAGACCGATTTTGATCAAACTTTGCATTAATAGTAAAGCTTAGACCCCAACATAAAGGCTACTTTTTATCCCACTATTGGGCAAAATCTGAAGTCCACGCTACCGAAGCTGCGGGCGGAAAGCTAGTCCATATAAATAAACGATTAATAATCGCACTGTAATATATCCTTAGGTACTTATGTGATCATGAATTTTAAAATATTCCAATAGCGTTCCAATAAAAATAAAATAAAAAACTCGTCACATAGGATCTTCGGAGTCTAGCACGAGCACCATCTCTCCACAACTACGAAGTATATTGTTTTTCTGTTTACCTTTAAGTAGTTCTTAGCTAATTATCTTCTGTTATCCGACTGTTGTGAAGAGAAAATAAATAAAAATTAATAAATAAATGAACTATTGTTAATATTCATTTAAATTTAGTAACTTTTACCTTCATTATAAAAATGATATTTAACGTGTAATATGTTTCAACATGTAAATACACATATTTTTTTTACTAGGTACGTACGTATGTATTTTCGTAGCAGTTTTTCGGTTGCAACGCGGGAGGCGAACGAATGACATTACCGCTCTCTGAGAGTGTCTGGCACTCTGGCTGGAAGAATTGACAGCCGCTCAGCGGCGCGGCGTCGCGATCGGGTTGCCGCGCGCGGCCGAACCGATGTAGGCAGCGAGAGAGATAGATATAGAGCGGAGCGGCAATCAAAAACAAATGACAAGTCACTTCGTTCGGTAATTCGTCCTGCAATTTCTAATAATATTCGAATTTCGAGAGAAGATTTTTCTGGTTATGTGCTACATTTTTCATAACATCACATCCCTGGTGCATACATACAATACATACTTATAGATAGAAGATAGATAGATAATTTTTATTCACTTGATAACTAATATACACCGTATATTATTCCAAAAATTAAGGATTCAAGCATGTCAAAGCAGAAGATTACATAAGAACATCTAATCATAAAATCAAAATTTAACACATTTTGCTGATTCTATTGAAAAGTAGTACACAATGTAAGCAAAAAAAAAACAAATCAATAATTAACATATTCTGCTGAATCTATAGAAATTTAATGCATAACAAATGGTGAAAACAATATATCAGAAGTTCAATCCTTCTTTTGATTCTATAAGTGTACATCATCACACAAGTATTCCGATATACTATAATATGCTCTCTCGATCAAAAAAATCTTTATTTTCTTCTTCAGTTCTCTGATACTATAAGTCATTCTAGTTTTTACAGGTATCTTATTAAACACTGATATGATTTGGTATTCAACATTTTTTTGGAGATAAGAAAATCTTTGTTTTGGTGGCTTCAAATCATCTTTCCTTCTTGTGGGATACTCATGATTTCTTCTATACTTGTGAAATAATCTCTCGTTACTGAGTACAAAAGAAACTGCTTCATATATGTAGATAGATGGCAATGTGAGTATGCCGCATTTTATAAAAATTGGCTTACATGATTCTGTCCTTTCCAATTGGAAAATATTTCTAACACATCTTTTCTAGAGAACAAATATGCGAGATGCATCTACAGAGTGTCCCCAAAAAATCACACCGTATCTCATTTTTGAAAATACATAGGCATAGTACACCATAATGGCTGCTTGCTGATTCACAGTGTTGGCTAAAACTTTCACAGCATAACTACTTCTTGCCAGAGCCTTCGCTACCCCCTCAACATGGCACCTCCAGTCCAGACGTTCATCAATATCCATACCCAGCATTCTAACAACAGGTTTGGGTTGCACTGAGAAACTTTTGTAATTAACTCCATCCGACTCCTCCAGTGTCTCGTCCCTATAAGAAAACTTCAGCATTTGAGTCTTTTCCAAATTGATCAACAAGTTGTTGTCTCTGAACCATTCATCCAAATCTCTCAGTGCTAGTTTGATGTTTTCTTTCAATTTTTCCGAATCAGCTTCTGAAAACACCGAAGACGTGTCATCTGCATACATTGTTAAAAAACTTTTAAAGACCTCTGCCAACTCATTCACATATACTATGAACAAGAAAGCCCCCAGGATAGACCCCTGTGGCACTCCCCTCCTCACCAGTCGTTCCTCAGATTTTAATAATTCACCTCTATGATTAGTTTCAAAAACACGCTGTTTCCGATCTTTTAGATATGACCTGATCAACTCCAGGGCCACTCCTCTAATTCCATATCTTTCCATCTTCTTGAGCAAAGTCACATGATCCACTCTATCAAACGCCTTTGATAAATCTAGGAACATAGCGGCCGTATTAGATCCACTATTCAATGAATCTATTATTGTGCATAAAAGTTGGTATATGGCATTTGTTGTACTTCGCTGTTTTCTGAAACCATTCTGATAATCTGTTAATATCATCCTTTTCTCAAAAAAGTCAAGCATTCTTTTCAGTAAAATCCTCTCAAATACCTTTCCGATATTCGATAGTAAACTAACAGGTCTGTAATTATTCATATCTGATTTATCTCCCCTTTTGAACACTGGCTTAATCAGTCCAATTTTCAGCTTTTCAGGATATTTACCCTCAATCATCATTCTATTCAATATGTGGCAAAGGGGTCTCTCAATTAAAGGAGATACTTTTTTCAGAAGACATACTGGTATTCCATCCTCCCCTGAAGATTTTACGTTTTTTAGGTCTCTTATGCTTGCCCTTATCTCATATTCATCACACGGATACCAAAATATCGAGAAGTCGTTAATTTTTAAAAGCTTCATGTTAGCGGTTCTATTGGTATTTACATCCATATAGGTGAGTGATTGTAATGTTTTACAATAAAACTAACGAATCAGAAATTCAACTTGATGCTGTTTCGCGTAGAAATTCAATTATTTATTATTACATTTATTATTTTACGTTTATTTATTTGTTTGTTTGAGTAGGAGCATATTTATCCAAACTTGGATATAGCACTTCGCATGGCTCTGTGCGCAGCGATGACAAATTGTTCAGGCGAGATAAGCTTTTCTTGCTTAAAACGGGTTAAAAACTATCTACGATCTACTTTAAGTCAAGAGAAGCTTAATGCTTTATCTCTTTTGTGCATAGAGTCAGAACTTATGAAAACGATTTCATACGACGATGTAATTGATGATTTTGCAAATTTAAAATCTTGCAAGAAAATAATGTAAAACTTATTTGATCTCATTGTCTGTCACCATTAACTGATTGTTAACATGTTATATTTGAATAGAAATTGTTTGTACTGTTTTTAAACTGTTAAGTGCAAAAAAAAATATGTAACAAATAATGTTTTCTGACCACTCTTTATTTTGTCTGTGTTCATATAGTGTAGGTATTTTTAAGTCATACCTTTCCCCACCTTATGATTAGTACATGCTGTTATTTTTAACCCCCGACGCAAAAAGAGGGGTGTTAGAAGTTTGACGTGTCTCTCTGTCTGTCTGTGGCATCATAGCACCCGAACGAATGAACGGATTTAAATTTAGTTTTTTTTCTATTACAGGTGTTTTACGGGTGAGTGTTCTTAGACATGTTTGATGAAAATCGATTGAGCCGTCTAAAAGTTACAGAGGTTTTACGCTTTAAAGTCGGGGTTTTTTTGTTTTGCCTGTCAAATAAACTTGTTAGGTCAACATTAAACTCTTCAGTACGGGTTGCAAAAATAATCTAGTAACTGACAGAAATATCATTAAGTTCACAATCATACTAATAACGGGATTAAACTAACGTATTAAATTTCAAAAGTCAGTAGGGGCGGCAAAAAATTGAATGGCCTACTAGCGGCAAATTTGTAAATCCGCCACTGTGATGAATGTTAAAGGCTATCATTAGTAGAAATTTATAAGGATATGTCTTTATCGTTGTGTAAAAGTAGATGTGGAGTATTTAGTCATTTTCACTTTATCTGACTCAAATTAAGAAAGAAATTTTCCTTTCTCATTAGAAATTCATTAATAAAACTAGTAGTTTCAATAATTTAATTCATCCTCAGAATTGGGCAGAAAATCAAAAACAATTCGATTTAATAGATGAAAAAAATTAGTATGGGGCAAGTATTATAATTCGCAATGAAACAGCCAAAGTAACACTATTTGCAAAATAAGTTTACCTTAGAAGTAGCCATTTCAGCGCTGCTCAATCTGGATAATATATTCGAAACAGAATGTGGATTTCCAGAACTTTGTTTTATGTTGGCTTGTTGTATTGTAGGATTCTGATAGGCAATTTGTTCTAAATGATGTTTATTTGCTTGCTCTCTTTTTTTATCAGCCAATTTTTCTTGTAGAGTTTTACCAGGGATTGTTTGTGAGTGTCCGTAAGTAACAGATGCATTGTTGATGGAGGTTATCACAGATGCAGATATTCCTGGAGATTTCATTTCTTGTGGGAAGCGTTGCAGTTGTTCATCCTAAAATCCTCAATTTAATAACATTTCATGAAGAAAATTTGTTTTTTAAGAAAATTTATGGAAGTGGCAATAAAATTTCTGATTTATATATGATATTTTTCCACTTATTATCTCTAATAAAATGAAATAAATCACTACGGTTCTCAGAAAAGTAGGAAAATATTCACAACAAAAGTTTCACACTCGTTTGCGATTAGAAAAAAAAATTGTGTACAATTTCAGTACTCAAAAGTTATTTTTTCGAAAAGTACCGTACTGGACCATTTTATTCATTTTTTGAAAAATCCAGAAAACTAAATTCGAAGGCAGTGGCGGCTCGTGACAATATAGTATGGAGAGGAACGTATGAAAAAAAATTTAATAATGTAATATGTGTATATATATATAGGGTTTACGTGGCGAACAAAGTTTATATAGTGAACTCTACTTCGTTAGTTGCATAATAAATATATTAAAAAAATTTTCTTCACTAATGCTTGGAATTTTTGATGAATCCTAAAATTATTTATATACATATTACTTTATTTTATTCAGCAAAAAAAGCCATTAATTTAATTGTCCCAATATATTATGAGCTTATTTTTCGATATACTAAATTGCTCAAAAATATGAAAACCATTATTATGCAGCTGTACAGCAAGAACCAACGTGGAGGTGTAGAGCAGAAAAAAATTAACACTGAATAAAAAAATTAAAAAGGCAGTGTAAAATAGGATTTATTGTGAAAGTTATAAATGAAAATTATTCTAAATTGAGTTCTCAATATTAAAATTTTTTGTAAATCAATGGAATTCTACGATTTTTCTGATCAGCGAAATGATCTATAACCTTGTCAATAAAAATATTTTCGTCCTGTAATTTTATGAATCCTTTTTCGATCGAAATTTTAGCCATATTTCTCAGCCGCGCCTGTCCAGTTGTATTCCTAATATAATTATTAATCCTTTTCAACGCAGAGAAACTTCTTTCTGTGGAAGCAGTTGTCAAATTTTCCGAATTTTGAAGATAACAATTGAAATAGATCATCAGCAGAACGCCCAGAACTAACATCATAAAATCCCATGAAGCGCTCAACAAGTTGGTCATCTATTACATAACGAAAAAATCACTGATAACTGGGAATGACAGCTTATGTCAGTTGTTTCATCAACTTGCCAAGAAAAAAACAATGATTGTGAAATTTCGTCCTCGGTTTGTTTATTCACAACAAAAGCAACCGAATCAATTTATTCATTTTGAATGGTTTCAGATGTACCAGAAAATACCGATTTACTGTTGGTGTCATTTTCTAAAAAGGTTTTCGAATTCGTGTCAAATTTACTAACAAGAACTACCAATTCTTTGAAATTTCCGCGATTTAAAGACTCATTCGATTCATCGTGCCCCCTAAAAGGTAACTCTTGCATACAGACGTGCATCGTAATATCTATTAAACTTCTTAGAATTTGTCGATTTTCTTTGAATTGCATTGAAATTTTCAATTTCTATGATCTACAGGCTTATGGATTTGGCTTACCCAGAAGTATCTATTAAACTATTACGGATTTCTCGATTTTCTTTGAATTGCATTGAAATTTTCAATTTCTATTTGACGCGCATTGTCTATTGCTGTGGCGATATTTTATTTTTGCTTTATCATAACGGTAAGCTTGCAATTAGATGAAATATACTGAGCACTTTTATAGTGGATATAGGGGATAGACCCCGCGATAAATTTTTCAAATCACTAAAACCACTTTTCGACCAAACTCTGTCGGAATTTCTATAAGTTACTGTTAGTTGCTGAGAATAAAATGCACGGCCAACAAAATATTTTTTTCAAAATAATACTTCCAGTATGCCAGTCGTACTTGTCATACCACGTATTTTGGAATCCCCGATTTGATTTACCGACCCCACCACTAGACACTAGAGATTTCCTTAAATCTGGAACAGGTCGCTTAACTTCCTTAATTAAATATAATTTATCATCATACGAATGAGTCGAAAAATGTTGCTTATTTATTAAAAAATTAACATTGATATTAACATTAATATCACAAGTACACTGAACATGTTCCTTAGGAATTTCAAAAGATTTACTATTACTAGGTCCCGCTGAATCCATTTCGTGATCTGGTAGTCACTTTCGATAAAAAAGATTTATATTTCAGAAAAAATTCACCTAAAAATGATTATAATCATACGCGATACACAGCAAACGCGATACCTCTAAATAACGACAAAGTGATCTAACCCTATTTCTCTATTTCCCGCTTCCCGATTAACTCGAATAAAAACCTGAGGCCAGCCTCTAATTCCTCGAAAAGCCGCCTTCAAAGCCGTAGATATGTTCTCACCGCTTCGACGCAGATAGATAACCCGCTGGACATCGCAGAAACGAAACGATCTCAGATCGGCTAAGATCGCGCAGAGGCCAGCCTCGGATTAATCCTAGAACGGCTTTCCATTACGTTCTCGTAGGTCATCGAAGTATGACACGCTAATTCAATCAAAGGCATGCCTCCAACCGTTGATTCAATGAGGATTTGATTTGTTATGAATATACAAGGAACGTGAGATTGGGAAAAATATTGAGGAAAAATGTGATGATGAAAGGGAATGAAGAAATATACGGTTCAGAATTTTTTTGATGAGGCACTGCCTCATCTGCCTCATAGGACAAGCCGCCACTGTTCGAAGGGCATTAAACCTGGCACAACAAAACTTTACTCACCTTAAATTCAGTCATCAAATTCCGCGGCATCACGTTCAATTTTTTTGGAAAACTCTGGGCAGGCTTGGGAAGAGATACATTGTCCGAAAGAATGGATTGCGTGAACATCTTGGCATCTAAGGCTGATCCTACAGCCGATTTGGTGATGACATTCGTATGTGCCACTTGAGGTTGTTGGCTGTACGGTAAATGGCCAGGGGAGGTTTTTGTTATCGAAGGAAGCATGGATTCTACATTGAAGGAAAGAGTCTTTTGTGCTGAACCTTTCGAATAATCCGTCGATTTAGACGATAAACTTTTATTTAAATCCACACTCTTAGATTTGAGGGCATCTTTAGGTCGGTCGACTTTTCTTTTTTTGAAAACCGGCAAATCGCCAGTCATCCCAACAGATGGCGTCAAAGTGATGCCACACGGAAGCTTGTACGGTTCCGGAGGTCGCACAGACGAACTTTTCTGAAGCGCAATAGATTGCTGGAGTTCCGGTACAGATTTTTGGGCACAACTAACCGGAGTCATGCTCAGACTGGAAGGGAATTTAGGCAATCCCACATCTTTCGCGAAATTAGACGATTCGTCCTTTCCTGTTGATTTTCTTAAAGATTCCGGTTGAGCTAATGTGATAGTAGTTTCGATATTTTTCAATTTGCATTCGATAGATTGGATACCGATGGGTGACGAAGTTGTTCGAGGTAAAGTTTGTTTGGGAAGATTCAAATTAGAAACTGAGGAATTAGTCGGTATCAGACAGCTTGGTGGAGGCATAATAACACCCTGTCGAGCTTCTGACTGTGAGACTTTCTTAATTACAGTCTCTGATTTTCTGCCTGTATTACAGCTAGTGACGTTTTTTATTACTGTTTGATTGTCTTGTTTCGATTGAGACTCCCCCTTTGGCGCCCCACAACTTTTTTCTTTTGAAACAGGAAGAATACTTATCGAGGGCAGAGCTTCGGCTTTTCTGTCAGTGGATTTCTTGGATTCCATTTGGGTCTTTTTCGGAATCATTCCGAAATCTGCTTGATTTTTACAAGATTCCGCTTTACTTGTGGAAGTAGTTGCAGTCTCGAGTGAAGGATCAGACGATTTTTTATTAGATTCTTTCTTGGTCAAATCGGACATTCGTTTCAACATTTCCGACATTTCTTCGTATTGTTTCTGGGAAAAGTTTGTTCTTAGAGGATCCAACGGATTTCCTTGAGTGATTCCCAAAGAGGCAAGCTGTTGTAAGAAATTGTTAGTTTGTTGCGCTTGCATAAAACTGCCCAAGAAGGAATTCGAATACATCTGGGCGAATTGTGTACTCTGCAGAAAATTCAAATTTTGATTATATTGTTTCAGGAGTTCTTCTTTGTAATGCTTCAAGTAATCTTGAGTGTTCGATTCTGCCACCGTAGGATTTTTGACTGTTAGGTTCAATTCTCCCACTGAAAGTTTTTTAACTGTTGAAGATTTCATTTTTGGGACTTTTGTTTGACCAGGAAGTTTCGGCAAGGGGGGACGTCCTCTAGGTCGTCCCATGCCGAATGATCGTTTCAGACTTGTATTTCCCACATTCGCTGGAGATGGCAAAACAGGTCCCTAAAAAATACAAGTACTATTGTTCACCTGATCAAAGTGCTTATAGATTTGTTATGGTTTGAATATTTACTCGCAAGTAGCCCAACAAGAGCGCCAAAGCAATCTGACCTCACGTCAGTGCTTTCTATTTTTTTTTAAATATTTGATATTTCGTGAGTTATTCATGAATGATTTGGAAAGTTCATCAAGATTATCGATAAGCCCTTGATCCTTTAATCTTAACCATCTTATTTTAAGAAGACTTCTCTAATATATCAATAGACGTTTGATGATGAAAAATTTTGAATTCCTATGGAAGCCTAAATTAAGATTGTGATTAAGATGTCTAAAATCTTGCTCAAGACATTTTAATTGTGACTTATCAAAGATTGATTCTTTAAACACTCCTTCAATGAATATGTCAAATACAAGTTTTCTAGTGTCTATTTTACTTTCCAACAAAACATTTCGTTTTGAGTTTTAGTGTTATTATCGTGTAATTGTGATATTGAAATAAATATTATAGGATGAAAGAGAGAAAGAAATCAGCAAAATTTGTGTAGTCAGGACTTCCAGATCAGAAAAGAATGGATGAAATGACCTTTTTTTTATTTCTAATGAATGCGAAGACAGTTTATGGTGTCGAATGTGATGTGAAAGGAGATTAATAAAGATTCACTGCACAAAGTGAATAATTCCGTGAGACATTCCGATCACTCCCGTTAAAATCGTCGACGCGAATGTAATAGCAATTTATATTATCTAAAAGTTTTGACAAGAAAATTACTGAAAGTTTTACCGTGAACGCCGCGGACTTTGAGCTTTTCTTCAATACAGAAATGTCTCAATCTTGCGGCACTTCTACTTACAATTCTACAGTAGAAGAAGAGGTAGAAAAAGTTGCAACTCCTCCAGAAGTCAATAGAAAAAAAGCGTAAAAGAAGGACAGCCGCTAATGCGGAAAACACTAAGAAGAAAAACGACAGTAGATCCCCCGAAATTGATCTCAAACAACCTCAATTACCGTTAAATATTCCAATAATGAATACACAGAAAGAAAATAAACAAACAACATCTGCCCAGCATACAACAACAAATTCAACATCGAATAACTCTGTTCCTACACAAATGGAAATTGATAAGGAAATTTGTATACAAACAACAATTCCTACTTCAACAATAAATATTCAACAACATATATTGAAAACTAAAACAAATCCCACTACGAAAACAATAAACAAAAATTTCTCAGCTAAAATGAATGAGATTAAGAAGATGGAATATCAAATTTATTTTATATAAACACAGAAAATGCTTCTTCTTTATCTCAATACTATGGCTCGCTCGCTGGCAGCCCCCAGGCAGAGGATGCCTAGTACCTTGGAACAGCCTAGACGGCTATGCTTCCAATCTCGACGTAGAGAGTAAATCAATCAGTCCGGCTTCCAGGGCTGCAGAAGTCTAGAACGAATCTATACCGGGCTGAGGTTATAAAATTCTGTAGTGAGACTCTTTTATTACTACCGATTCGTAATAGAACACAGGTCGACTTGGAGCCCAACCCCGTGGAGAACACAGGAAGAGGCAAACAAGAGGTCACATCTGAAAGGACAATATAGGGAGATTATAATGCTGAACTTTCATCACAAACAAACTAGCACTACGATCTGAAAGCTAAACATGCAAGTTCGAGTTTTTGAGAAAATCCAATAATAAGCTCGTTAATTCTTCTCTTGGGGAGAAGATGGCCTCGTAAATGTTAAGAGGCAGATGCAACTTTAGAGCAGAGAGTCTGCTGTATAAAAGATCAATATTGCCTCTCTTGCCCTCACAGAAGAGAAACAGATGCATTAAATTACCCAATTCTCCATAGCTGCATAAGGAGGAATTTATGACTCCTAGTCTAGCCAAATGTACCGGGATAGAACAGTGACCGGATCTTAAACGGGATAAGGTTGTTATTGATTTCCTGTTGGCGGCAAGGTTAAGGAACCAAGTGCCAGCCCTGTACTTGCTAGGTCTGACGAAAGACGAATAGATTTTACCCTTTGAAGAGCCTATGCTGATAAACTCATCATCCCACTCCTTCCATATCCCAGAAAAGAAAGAGGGCCAGAGGTCGCTTGGGTCACCACTTAAACTCGATCTTCCCCACAATTCTCTGCCGCGATTAGCCAGCCTGTCAGCGATATCGTTGTGGGTGATGTTAGAATGACTTGGCACCCAGAGAAGAGCAACCCTGAGGCCCATTGATTTTGCCCTATCTAGCAAGATGACTGTGCTTATGGTATATATGTCCGAGTTGGAATTGAAGGAACCGCTATCCAGTCTATTGATGACCCCCAAGGAGTCTGATATAATTACTGATTTGGGGATCCTCCTTTTCAAAATCCAATTGATAGACCTGTTGATGGCAAACATTTCAGCAGAAAAAACCGACCAATGGTCGGGAAGCTTACCGCAGATCTTCACGGCAAGAGACGGGATCCACACAGCATATCCCACAGAGTCTGGGGTGCAAGATTTAGAAGCGTCAGTGTATACATCCGTAAAGCCTAGGAATTTTTCAGAAATGAGGTTGTTGAACTTATGGAGATTCGACACAGAACCCTTGAGGAGGCCAGAATTGAGGGTATACACCCTTTCTGACCTGATCCGATGGTCTGTCAAAAAGTATGACAGACAAGGTGCCTGCCATATATGACCTGACCTAACTCTCAATATTTTAAGAGCTTGGATGTAACCTGGTATACCAGAGTCTGTCCAGGCCACTTTGATCTTGTATATTTGAGAGGAAGTTCACCGCTTTCTGTCAGAAGAACTGAGGGAGGATGAGGCCTAGGGATGTCTTTATCGCTGCGTATTGCACTCTGTCCAGTCTAGATAGCGACGCCTTAGAGCACCTTCCATAGAGGATGCCTCCGAAGTCCAGGTAAGGACGAATGAGACCCTTATATATCATGAGGAGAGTGGTGGGATGTGAGCCCCATGATGGTCTGCACAGACTCTGGACTATTCTACACTGAGACATGGCCCTGGAGCACATAAGAGTGATATGTGAATCCCACTTGAGTTTGTGATGGAAGGTTACACCCAGGTATTTGACCTGTTTTTCCCATTGAATGATTTGTGACTCCAACACTATGTTGGAATGGGAAGGAGATTGAAAATGTTTGGTGAAGACCATCGCCGAAGACTTCTGTGCATTGACTTTCAGGCACCGACCCTCGAGCCATTGACACAATCTGTCAAGGTTGGAATTTAAACAATTTGTTCAGAATCTCTTGACAGCACTGATCCAACACTGGTTGAACTCCATTCTGAGCGACTTGACCAGAGAACTTTTTAACAACACTCCAGAAGCGGTTTGAATCTTCTATGGAAAGATTTTCGCAGAAATCCCTGAATGATTTCCTTTTTTTCCTTTTAATAAGTGCTCTTGTTTTCGCCGTTTGATTTTTGAATCTAATAAAATTCTCTAATGTGGGGGAACGATTGTATTTAGATAGGAGAGTTCTCCTGCATTCAACCGCCTCAGAAACCTCATCATCCCACCAGTGAACGGAATATTTCTCACTATGTCGAGAATTAAACTTCGGAAGAGAACTCTTCGCCGCAGCCTTGATGTTTTCGATGAACTCGTCTATGTCATTCACCCGGTTAGACCTGAATTTTTCAATGGTTTGTTCTGTAAACCTGCGCCAATTCCCGTTCTTTGTTCTGAACTTACGGAGAGAAGTTCTGATAGAGAAAGGAGAAATCGCGCCAGCACTCAGTTTACACAGAAAATGCTGAAATCGATAGAATTCAAATGTCAACTATTTGGAATACGAAATTTCCGTCATCACGTGATATAATACTCAAAACAAAATTAGGTTTCATTCTCAAATCGAATAACAATAAAACGACATTGGAACAAGCTTTCACTGAGCTTAAAAATGAAAAGAAAATTAGTAGTTGCAGGGAAACAAATTCGCAGAAGATAATACACAACAAAAGAGAACCTCAACAGACATACTCAGTGGTTATAGCAAATATGGAAACGAACATTAATGATGAAGATGTTCTAGATATCCCCTGTATAATGCATTATGGGTTGAAGAAGGGAGCTGCCGACACGCCAATGCGATTCAGGACTCTATGCATGGAGAAATATGCGGGATACAGGGAAATCTTTACAGATGCATCAGTAGATAGAGATTCGGGAACTGTGGGAATAGGCATTTTCTCGGAGGACTTCAAACTAAATATAAAAAAAAATGCCCAACCACTGGAATGTAGGAGTAGCTGAGATGGCAGCAATTGGTTACGCAGTGCAGTATATAGTCGTTAATGGGATCAGAAAGGTCATGATAGTAACGGACTCCTGGTTGCAGAAACTGAAATGCTGGAAAAACTCGTCTCAACTGGACATAACCTCAGTGGATGTTGAGAGAATGCTTGCGAGGGCAGGCCAGGCTGATCTGGAGACTATACTTGTGTGGATTCCGAGCCACTCCTGAATCACACAAAATGAAACAGCGGATTCCCTAGCAAACGATGGAAGACAGCTGATGCAGGAGGGGACATACCGGGGTGACCCTAGCCTCCTGTGGACAGGAATGAAGAAATCTCTGCTGGAGAGATGGAATGTTGAGTGGTGTGAGATTGGGTACAGTAAGGGCGCTAATTACACCTCTTTCACAAGATCAGATATGAGACATAAACCCTATTGGCTAATTAAAGAGAAGACAGTGCCTAGAATATTTGTTACTACCATGTGCCGATTGAGATCAGGACATTGTTGTGTGCCAACACATCTACATAGGTTGGGTATCGTAGATAGTCCTCTTTGTGAATGTGGGATGACAGGAATCCTGAGTACTATTTGAATGTAATTTAAACGGACGGAATGGAGATCTGTTGTATGGGGAGTTGATCAAATTGAAAATAGTTGCTCCTATAACGGTTAATGATGTTATATTTAGTTGCCCTCAGAAAGTCCTTCAGTTACTGTTTGAATATATTAGAGCATCAGGCTTGCGCCTGTGAGCGCGAGAGCATTTGTTAGTTCTGGCTTATCCTGTGTATCAGGTGTCCCCTATGTTGCTAGCCCTCTCCTACGTTCTCCTTCATTCGCTATGCGTAGTAAACCGTAGTAGATGCAGTAGAAAGTTAGACATATGTGATTACTAATTATGTTTTATTGGTACCTAGAAAGTAATTTGGTGTGGGTACCACCCAGACTCCCGCTGTCCCCGGGAGCCAGATTACCAACAGGATTAAAACGATAGAATCTGGGTACATAGCAGATGATGCTGAGGCCATAGAGACTGAGGTTGGTCAGTTGGTGTCCTTCTAACCAGTCTTGGAGAAGAAGAAGAAGAATGATGAAGATGTTAGTAAACATCTAGAAACTCTTAATATTAAACATAGGTATTGCAAAAGAAATTAAAGCATTTGAGACAGTCTTAAACAATGGATTTTTCTTTATGAATCAACATTACTTGGTATTGGTATCAAGAGAAAATAATAATATCAATAAATTCAAAAGATCTCTCAAGGACCTCCTACTACTGCACGCATTTTACAGTGTGAACGAATTTATGGAGAGTAATTTTTAGTGCTGTTGTATTTTTTTCTGTATGTTTGTATTGTGTATATTGATAGGTTTGTTTGTATTATATTATAATTGGTTTTGTCTGACTTTTCCAATATCATGTAAATGGTCTTCATGGAATTAAACTTTATTATTATTATTATTATATCCCAGCCATCCTCCAGACTCCACTCCAATTCCATGCAACAAATGTTTACAATTCGACCACAAAACTGAATGTTGCAAGAATTTGCCAAAATGCTCTAAATGCCAAGGTTCACACAAAATGTCCCTATGCAAATCTAATAATGCTCCAAAATGCTTGTCATATGGTTCTGTAGATCATATAGCATGGTCAATTAAATGCCCAAAACACCCTAAAAAACCCATAGAAGGTATACCAAACACCCATATTAAGCTGCTCAACAGAAGAACCAGAAAAATAGAAGAACTCCACAAAAAAACTAGTCGTATCCATGCATCAGTGACAATACATGATGAAATAATAAATAGTTACAATCGTAAAATGAATGATCCAAAGAACACTGAAAGAAATGACCTCATAGTCAAATTAAAAAAAGAGGTTTATCAGCCAATTCAAAATAGATACAACAATTGTGTTTTCAGGTAATAGATTTTATATCATTTATATATCATGTGGAGACGTTAAGAAAAAAAAACTGATTATAGCGGGGAAGAAGAACAACAATAAACAAAATAATGAATCAATTTATAAGAGATACATTGCACGAACCGGAAAGAAATGGGCAGTTGGAGAATATGTTGGAGTATAATGTGGTTTCGGCGATAGCTGATTTTAGAATGTTTCACCAGAATATAAGGAGCATAAACAGGAATCTCGATACACTTAAAGTCTATTTAGCACAGGTCAATGACCCATTTGATTGTATTGTTCTTACTGAAACTTGGCGTATTGAAAGTTTCGACCTACTTCAGATGAGGGATTATGATTTATTGTATAATGGGGGCATGGTCAATAGAGCAGATGGTGTTGTGGTTTTCATCAAGAGTTGTATGAGATATACTTATGAGGTTGTAGACATTGGGAGATGTAGAGCAACAGAAATAAAATTGTAGAAAGAGGGCACACATTAGTGATAACTGCTATATACAGGTCGCATGATTTGATTGATGTTGACTTTGTAGATGATTTTTTTCTGTATTTCAATAGAATATCTTCATTCACCACCTCTCTCCATGTAATCGTTGGAAATATTAATATAGATATATTGAATCAAAGTGTTATTGCGTCTCGATATCTTGATCTCTTGTATGAAAATGGCTTTAAAGCTATGACTACCACAATCACAAGGCCGGAAAGTTTTACATGCTTCACCTGTCATCATGAACCTGAAAAGCTCGCCTGTCAAAGTTGACACACCACCAAAACTCGCCACAAAACACACTAACTGGGATCACTTCCAAGAATACATAAATGCAAAACTCAACTGCAACATTGCCATTGCAAAATCAACAGAAATAGATGAAGCCACCAAACACCTTACGGAAACAGTACAACAAGCAGCCTGGCACTTTACTCCATGGATAAAAGAAGAAATTCCAAAAGCCTTCAGTACACCCCTACATATAAGACAACTGATAGCTGAAAAAAGGAGAGTTAGAAAATTGTGGCAACGGTCACGCAACTTAAATGATCTTCACCTATACAGAAGACTGTCCCGTAACCTAACAAAGACACTAAAAGACAACCAAAACGCTTACTTCGAACAACATACCGAGCAACTGACCACCGAGTATCACAGTTTATGGAAGGCTACAAAAAAACTTAGGAGGCCAATACAAACAGTTACACCCATAAGGACACCAAATGGCTGGGCACGCTCAAACGACGAAAAAGCTGAGGCCTTTGTATCACACCTTTCTGCGGTATTTGAAGAGCCAATGGAAGTACCAGGCTTTGAAAACGACATACAAAAATTCCTAGATGCACCCTGTCAAATGTCACTTCTTTTGAGCCAGTATCACCCAAAGAAGTAAAAGCGGAAATACGCAGACTCAAAAACCACAAAGCGCCTGGACACGACTTGATATCTGCGCAAGTCCTGAAAAATCTGCAGAGAAAAGCAATAGCCTTTCTCACTACCTTGTATAACCGTATGTTGACCTTGGGCTATTTTCCAATACAATGGAAACTCGCACATATCATAATGATCCACAAAATCGGAAAACCTCCACATGAACCACCATCATATAGGCCAATAAGTCTTCTCCCTCTCACTGGGAAAATATTCGAGAGAATACTCCTCAAAAAAATTCAAGAAGATTACGAATCAACAAGTATCATTGCCCAGTACCAATTTGGTTTTCGCCAACATATGTCTACACTTCACCAGACTCATAGAATAGTCAATGCAATTGCAACTTCACTGGAAAAAAAGCATTTCTGCAATGGTGTCTTTCTGGATATTTCCCAGGCATTTGACAGGGTATGGCACGCTGGATTATTATACAAGATAACAAACTGAACAATTGGTATAAAACCTGGAGGATGACACTAAATCATAACAAATCGACACAAGTAGTATTCACCAACCGCAACAACACCTGTCCCAGCTTAACACTGGATGGCATTACTATACCCGCCAAGCAAAATATCAAATACCTTGGACTGCACCTGGACCAGAGACTCACGTGGCAAAAACACATTCAATCTAAAAGAAAACAGCTAGACTTGAAAGTTCGGAAAATGCACTGGCTTATTGGAAAGAGATCAAAGCTGACCATTCAGAACAAGCTGCTCCTGTATAAGGTGGTACTTAAACCTGTCTGGACCTACGGTACACAGCTGTGGGGCTGTGCAAAACCATCATTAAGAAACTCCATCCAAAGGTTCCAGTCCAAAACTCTTCGGTTAATAGCCAATGCTCCATGGTATGTCACGAACCAGAGAATTCATGAAGACCTCCAAATACCCTACATAACAGAAGTCATACAATCCACCTCCACCAAGTACCAGGAAAGACTACAAGCTCATTCGAATGAGTTAATAGAGAACCTCTATAATAATGGATCAAGAATCAGACGACTAAAAAAGATGTGGCCTGAAGACCTCCCGCTCTGAAACAGCAATCGAGTAGAAGTGTCACTGGACATTTCACTCTCATCTTCTCCCTTTCACTTATTTTTTCTTTTTTTGTTGTCTCCCTTTTCATTATAGCCAACACAATTACTTAATACCTATATGTGTAGATTGTATATTGAGCAATAAATATTGAGAGAGAAAAAAAAAAGATTATATCTTCTTGAAAGGTAAAAACAATAACTCGAACTGTAGGTCTTATACTGTCAAACTCAATGTGACTGACTACTTCGCCACCATATTGGGGGTGCCTTTCGAACATCAAAACAATAAAAGTGGCAGCAGCCAACCTAGGTACAAGTATTTTATTGATGATAAGCAAATGAGCAAATGTCTGGGTGAATTTGATTGGAGAAAATTTTATCAAATAGTGGATATAAATGAGTCTACTGATTACTTTGTTGACACCATAAAGGAAGAAATTGAAAGGGCTACCAAAAAGGACAAAATGAAAAATAGTAGTGTAGGGAGAAAGGCTTGGATCACTGCGGGACTTGTGGCTTTAATTGCAAGGAGGAACAAATTATTTCGAGCATATAGAGTGGACCAAAATAATATGGAATTTAGAAGGGAATACACACATTATAGGAATAGACTTCACCAATTGATAAAGGTAGCAAAGGAGAATTATTTTAAGAATAAATTTGACAACTGCGGATATGACAGTACATCGGTCTGGAAAACTATAAAATCTATGAATGAAAACCATAACAGAAGATGTGAGATCAACGGGATTATAGGGTCCAACGGTGACTGAGAAGTCTGAAATTGCAAATGAATTTAATGACTTGTTTGCTTCTATCGGTAAGAATTTGGCGGAGGCTGTAAAGAAACCCATCTCCAGCACTGTGAGCCGTCGATCGTTTGAACATCTAGGAAATAGATTATTCAATTATTTACCATGTGACGTAAAAAATTCTAATACTAGAAGACTGTTTCTTATGCGGACAAGAGCTTTCCTCAGGGAGCGATCAAGAGATCTTGTTAGCTGCTTGATAGGATGAGTGACGGTGCTTTATTTCTGGGGTGATATCGGTGGGATTTTGATTCTGGTTGGATGAGCTGGCATGGCAGTATTATTTGGAGAAGATTGATCCCACGCTCAGGCAAAGCCTTAGTGGGAAAATCTTTTTTGTTCATTTGGCATATTGGGGAGGGAATAACATGTTAAAATTTTTGTGTGTATATTCTTTTATTTTGTTGTTTCTGTAAAATTTTGTCAAGTAAATTATTATTATTACAGAGCCAACCTTTTTAATTAATGATGGTACTGATAGTACGCCTGACTTGATGCTTTATACTACAAACATAAAAGGAAATATAGCTAAAATTGATCTGACACCCGACCTTGGATCGAACCATTTTGCAATGATGATTGACTTGGAGATGAATATAGAGCCTATGGAGATCAATGAAGATATTATATACAACTACAAAATGAGCAGAATTCACAAAATCAATGAGGAAATTAATGAATATCTGGAACAGAGCAAGAATGCACCAATTGATGAAGGATATATTGAGGTATTCAGCAATCGGTTATCAGAAACTATAAAAAGACACACTCCATCTAGTCATAAACATCCCTTCCTTCATGAACTCCCCCCGTATATATTACAATAAAATTGATAAAATACAAGAGAAAATTATACAGGGAATACTGCCAGAATAAAAATGAAAACTTCAAATGAGACATAAACAGATACAATAAGAACATCCAGAATATGATACAATAGTATAGAGAAAGTAAGTGGATTGAAGCATGCAATAGAATAAATGAATCGAAAGGGAGAAAATTTTATCAAGAAGTGAATAAACTCTCTAAGTATAGATATCATCAGAAATACCAACTTTAGTAATAAATAATATTGAGTATAAGACAGATGAAGAGAAAGTTGAGGTATTTGCTAATTACTACAAGAACATGTTCCATTTTAATGAAGATAACAACTATGATAAAGAGAATGCACAAAAAATAAACGCTTGATATGACCGATACCTACATGATTACAAGGGCCCACGAAGAATTTACACAATAGACGAAACAGACTCTTACGAAACACTTCACAATAGCAAAAACAGCTCACCTGGAAAGGATAATATTCCATGGCTAATAGTAAAAAAATTGAGTTAAGCGACACATAAACGTCTCATCAAGATGTTCGGGTACTATTTGGGGAACTGTATATTTCCAGCAATATGGAAAACAGGTTTCATAATAAATGTGGCAAAGACAAAAACAAATAACAATAAAATTGAAAATTATAGGCCCATCACCCTGCTACCAGTTTTGGGAAAATTGTATGAAAAGATAATAAAAAAACTTCTATCAACACATATAGAAAGTTGTTTTCCTAAATTCCAAAATTCCAATTTGGTTTTCAGAAAAAAAGATCAACTACGCACCTTTTAACAATATTGGTGTCTTATTAGACACCAATATTGTGTATTACAGAACGCAACAATAATAATAATAATAATGTTTATTAATTCAATAACTATTTGTTACAAAATATTTGCACAATAAAGTTTGAATTCGTCCAGTACATTTTATTTCATAATTATGCTGTAAAGTTCATTCAACGTATTAAACTATCTCTTACACCAACCATAAAACTCCTTAAGAAAATATGGCTCACACTGTATAAGCATCTTCTTTAAATTTTTCTTAAAAATGTTCTTATTGGGGGTCTGCAATTTCCTGGGCAAAGAATTGAATAGTTTCAAACCCATATACAATGGAGATTTTTCTGTAAGTGACAATGAGTGGCGAGGATATAGGTAAGGCTCAATGTGTCTTGTATTGCTACCAGTTAAATATTTGTTCAAGTATTCGCAGTGTTCAGTCACAAGTACACGATAGATATATAAGCCAAATAGCGTTAGTATATTATTTGCTCTGAAGTGACCTCTATATGATTCTCTGAAATCCAATTTTAAAATGATTCTTAACATGAATTTCTGTCTCAAGAAAACTGATTCCACTTCTGTACTACCTCCCCAAAAGATTATACCATATGATAAAATTGAGTGAAAGTTTGCATGATAGATAATCTTCAATGTAGAAAAGTCAACTCTAGTTTTTAAAACATTAATTGAATATATAACAGAGTTGAGACGTTTAATCAGCGCATCAATATGTGTGGTCCATTTAAGGCCTTCATCCAGTTTTATTCCCAGAAATTTCGTCGTGTCAGAGATTGTGATGTTATCTGCCAACTTGGCAGGTACTGTAACTGATGATCTTTCACTGTGGAAAACCACACATTCAGTCTTCGTCATGTTCATCAAGAGATTGTTGTTCTCACACCACTCGCTGATATCTTTCAATAAAGAATTGGCTCTCTCTATTGTTTATTGAATTGAACTTGAACGAAGCAAAACATTCGCATTATCTGCATAGTTAACAAGTGCAGCCGAGAAATGCCCAAGTAATTCAGTTTTTAATACCATTGGAAGGTCGTTTATATAAATCAGGAACAGAAGGGGACCCAGAACACTTCCCTGTGGTACACCAGATTTCTTTTTTCTTGTTGTTGATTGATACGTGATGCCCTCTACATCTAGAAAAACTGACTGGGGTCTGTCCTTCAAGTAGCTTCCCATTAAGATTAGTTGTTTATCCCTTATTCCATATTTTTCAAGTTTCAAAAGTAATATATCAATAATATGTAGCCATGTTGGGAATCGGACAGTATTTTAAATTTCCGGAAGAAACCATGTCGTCTATTCGCTAGAATCTTCTCAAATATTTTCGCAAATGATGTTAGTAGACTTATCGGACGATAGCTGTTTGGGTCATTATGATCTCCTTTCTTGTGTACTGGCTTGATGACTGCTATTTTCAGGGCATCAGGAAATACACCATCGGTGAAGGATTTATTTATGATATATACCAGAGGTTTTAAGACGATGTGGATGCATTCTTTTAGAACTTTCATTTGAATACCATCCCAACCTGAAGAATTACCATTTTTCATATCTTTAACAGTTTTTATAATCTCTGTTTCAGTTATTTCAAACAAGTAAAAAGACTTACTATTATGTCTGATAGTCTTTGACTGTTGTGTACTTGAATACTTTTTTTTCTTTATATGAGGCAGAGTGTTTGAAAAAAACTTGTTGAAGTCTTTGGTTATTTTATTTGGCTCAAGGTCTTTGTCAAAATCAGATCTTTGTTTTTTTCTTTCCAAGGAAATCATTCACTAAACACCACACAGTCTTCGACTTGTTTGTTGAATTCACAATCTTATTTCTAAAGTGTTTACGCTTTTCTTGTGATATCATGTTATCATATTTTATTTTTGCTTTTCTGTAAATAGAATAATCTTCGTTGGAGCAAGTAGATCTGATAAAAAGTAGTCTAGTAATTTCTTCATGTCTCTGATATTTTCTGAGTATCGCAACATTTTTGCTTCCTTTCGTAGAGCTTTAGTCCTTACCGGAAAACATTTTTTGAATTCTTCAAAAAAAGCAACCTTGAAGAATTATAAAACTGCGACACTGAGTTTGGATATACAGAAAGCTTTTGATAGCATGTGGCATAGAGGATTACTTCATAAATTATACAGAAAAAAAGTCCCCCTGCAACTTATAAGAATAAGCCAGCAATTCCTGTCTAATAGAATGCTTGCTGTCAAAATTGGGTCATGCACGTCTGGGTATTTCCAACCAGAACAAGGAACACCTCAAGGAATTCCACTCTGAACACTACTTTTCAACTTTTTCTGCCATGATATGGCCACCCAAATACGTATGTGTTACAATATGCAGACGATACAATAGTTATAGCTCACGAGAAATCCATTAAAGGGTGCATCAAAAATATGCAAAAACTAACCGACAAGATATGTCTATGGTTCCAACAATGGAGAATGAAGTTGAATGCAAGCAAATCCCGTCTCACTATCTTTCATCATAGAATAACCCCAACATCACCATCTATTAACGGAGTTAACATCGGACCAACACCCTCAATGAAATACCTGGGAGTCCAAATTGATAATAAACTTAACTTTAACTTGCAGACGAAGACAGTTAAAAACAAAACAATCTCTAGGGCCAAATATTTTGTCAAACTGATACAAAAAAGGCAAGGAATTAATTTGAAAAGTGCCGCCAAGATTTATAAAACTATTTGTCGTCCCCTACTGGAATATGCACACCCGATATATATAAATTGCAGAACACCAGCATTGAAACATCTTCTTGTAGCGGAGACAACCTCACTTAGAATCATCTCTAGAACCAGACATCCCAACAATGCTCTTCACAACCCTCCTAATACTTTGTTGTATAGCAAAACTTAGGTTGAGCCAATCAACAATAGATTCAACAGACTAAATAAAAAATTTCACACAAGATTGAAGGAAATCACGATCATAGCAGACTTATACCATAAAGATAAACATCACCCAGCAAATAGAAAATACCCCACACAGACACTGTTGGGGGCACTAGAGAATATTTAGTTTTTTTTTTTTAAATATGTGTATTATACAGGGTCTTTCACGAGGAACCTCACACATATTTATACGGGAAACTACTGAACGTATTTTCATGAAATTCAGAACTTATAGGTATTTCACGATGCTGATGAAATCTAAAATATTTTCATGGCATGAGCACCTCCGGTTTTTCCGGAAATGACGTCAACTTCCGTTTTTTAAATTAAAACACCATTTTTTTATTGCAGAAATAGATTCCTTAGAGAATTTAAAGTTATTTTGATGTAACATTTTTCAGTTTTGGTTGGGAAATTCTCTCTGAGCGGGAAATTTCGAAAAAAAAATCGAAAATAGAGCTCCGCTGAAACAAGAATAACTTCGAGGTTTTTGGATGGAAAATTTTCATTTTTGGGATTTTTCAAGATGTAAGATTGATGTATCCACTTTAAAAATCGAAATCGCGATTCATGATACAGGGGGTGAAAAAATCTCTTTCAAAGTTAGGGATGACAAAATCGTGAAAAATCAATTTTTTTCAAATTACAACCCCATTTTTTTATTGCAGATATTGAATCTACGTTAAAAAATAATGGAGTGTATGCATCACACCCTTGCTCTAAAGTGGATATTTTCTGAGTTATTCACAAAAAACTGTTTTTCGTCTTGAATTTTCAGCTATTTCATTTCCCTTCACGCCAAAAAGATGAAATTTTCAGGAACTGTTATTTGAACCAGGCTGTAGATTTTTCACCTCTTCTTGAAACCGACTTCAAGTTACTATTAGGAGAACCATGGCAAACTCTCGCAGTTACAACTAGAGAAGATGCTCAAAGTTTTGACCGTTAATAATCTAGACATTTATTTATACGTCTCCGGAATGCTTCGTGCGTTGCTCTTCTTATTTCATCGGGAGGAAGAGATCTGCAAAAGTGTTCAAAAACCAAATTGAGTTTCAAAACTATGAATCTAAAAATCTAAACAAACCTGAACGCATGTGCGTATATGGGTGCATTTTATTTTTTTTCAATATTCTCCAAACACTCGATTGAGATAATCCCAGAGCAATCTCGGCATCTTTGAGAGAATTTTGAGGATTCACACGAAAATATGCAAGAACTGTAATTTCGTTGTTCTCATCTTCTACTACACTTTTTTCTCTGTGTATAGTTTTCTTAACGAATGATCCGACATTTCTCAAGTTTGTCATGGTTCTGTTAATGGTATCTCTTGTTGGTCTGGGTCGGTCAGGAAACCTCTCAATGAACAGTCGAATCGTTCTATCTACAACTTTATTACATTCTCCATGAAGTAGAATGAGATTTAAATAATCTTCATTGGTAAAATTAGGCATAGTGATCGATTTTATAATTTAATACGAATTATCACCAAATTGATTGTAAACACAAAATGCTACTGAATAAAGAGGAATTTGGCAGATGTAATTAATGATATCTGTCATTGAAAAAAAAAAGAATGTAAAATATGGTAAGTTTTTGCATATGGTTCATATGGAATTATTTATTTATCACTGGAGAGAAAACCGATGGCCGATTAGTTGAAATAAAGAGAAATAAAATACAAATTTGAATCCAAATTCGCCATCAATTTAGGAACAACCTGTAACTTTTTTCTCTTGCATATTAGGGTAGTAAAATCTAAAGCATGGTTTAAGTAACAGTTCCTGAAAATTTCATCTTTTTGGCGTGAAGGGAAAAGAAATAGCTGAAAATTCAAGACGAAAAACAGTTTTTCGTGAATAACTCAGAAAATATCCACTTTAGGGCAAAGGTGTGATGCATACACTCACATTATTTTTTAACGTGGATTCAATATCTGCCATAAAAAAATGGGGTTCTAATTTGAAAAAAATGATTTTTCACGATTTTGTCATCCCTAACTTTGAAAGCGATTTTTTCACCCCCTGTATCATTAATCGCGATTTAGATTTTTAAAGTGGATTCATCAATCTTACATCTTGAAAAATCCCAAAAATGAAAAAAATTTTCCATCCAAAAACCTCGAAGTTATTCTTGTTTCAGCGGAGCTCTATTTTCGATTTTTTTTTCGAAATTTCCCGCTCAGAGAGAATTTTCCAACCAAAACTGAAAAATGTTACATCAAAATAACTTGAAATTTTCTAAGGAATCTATTTCTGCAATGAAAAAAATGGTGTTGTGATTTGAAAAACGGAAGTTGACGTCATTTCCGGAAAAACCGGAGGTGCTCATGCCTTGAAAATATTTTAGATTTCATCAGCATCGTGAAATACTTATAAGTGCTGAATTTCATGAAAATACGTTTAGTAGTTTCCTGTATAAATATGGGTGAGGTTCCTCGTGAAAGACCCTGTATATGTATATATATGCAAGTTATGACTTATAATTGAACTATATTATATGATTTCTGTAAATTATAGGCTGAAGGACCAAAGGTCGATGGCCATTAAGTACTCTTTCTCTCTCTCATTGCGATCAAAATTGATATAGAGCTTTGCAAAAATATTTACCAGTAGCTTTTTAAAGAATATTGAAGGACTTTTTTTCGGTTTGTCACCGTTTTACGTTTTCTAAACCCATTTCTCGAAACTTGAAAATCACTAAAAGATTTGTCCCCGTTTATAGGTTCTTTCTTGTTATTTCAGTAAATATAGATTAGTAAATGTTATGTTACCATTGGAGTAAGAGGATTCTGAAGCGACATATGTTGTGATGCGACCAAATGCTGTTTTTCAGCGAGCTTCATCTGTTGACAAAATTTAGTAGCTAATTCTAACACGTTCACGTTATCTGGAATCTGAAAATGAATTAAAAAAAAATTAATTCAGTACAGTTATCCCAAATGTTAATTTTTACTTTTTCTTTGATGAACGATCTATAAAGATCCACCAACAGGTTTCCAAACACATTTTCTTTTTCTTGCGCATATTTTTGGAGTCTTAAATAGAGCTTGTAAATATCCTGCAGCATTTTCTTAACGGCGGCCGTATTTTGTTTATCGACATTCTGTATGTTTCTTCGTAAAATTTGAATGCTCAAAGAAATTGCCTCATCAGAAAATTGTTTCCTTTCACTATCCTTGATGTAGATTCTGGAATAAAGAAATTAATTTTACATTCACGTAGAATAAAGATACTGCCCACTTCAAGATTAAATACGAGATGTAATTGTATACCAATATTAGCTGACCCAACAGACTTCGTCCTGTCAAAAAGATTTGTAATGTGGCAGTTTTGTGCGTACGTATTTTAAAAAATTCTCCTGAACAGAACCGTCACCCTGGTGATAGGGCGTTGTGAATAAAAAATAATTAAATAAAACATATAAAAGGATTTAAAAGTAAGTAATCGCTTTATTGTTAATCATGTGAATCATAATTATTATTATTATCATTGTAGTGCTTTGTGGTATACGATGTTTTTTGTTTGATTATCTGGCGCATAGATAAACAAATCTGATGGTTTTCCAACACGGGAACAGGCAACATACAATTGACCATGTGAGAAACATGGGTTTTCTAGATTAATACCACAAACACTTAATGATTGCCCCTGGGACTTGTTTATAGTCATAGCAAAAGCAAGCCGCACTGGAAACTGTAGTCGTTTAAACTCAAATGGCACATCAGTCGGAATCATTGGGATGCGCGGTATGAGAACATCTTCTCCTTAATACTTTCCTTTGAGTATAGTTGCTTCTATCACATTGTTTAGTATTTTTTTTTATTGCTAACCGTGTACCGTTGCAAAGACGCGGTTGGTTGATATTTCGCAACATTATAACCACCGATCCAACCTTTAATTGAAGATTGTGAGGTGACAATCCTGGCAAATCCAGCGAATTTAAAAATTCCGGTGGATAGTTGACTACATCATCTTGAGTAGTAGCCGAATCAACTGATTTATATATCCTCAATTCGCCTGTAATTTGTTCTTGAATTTTGAAATTTAATTCATTTACATCTATGTTTTTTGCAGCCAGTATAGCTCGTTCGCTCAACCAATCATGGTTTCTGTAATTTTGAGAAACATCTGGAAACATCTTCTGAATAAGTTCATCTTTTGATCGAGTTAACTGACAAAAACTTTGAGGAAAGTTAATGCAGCCAGTCAACATGTCTATAGGAAATTTGCCATTAAAAATGTCACTGAGTTGTTTAGAGAATATATTTCCAGATTGGTCATTTTGCAACTTGACACGCATATTCTTGCTTAAATGAAGTACTTTGACATGTTTCCACAAATTGGAGGACTTTAGACATGCATTGAGTTCATCAGCTGGCGTTGATCGTGGAATCGCTGGCAATGTTTGACGAAAATCTCCTGCTAATAAAATCATTGCACCACCAAATCGGTTATTATTGCTCCGTAGATCTTTTAAGGTTCTGTCTAAAGCCTCCAAAGATTTTTTATGTGCCATCGTGCATTCATCCCAAACAATCAATTTACATTGCTGCAAAACCTTTGCCATTGCAGAGTTCTTCAAAACGTTGCAGGTTGGAGTTTCATTGCTTTGCATATTGAACATACCTACATTGCTTAGACAACAGTGAGTGCTTGTAATTTAATATGAACTTTATACCATAGCAATAAAGCTCAAATTGACTACGTTTTAGTTACAAATCATTTGTATGGGAAAAAGAAAGGGCTATTTTTAGGGTTTTTCCAGCAATAATGCTAATTTTTCTCGCCGTAAAAACTATCCTTGAACTTCAACGAACATTTTAAAAAAAGATTTGTCCAAATTGGTCAAGGCGTTGTTGAGTGTTGAGCGCTTACCAACACATCTTTTGATCGAGTGAACTGACAAAAACTTTGAGGAACGTTAATGCAGCCAGTCAACATGTCTATAGGAAATTTGCCATTACCAATGTCAATGAGTTGTTTAGAGAATATGTTTCCAGATTGGTCATTTTGCAACTTGACACGCATATTCTTGCTTAAATAAAGTACTTTGACATGTTTCCACAAATTGGAGGACTTTAGACATGCATTGAGTTCATCAGCTGGCGTTGATCGTGGAATCACTGGCAATGTTTGACGAAAATCTCCTGCTAATAAAATCATTGCACCACCAAAACGGTTATTATTGCTCCGTAGATCTTTTTTCTTTCACGTTCATCTCCGTCGTCACGTTCTTGTGCAGTACGATTAGATCGGTAATTAGCTTGGTTTGTAGCATTTCTGGTTCTTCTACCTAAATTGCTTCGTCTTATAGGAGGCATATCAAATATAAATTATTTTTCACTAATCACGAACTAAACAAACACTAACTAACTAAACACTCTGCACAAAACACGATATACGAATTTGTTTCGTGGATCAGTTGACAAAAGCAAACTCAGTAGATTAGGTAACAGACAACTTTTTTTTTTAAATTTGATATGACTTGAAGTCAAATCCTTTTAAGCCGTACGAATTGTTTTATTTATTTAAAATTTGGATATTAAAAATAATAAAACACTGTTGGTAACGCGATTTTTGTTTGACTGATGTAATGACGTGGAAACTGATGCATTTTATCTCGCGTGTCGAAACTAATACAAAAGAAACGAGCGTTTCGGAACGCGACATTAAACTCCTCCAACTATGTATTCTGTGCTCCAACGCACACACGCACATTGTTTTGATAGATATGATCTTTGACGTTAGGAACACACCTTCATTGCTTAGACAACAGTGAGTGCTTGTAATTTAATATGAACTTTATACCATAACAATAAAGCTCAAATTGACTACGTTTTAGTTACAAATCATTTGTATGGGAAAAAGAAAAAGGCTATTTTTAGGGTTTTTCCAGCAATAATTCTAATTTTTCTCGCCGTAAAAACCATCCTTGAACTTCAACGAACATTTAAAAAAAAGATTTGGCCTAATTGGTCCAGGCGTTGTTGAGTTATGCGCTTACCAACACATTTTGCGATTCATTTTTATATTATAGATTAAATATAATTATCTAATCTATAAAGGGAGTCTTTGACTACTACATTAATTTTAACTATAGATTCTTGAGAATAAAAAAAAAACTATTCCAGTTTTCTTGTTTTGGCCCCATTCAAAATGTTTCTACTTCATTAGTTGTAATGGATGATCTGAATTAAAATCTTACAGAAAGTCTTGCTCTATCTTGTAAGGTCGTTGAGTTAATACATCACAAACTCTTAAAACCCGCGAAACTTGCTATAAAATATGCACATACTGAAAAATCCTCTTCTTAATAAAATATGTATAATCGTGATTCTCATTTTGTGTATTTGAACCATTTTTTTTTAAATATCACAATTAAAGGTAGGTTTTAAATTTTTTCTTTCACAATAAAAAAGGAGAACTACTAACAACGATACGAACTCAGATTGAACAAATTTCAAAAACGAAGTTTCAGAATAAATTCTTAAAAAAAGAATGAGTATGTACTATGTATTTGATATGTTATTTGATCAGTTATAGTTTTTTATTATGCATTACTTAATATTTTATCTGAAATTTTCATAAATAAATAATCCATTTCCAGTGAAAACATGAGAAACTTCTTGAAATATATGTATAACTTTGACCTCTGTATTTCACTTATTATTAAAATACTTTGCTATTTACAGGTTCAAAATATAACATAAACGATAAAACTGATAAAATCGTTGATATTTAGGGAAAATAAAAACAAGGAAAAGATGTTGATTTGATGATTTAAAAAAATGGAAACAACCATAGAATTCGGAGTATGGGAAAAGTTGATATTTATTGAGTATAACTATAAATGTTCAATTAAACTATAAATAAAAAAAATTTAGGAATTCTAATATTTTCACTAAAATTTGAATGAAAAATCACGTAACAATCATCGAGGAGCAATAAATACATGTCTTTATCATGAATATTACACTTAGGAGTCTTAAACGGGATTATACAGGGTGTCTCAAGTTCGAGTGCCTATTAGTTTTAGTTTAGTATTGTTCGAAGTTCTCTACAGAGCTAAAATATTTTCCGGTTATACAGGGAGTGAAAATAAATTCGACGAAAAAATTTTTTTTCAAGTTTTCCATTCCTGGTATGATCGAGTATTCAATAGTGAATACATTTCTGTTGAAACCATTTTATTAAATCGAATAGTTTTCAAAGTTCCCAAAAAAAACTGGCAAAAAAGCCAAATATGTTCAGTCAGTAATATGTTCATTATTCTTATTTTAAATATCCTGAGCGTAAACCGTTTTTACAACATCGAAGAGGAAGGATGTGAAAAGGTCTTGCATCTTTTGGATTTCAAAAATATCATTACAGGGTGTTTCAAATTTTGTGTTGAAAATTGTGATCTTAAATTGGCCATAACTTCTGTTTTTCAAATTAGAACCCTATTTTTTTATAATTATGTAGGATTCTGCGGTCAAAAATAATGATAGTTTTTTCACATGATTATGCTCCTAAATTCAATAATTTCTGAGTTATTTGAGATTTTCTGGATTTATTTAGTACGTAGAGTCAAATTCTTCGAATCTGATTCAAAAGGATATTCTGTGAGCATAGAAGATAAATCATCCCATTTATAATTCAAAAGTGTCAGACAGGTCTTATTGTTAGTCGTTATAAAATTTTTTGCTTTCGCAAAATGAATCCTTGCTATTCTAATAATGAGATTTTGGATTTATTTCTTATATTGTATTTTTTCAATTATATACGTAATACACATTCAAATGCACTTAATGATATTGTTTATTTCAAATCAATGGTGGATGACACAAAATGTTGAGTATCCAATGAGAAGTATCCCCATTTTTTTACAATTTCTGAAAAGATGTTTCAAACTTTCCAAATATTGGAATGTAAGAGCCCCTAAAGAATACAAAAAAAGGGCAGTTGATGAAATTAGTATTTCGACTTATTTCGAAGTGAATGAGAATTCATCTCTTCAATAGGAAACACATTAAATAGATTCGCTACTTCAGTACACCGAATACTGATTATAAATAAATTATTATAATAAAAATAAAAATTCGTTTCAAAACTCAAATTAACAAAATAAATGATGAGGTGAGAGTTTCAATATGGTAACGATTTTAATAATAATAATAATAATATTCACTTTATTTAGCATAAGCTATCAATTACAAAACAACATAATTATTAATTCAGATAAAATTCTTTCCTATTGATCTCCTATTTTATTTTGTTCCACATACTTTCGAATACGTCTTGAAACATCTCAGTTAGTCGCTCGCTCAATTTCCTCCGTCTTTGGTGAGTGGAAAGCATCCTCCACACGCCGTTTCAAATCTTCTTTGCTTTCAATAGGAGATTCATAGACTATGTTTTTTATTCTACCCCATAAATAAAAATCTAAGGGAGTAAGATCGGGAGATCGTGGGGGCTAAAACAGTGAAGAACGGCGTCCGATCCACCGATTACCAAACATTGCATTCAGTTCTTCAGACACCTCGTGTGAACTATGTGCCGGAGCCCCATCCAATTGATAATATGCGGTAGTCGACATACTCAACGGCAGTTTATCCAAAAACTCAGAAGCAAAATTTCTAAGGGTTTCCAAAAATTTTTCTGTATTTAAATTTTTTTCATAAATGTAGTACCGCACTTTATTGCTCATCAAAAGAGCAAACACATTAAAACTAAATTTGTTCTGGGGGTTTCTTTGTGTTTTTCTATGAGGATATTCACTTCTCCAAATGTGGCAATTCTTTCTATTAAAAAGTCCTCCATTATTGAATTTTGATTCGTCTGTCCAAATCATCTTTTTCAAAAAATTTTCATCATTTTCAAGTTTTTCTAATATTCCTCTACAAAAATTTAACCTTTTTATGTAGTCACCTGGCTCTAATGCATGAACTTTCCCTTATTTGTAGTCATGCATGTTGTGTTTTTTCAAAATTCGGTGCACTGAATTTCTGTCTAAATCGATTTCATGTGCTGCACTTCGAATAGATGCATTTTCATTCAATTCGAAATAAGTCAAAACACTAATTTCATTTTCCTCATCATCAACTACCCTTCTTTTGTATTCTTTAGAGGCTCTTACACATCCAAAACTTTGAAAGTTTGAAACATATTTTCTAAAGATCTCCGTCATGGAAGGTAAATGGGGATACTTCTCGTTAAAGGCCCGGCAGGTTCTACTAATAATTCTGTCACATTCACCATGTATACAAAATAGATCCAGAATTTCGTAATTAGAATAACGGTTCATTTTGTTAAATCGAGAAATGAAGATAACGAATAACAATAACACCTGACACTTGTGAATTATTAACAGATAATTTATCTTCTATGGGTACAGAGAGTTCCCATGGTTTCGAAAGAATATTCATTGAATTTTTTTTAGATTCAATCAATTTGACTCTACGTACACCATAAATCCAGAAAATCTCAAATAACTGTATAATCATGTGAGAAAACTATCATTATTTTTGACCGCAGAATCCAACACAATCATAAAAAAATAGGGTTCTAATTTGAAAAACAGAACTTATGGCCAATTTAAGATCACAATTTTCAACAGAAAATTTGAAACACCCTGTGATGATATTTTTGAAATCCAAAAGATGCATGACCTTTTCACATCCTTCCTCTTCGATGTTGTAAAAACGGTTTATGCTCAGGATATTTAAAATAAGAATAATGAACATATTTGACTTTTTTTCCAGTTTTTGTTGATATTTCGAAAACTATTCGATTTAATACTATGGTTTTAATAGAAATGTATTCGCTATTAAATACTCGATCATACCAGGAATGGAAAACTTGAAACAAAATTTTTTCGTCGAATTTATTTTCACTCCCTGTATAACCGGAAGTTTTGGGCTTCGAAAATATTTTAGCTCTGTAGAGAACTTCGAACAATATCACAATCCCAATTTTCAGATTTCAAATATGTCTAGTTCTCCAGAAACGTCTAATAGGCACTCGAACCTGAGACACCCTGTATACAAGTAGACCTGTACAATTTTATGGAATGCCATAAAGCAAAAGCTGAATTTGTTTTCATCTCGAAAGGAATCCAGTGGTGGCAGTGAGGCAGTATAGAAAAAAAGGTAGAGGAAAAAAGTATTTCTTATCGCTTTGAAAAGCTATAGTTGAAATTAACGCAGTGGTTAAATACTTAACTTGCATGTTATACCAAATCTGTAAATAGAGAACTGAGCTTATAACCCCTAGTGGTTAAAGCAAAATTTAAAAAAAAAATAATCCAGTGGCCATATTTTCATATACAGTGTGGAAACCACTTATGGAATAAAATTCTTTATGACATTATTTTAGGAAATTATAAAAAATGCTGAGACACGTCAACTTTTAAATTCAGTTGTGCGTTATGTAAACATAAATTTAAATGTACAGGGTGATACACGTAAGTCTGCTATAGTCGGTGTTCTCTTTTTTTAATGAAACACCCTGTATATTTGTATATTTTTGAAATCCTCTTAATGAACCGATTTCAACAAACTAAATAATGTATGGTCAATTATGAATACAGGGTGAAATTTTAAAATTAATAATTTATTTCACTTGAAATATTGGTACTTTTTTAAATTAGCTAAATACGGATTCATCAAAAATCTAAACTAATTATTAGACGTATTTGGAAAACCTTCTGAATTAAATAAAACCTGGTACGCCAAAGAATAATATCATAAATACCTAAAAAGTGCATAGAAACGCCAATAATTAGACAAAATCGGTAAATAATATGGATTGTTTCAATATTCTGTCGATTGTTGATGTGTTGACAGTTTATACTGAAAAAGTAAAATCTTTGTTAAAAACTTTTTCCTTGTCGAAATAACAATGAAATATTTAACTGAGACTCACCGAATTGAGATTTTAATGATGATCGGGTACGGGGATAACTGCAGAAGTCAAGTTGAAGTGGCAAACTTATTTAATCAGAGGTATCCCGAATTGCCTAATATTTCACAAAGCACAGTGTCTAAAATTCATGCACAATTCAGAGAACTTGGACATGTCAAACCATTAAAAAAAAACCAAACTTCGTTGAAGATGATGTGAAAGTGAATATTTTGTTAAGTGTCGAAGAGAATCCAACTTCAAGTAGACGTCAAATTGCCCGTGAAAATAATGTTAGTCATACAACTGTTCTAAAGGTGTCTTCATAAAGAAAAACTTCATCCCTACAAATTGACTTTTGTGCAGGAGTTAACAGAAGACGATCCAGATCGTAGAATGGATTTCTGCGAAAGATTGATGAATAAGCTGAACAGAAATGAGATAGCTATTGGTACCATTTTTTTTTCTAACGAATCAACATTCACAATGAATGGGGAGGTAAACCGACAGAGCTGTAGATATTGGTCAGCAGAGAATCCTAATTGGATGCGTGAAACACATACTCAGTACCCTCAAAAGGTGAACGTTTGGGCCGGTATCATAGGCGACTATATTATTGGTCCTATATTCATAGATGGAAATTTGACAGCTGAAAAATATTTAAATATGCTTACAAATGAAGTTATTCCTGCGTTGGCAAACTTATATCCCAATGCAATAGATCTTAGCTTACCGAATGAAAATGTTTGGTTCCGGCAAGACGGGGCAACACCCCATTATGCTTTAATAATAAGAATTATTTAGAGAAAATCTTCCCCAATAAATGGATTGGACGAAGAGGTACTATTGAGTGGCCAGCTAGATCGCCAGACCTTACGCCGCTGGATTTTTTTCTATGGGGTTATCTCAAGAACAAAGTATATGCAACACAACCAACTAGCATTGTAGACCTCAAAGACAGGATAACTACAGAAATACGGAATATTTCACCTCAAACTTTAAACAAAGTTAAGGAGGAGTTATATAGGAGACTGTGCTATTGCCAACAACTAGGTGGAGAACATTTTGAGCACTTATTTTAATGTGTTAAAATCAAATACATCAGCTATTTTATGTATGTGTTTAATAATTGTAAAAATGAAAATTTCACCCTGTACAATTCATAATTGCCCATACATATTTAGTTTATTGAAATCGGTTCATTAAGGGGATTTCAAAAATATACAAATATACAGGGTGTTTCATTAAAAAAAGAGAACACCGACTATAGCAGATTTACGTGAATCACCCTGTACATTTAAATTTATGTTTACATAACGCACAACTGAATTCAAAAGTTGACGTGTTTCAGCATTTTTTATAATTTTCTAAAATAATGTCATAAAGAATTTTATTCCATAAGTGGTTTCCACACTGTATGACTGAGAAAAGCTTTTCAATTTCAACTTTTTTTCCTATTAGCTCTTCCTTTTACTTTATTAAGTACTTACTTATCAGGATCCGGACATTTTCTTAATTGAAAATGCATATCGAGAAGAATTTTGAAATCGCCTGTACTTCTTAATATTTGTAACAAAATTGTAACACATCTTATCATATGAGCAGACAGAGAACCAGGTCTATCTATTTCACTCGAAGGTATTCTCCAAATTCCCTGAAACAATCAAATTCAGGAAAACTCTTGAAACACAGATGAAAAGTCATAAAGGTGTGACATAATTTTTTTTTTAAACATGTTGGTAACTAATTTTTTCTAGCATCGATTTCTTCTATATTTCAACGATAATGAAGTATAGTAAAAATTTTGCAGCCATATTTTCGGAGACATGCTTTCGTCCATAGACCTTATATAGGCGGTTTTCATATTTGTATGTGGCGACCTCGGTGGCGGAATTTGACATTTTTGTTGTGAAAGAATTTAAATTCGCTGTCATTTCCCTGTGTTTTACATATTGATTTGGGGCATAATTTCTGATTCTTTGGTGGTGGAAGCGTACTTAAGAGTTTATGCAATTGTTGATTTACAAACCTCAATATCGAAAATGAATGCTGAAGGCCTAGGAGTATAATCTTCTTCATGAAATTCACGTATTCAGTGTTGTGTAGTTGGTTGCAACAATGCTTATTATAACACAGACAATTCAATTAAATTTTATTCTTTTCCTAATAAATGGTTTGAGAAAGAAGGGAAGCAGATATGGATTAATAGAGTTAGAAGAGTTTGGTAAGGATATCTGATTGATTGGAGATGTTATCATAATTTCATTCATTCAAAACTTTAGTAATGATGGTACTTCCAAGCAATGGCAACCGACAAAATTCCAGAAGAGATGTAGTGCTCATTTCGTAGGAAATGCCAAAAGTAATATACCTGATTGCCTGTCTTATAACCCAACGATTTTTCCAAAGGTTAGTTCAGTTTCAGTTATCTATTTCCGATCTCATTTTACTTATTTCAGATGTATAAAAAAGTGGATAATTCCACTATGGGAGTGGAGAGATTTGAAAGAAAAACAGCAAAATCAAGAAGAAAGGATGAGTCAAAGGAAGGATCTATTGTTGAATCTTTAATTGAAATAGGTATTAATAATCATTTAGTACAAGTGGAAAGAGGCCAGAAGGAATTTTCATGTCGAACTGATCCATAAGGTTCAGATGATGATATATTTTTATTTGAGAGTAATTTCATAGGAAATAGTGCGGAAGAAATGTCTGCCGTGGCAATTTAATGTAATATTGCCGATAAGACCAAATTATTTGTTAGTAAAAACAACAAATGTGGTGGCATCGATGAACCTATCAAATGTATGGGCTTCCATGGTGTTAAATCTTTAAAATGTGATGAAGAGTTGAAGTGTATTGCTGGTATTGTCTTCGATAGATTTAATTTTAGCTTACAGCGGCCATGGAAATTGTAAACTCAATGTTGAAAATATATTGTTACTTTATTTGATGAAAATTAAACTTGGCTTATCATTTGTGTAACTAGAAGTTTTATTTTAACTATATTCATCGAGTTGCCAAACAATTTTTTTCTTCTCTTTTGGAAGAACAAGTACAAAAAACAAAAATTTTCTTATTTTGGCATAGTCGAGAAGTGTGGTTACGGTTATTTCAACATTGTAAGGTAGCAAATTTATCGAAGTTTGTCTCGTTACTTAGGAAGTAATGAAACCAGTCCGCTCTATAATGTTGTAAACATGACCAGCTTTCTTCAAAGCTAGTCCTTTTTCTTCATTTGCTTTGGAGAAATGACCAAAATTTATTTTCAAAAATCCAAATGATCTCTCAATATCCATCCTTCTTCTGGGTAAACTCACAAAAATACTTTCCAAAACAACTGAAAAGTTATAGGAAATCTAATGTTATTACTGATCTATTGACAATTCTTTCACAACAAATATGCTGAAAGTTGCCACCAGATGTCTCTTTTCAGATTTACGCAAACCGCCTATACTATGGATCGATAATGAGAGAGAGAGGTCCTGAATAAGAGAGTGATGGAACATTTTGGGGCAACCTGTCAACGCTGATTTACGACTGTAACAGATGATTCACGTCATAGATAATTTTAAAGTTGGCGGGAATCTGGTCTGTGGCGGAAATTTACAGTTGAGCGTATTTGAGATTGTGTTTAAAAGTTTTCAAAGTCTGCTTTTAAGGTCAAAACATAATATAACATTTATTGCTTATTTCATTTTTCTTTTCAGAACAGTATTCATTATTCAATTAACTTCAGGTAATGAAAACTTAAAACATAAAGGATCGCACAGTGAAATAGCATGGTCAATCAGATCATGGAGTTATGGAGAAATATGGACGAAAATAATAGTTATTTCGAAGATAAGTTAACATTCTCAACAAAAAGGTACAAGGTACTCATTCTTTAATTTATTTTCAGGTGAATTGTTCTATCAATTCAAGGCATTTACAAAAATGTAAGACTTCCGTAGGATGATATTAAAATGAAATAATATCTCAAGAGGTATATTTCATACAGCATATTCTTCTTATTGAATCTCTACTTTATTTTGAAATAGATCAACAATACAAATATTGGCTTGTTTGGTGAAAAGGACAGGCCCCCGAGCTCATTCCATAAATTATATTCTATGATTTCTCCATAATGATAAGTTTGAAAACCAAATCCATCAGGAAATTTCATTGTTACATGCTGTTAGGCCAAAATAGGATTGAATACTTTCAACTAGTCATTCATTTAGGAGGAGAAATACCAAATTAATACTGATCATTTCAAAGATAAGTTGCATTAATTTCAAAAATATAGGAATATTTATTTTTCAACTCTTTTTTTTAGGTAAGTTCGTCTCTGAATCCAGTAAATCATCAACAATTTGGAACTTTAAATAGAAGAAATAATATAAAAATCTCCAAATATTGAATAACATATCTCAGGTATAATTCATACAGAACATTTTTTAAATGAATATATAGTTTTACTTTTCAAAATAGATCACAAGAATCTTGACTGAAGATACGACAGATCCCTGAGGTCAATTAATAAATTTTGTTCTGACATGCTGAAGGAGTAAACAATTTTCCATACACTTTGGGCCAAATGCATCAAGGAATTTTATTTTTGTTTCCAATTCTTTCATAAAATGAGAAGTCTTATTGACAACACATACAAATCATCACTCATTCAGGGAGCCAGGGTTTTTTTTACTGGGGTTTTTTCCCTAAGCTCTGATATCATATGAGGATTGTATAGTACGCCGTCACTAACCCCTTTACCAAACACAGTTACATTGTTCGCTAACAGAATATTGGATTGATGAATTTATTTATATGTAATGAACATTCTGAATAAAAACTTTTAATCTAAATTTGCTGTTTTTATTATCAAAGAAATCATAGTGTAAATGAGTGTAAAAAGATTTCAACTTGAAATGACAAGATTTATTCACAATAACACACTTTATCACTCAAAATTAAGTAATCGCTCACTAGAAAAACATGAATATTGATGGAGATTTTTAAGCACCTTCTTCAGGTAAGCATGAGTGTCAATTGTATGAAATATTTAAACAGATAATAAATCAACTTGCTATTGTAACTACAAAATCAAGTATCCTCATGATATTTTTTCTCTTGTTGAGAACATCTTCAACATTAACTTAAAGCAAACTTCACAACTCATTGATTATCTAAATCATTTTTGGAATCAAGAAAATATATATTCTGAAAAAAATAATTGAAAAAATTAATGTTTTCAATCAAAACTAAGCGAAATGTCCATATTTATTAATGTAGTGATCCTAACCAAATTCCTTTTGTTTACATATATCTGTAATCTCATCAATCACGATTGTGACAGGTTGCCCCCATCTTTTCTCTCTTTGTTCGTACCGATGAAACGCATAAGATCGTCTCTCTCTAGTGTCTACCGAGACG
Source organism: Micraspis discolor (assembly GCA_030674115.1). NCBI lineage: Eukaryota > Metazoa > Arthropoda > Insecta > Coleoptera > Coccinellidae > Micraspis > Micraspis discolor. The sequence continues at coordinate 380,364 of JARTUT010002202.1, forward strand.
AAATCTTAACAAAAGCCAGAAGACACTTAGTCCATAGTATATAACGTCTATGCTTTCGTCCAAGGAAAAAAAAATTAAAATTGTTATTATCAACTTAAAAATATGTAAACATCACTTACATTGAAGAAGTTATTATTCTTCCTATCAGAAAATAATCCTGTTATAGTAGTATTTTCGTAACATTTATATTCTCCCAGCAAAAGCTGTTTGCATTTATTGAAATCTCTCCTGTCTTTATAATGGAAATAGAGATGAACCAGTCGATAGACAGCTTTATAATTCTTCGAAAGACGTATTATGCACAATTCCAAACCTAAAAAAGATTATTATTTTCAAATTCCATCGAAACAAATGGAATGATTTACCTTTGATACAACGATCTAACAGGTGGCTTATCTCGCTTTTAGATAAATTGTCGCAAGAAGATTCATCAGAAGACGTGGACGAAGTGGCCGAACTCGAGTCATCATCGCTATCAGAATCTGATGACGATGACGAATCTGACGAGCTGCTGTCACTACCCGAACTCGTGGACTCTCCAGTTGATTTCTGCAATTGAATCAAAACATGAAATCATAAATGACCCACTCACAAAATTTATTTAAATAATAATAAATAGAAAAAATTAAATCAATTCTTTTTAATATTTTGAAGCACAGGGACGTTTTAGTAATTTTTTTTAGAACTGTCAGAAAAAATTTTAATTTGAAGAAAAATTTAGAGCGCACTGACGTCAGTAAATATTCAAACTTTAAAAATGACATCACCGCAATATGTACCTATGTATATACAAAGAATTGATGTATAATTGGTGAATAGAGATTGTTGGTCTTTCAATAGTTATACTATTTATTGCAAATGCTTAGCTTTCGCAGTATTTCAACAGCTTCTTCAGAACATCTAAAAAAAGTACATACGAAAAGAATCTGTAAGTTACATGAATTAAAGTTAAGGCTAGTTACAAAGACATGACTGCAAAACGGAATGAATAACTTAAACAATGTTGGGTTTCTTTGAATTGAGAGTTTAAAATAGTTTAACTGGCATAATATAATATATATTATATATACATATATATTATAAATATATTTTCTATCAATTATTTCAATAAATGCCGGAAAATCAACTTTAATGAAACATTTCAACGGAAATCGGATCATCGAAGTATATAAATTATATCATATTTTTTGTTAACATTTTTAAATCTACTATACAGGGTGAGTCTTTGACCACTGCGCTAATTTTAACCATAGGTTCTTGAGATCAAAAGAAACACTTTTTCCATTACGGTTTTTCTATATTCAGCTGCGTTGAAAAGTTATAAGCATATTAAGTTTTCACATTGGGCAAATACCCTCTGTAGTCCAGTTTAGTTTGAATGAAAAATACCTTCCACAGCATCCACTATTGAATCTGAATTGTTTAAAAACATTATTTTCCCTCTAAAAAATGATTCACTCACTCATGTTTCATCCGATGAGGTCCATATCCAGAAGATACAAAATACTAATTTTCTGGTAAAAAAAATTCAACACCATAAACATAGATTTTTGTTGTTCTACTATATTTTCTTTCTACTTCAAGATTATAAACCATGCCTTTCTAGTGAGAAATTCCAAAAAAACCTCAAAATTATTGGATGTTATCATCATATATTTGTAATTTTCTTCTTAAAATTTCCAAATCATGAAAACCATCATTTCTATGAAAACTTCCAAGGCAAGAGGTTGTCACATTTTTTTTTCATTCAAAGCCTGAAAATATCATCTATGATTTTCCAAACACTGATATTATTTAAGTTTCTTCTCCTTGACAGAGACCAGAGAACAGGTCTATGAGGTCTCTTGATATACTGTTAAAAATATGAAAATCTTTTTTGAAATCTTCAACAACAATGAATGATGTCACTACGAATAATCATTTTAAAGTGATGTTACTTTGCTTGATGATTATTTTCTGTACTGAATCCCGATAACAATTTACCTGGATAGATTACAAGTATTTCCAATACCTAAATTTGATTTTGCAAAATCAACTAGGTGTTCTTTAATAAAAATTTTTTTGTTATATCATTAATATGAATCTATTCTGTTTAGACTATAATTACTGATTACTGATTTTTATAAACAGAGTATCTGTTTTAATTACGTAAACAAGAACATAAATATTGAATAATGGTTATTCATAGATTATGTCAAATTTTAATACCTTACCATAGAATATTAATTTATTACCGAACCCCAGGAGAGAAAAAATTAATAATTGCAAAGTTTTTTTAAATGAAATATAATATCTGCAACCATTATTGATCTTTAGTTATAATTTTCCTCAGAATAACTAGAGTGAATTTTTATCACATTAAAATATTATAACGTCTCTGTGGTGGGTAGTTCCCAATAAAATAGTGTTCTGTGGTTCCTTGTTGTTTTGATTCAGTTTGAAACTGTCAACAGTTATTTGTAGCTTTCTTTAAAAAAAATGTGGAAAATATTGGAAGGATAATATCGATAGTTTTAAATTATTCAATTAGTATGAAATGATTATGGTCAGAAAATGCATTATATTCTAATCTTTCTTGTTTATGAGCTTATAGCTTCCAGTTTCAATATTGATTGAATTTTAATTAACCATGCATCATAACAAACATTCAGAAATATTAAAACTAAGTCAAATTCTATTATCTCCTAAGTTTGTGAACAAGGTTGAATCGGTGTATGAAATAAAGATAATGAAGGTATAAAACAAATCTAGGAGACTGGGTTCGAAGTTTTTAAAACTCATATGAGCTCAATTTGCAGCATTCCTATGTTAGAATAGATATAATTTGATGAACCCTGAAAGTCTGAAGCTATAAAAAACCAGCTCTTCAATTTAACAAGTCCTGACAGAAAATACTTTACCTATTTCAACGGTCAAAATATACTGAAGTACCGAAGAGTGATGGAAAACTTTTTCTCTATTTATTATGGAATATTATTCTGGATTAAATATTAAACAAGGTGCTAGACATCATTAACAATGAATACAGCAAATGGCAATTTAGATTTTGTGGTGAATGTAAGACAAAAATTGTTCAGTGGTTAATTTCATCTATAGTGTTTAGTGATGGAACCATAGACTGGAGAGATTTCTCCAACCTTTTGTAGAAATATTTAATAAAGACATAAAATATGGCAACATTGAACAAATCTGATTATTGAATCATTTCAGCACAGAGTTGGATTTGGGAAAATCAGAAAATTTGGACAAAATTATATCGATTCAATTCCTTTCAACTTCAAATATCTCAAGAATGGTGCAATTTAGGAGAAAAGATGAGGAATGATTTCATATGCAAAAAAGACTAATGATTCTAGGAAGTACGAGATACGGACCTTTAGTTCAAGCGATATTTGTTTTTCATGCAATTTAACCAATCTGTGGAGTAGTAGTGAGAAACCCACAAGAAGTGGAATAAATCTATTGATGCCAAAATATGCACGAGTGTTATCAAAAACCTTCTACAAGAGATCATTTCAATTGATATTGTCGTTGGAATATTACAGGTGAAAATGCAATTTTTTTATGAAATTTCAACACCCTATATCTTTTGAACGGGGCCAAATTTGGAAAAATGTTATCGGAAGAAAATGTTTCTTTTGACGTCAAGAATCTATGGTTAAAATTAACGTAGTGGTCAAAGGCTCACCCTGTATATAACCCAAAAAATCATTTATCGTAACTAATCAACTTATCATCCTATAACATTTTTCCAAATTTGGCCCCGTTCAAAAGATAATGGGGTTTTGAAATTTCATAAAAAAATTGCATTTTCACCTGTAATATTCAAACGACAATATCAATTGAAATGATCTCTTGTAGAAGGATTTTGATAACACTCGTGCATATTTTGGCATCAATAGATTTATTCCACTTCTTGTGGGTTTCTCACTACTACTCTACAGATTGGTTAAATTGCATGAAAAACAAATATCGCTTGAACTAAAGGTCCGTATCTCGTACTTCCTGGAATCATTAGTCTTTTTTGCAGATAAAATCATTCTTCAACTTTTCTCCTAAATTGCACCATTCTTGAGATATTTGAAGTTGAATGGAATTGAATTGATATAAATTCGTCCAAATTTTCTGATTTTCCCAAATCCAACTCTGTGCTGAAATGATTCAATAATCAGAGTTGTTCAATGTTGCCATATTTTATGTCTTTATTAAATATTTCTACAAAATTTTGGGGACATCTCTCCAGTCTATTTTTCCACCACTAAACACTATTGATAAAATTAACCACTGAACACTTTTTGTCTTACATTCACAACAAAATCTAAATTGCCATTTGCCATAATAAATAGAGAAAAAGTTTCCCATCACTCACATAGGTACTTCGGTATATTTTCATGATAACGGTTGAAATAGGTAAAGTATTTTCTGTCAGGACCTGTTAAATTGAAGACTTGTCTTTATGAAGGGCTAGTTTTTAAAGCTTCAGACTTTCAGAGTTTATCAAACTATATCTATTTTAACATAGGAATGCTTCAAATTGAGTTCATATGAGTTTTAAAAACTTCGAACCCAGTCTCCTAGAGTTGTTTGGTACGTTTATAGGAGTTTTTTCACATCTTTATTTCATACACCGATTCAACCTGGTTCACAAACTTAAGAGATAATAGAATTTGAGTTAGTTTTAATATTTCTGAATGTTTGTTATGATGCATGGTTAATTAAAATTCAATCAATATTGAAACTGGAAGCTATAAGCTCATAAACAAGAAAGATTAGAATAGAATGCATTTTCTGACCATAATCATTTCATACTGAATTGAATAATTTCAAACTATAGAAATTATCCTAACATTATTTTCCACATTTTTTTTAAAGAAAGCTCAGAGATATAGAGTGGGGAGAATACGCTTCGACCACTGCGCATCCAAAATTGGTGGCTAAATTCTTATGTCAAATTTCGACCATTTTTATACTTTCGTAGTCAGCTGTTCTAGGTTGACATACCTGTCAGGTGAGGTAGAAATTGCCCGAATTTTACATTGTGCTGATAGATACTTCGATACTTTCAACATGTCTTGTATTGTTAAAACGTGTAAAAACTATAAAACAAAGGAGGTCGAGGGAATATAATTGTATACGTAAGTTTTTATTGTAATTATCCAACTGATCATACAGCATGGCATTGTTTATCTGCTCAGTGGCGTGTTGTTCACTTTCCACAGTAATATGATTCTTTTTAGATTCCCAAAATCAGTTGATATGAGAACAATTTGAACTGATATTCTAAGTATAGATTCTAAAGCTATGGATTTATCTAAGAAATTGATATGCTCTATACATTTAATTTTCATTTTAATTTCATACCAACTATCCCTTAGATACACTGCTTTCTACGCCAATGAACCGAAAGTATAAAAATGGCGGACGAAAAATTAGCCACTTCGCGCATCTCGAAGATCATTCTTCCCACTCTATATCTCTGAGAAAGCTACAAATAACTGTTGACAGTTTCAAACTGAATCAAAACAACAAGGAACCACAGAACACTATTTTATTGGGAACTACCCACCACAGAGACGTTATAATATTTTAATGTGATAAAAATTCACTCTAGTTATTCTGAGGAAAATTATAACTAAAGATCAATAATGGTTACAGATATTATATTTCATTTAAAAAAACTTTGCAATTATTAATTTTTTCTCTCCTGGGGTTCGGTAATAAATTAATATTCTATGGTAAGGTATTAAAATTTGACATAATCTATGAATAACGATTATTCAATATTCATGTTTTTGTTTACGTAATTAAAACAGATACTCTGATTATAAAAACCAAAAATTTACGCATGTTCAGTATTTAATTATAGTCTAAACAGAATAGATTCGTATTAATGATTTAACAAAAGATTTTTTATTAAAGGTGACTTTTCAGAATAAAATCTAGGTGATCAAACTTAATTTCTACAAGCAAGTATAATTGCATACCTAAATCTGGGAATACTTGTAATCTATTCAAGTAAATTTTTATTGGAATTCAGTACACAAAAAAATCATCAAGCTAAGTATCATCACTTTAAAATAATTATTCGTAGTGACATCACGCATTGTTGTTGAAGATTTTCATATTTTTAACACTATGATATCAAGAGACCTCATAGAACTGTTCACTGGGCTCTGCCAAGAAGAAGAAACTTCAGAAATATCAGTGTTTGGAAAATCATAGATGATTTTTTCTGGCTTTGAGTGAAAAAAAAGCAATGTGACAACCTCTCGCCTTGGAAGTTTTCATAGAAATGATGGTTTTCATGATTTGGAAATTTTAAGAAGAAAATTACAAATGTATGATGAAAACATCCAATAATTCAAAGGTTTTTTTGGAATTTCTCACTAGAAAGGGATGGTTTATAGTCTTAAACTAGAAAGAAATTATAGTAGAACAACGAAAATCTATGTTTATGGTGTCAAATTTTTTTACCAGAAAATTAGTATTTTGTATCTTCCTTCTGGAAATGGACCTCATCGGATGAAACATGAGTGAGTGAATCATTTTTTAGAGGGAAAATAATGTTTTTAAACAATTCAGATTCAGTAGTGGATGCTGTGGAAGGTATTTTTCATTCAAACTATACTGGACTACAGAGGGTTATTTGCCCAATGTGAAAACTTAAAATGCTTATAACTTTTCAACGCAGGTGAATATAGAAAAACCGTAATGGAAAAAGTGTTTCTTTTGATCTCAAGAACCTATGGTTAAAATTAACGCAATGGTCAAAGACTCACCCTGTATATAAAAAAAAAAAACACACCGGTAGCTCTCCGGGAGTGCTGGCAGAAGTGAAAACTTGGAATGGTTAGAGAATAATTTTGTATGAATTGCTTTCATTATCAGTATAAAAGTGCTATTATTTATGTGGTGGAATACAATATTCATTTATTGCGCTATCGTACACAAAAATGACAATAGGTTTGTTCGGGTGGCAGTTCCCAGTTGTACTGGGGTCACAGAGAACCAGGTTCTGTAACTCTTGGAATCGTCGCAAGTTGTTCTATGACACGAACGGGTGAGAACAGGTGGGAACAGATAATTTCAAAACGATTTCGTTAAGTGCATAGATAAGTGAAAGTAAGGTTATTTTGTACATCATGGACATCGAACTCTAAATACCATATAGGTATTCATATAGAGTTCAATGATCATGGATCATATCATGGATAGTGTTAAAAAGATATTGAATAAGTTATTGTGTTATTAATACGGTGGAAATACTTTAGAAATTACAAATATTAAAATTGAACAATTTTTTTTGTCATAAATAAATAAACATAAACATATCCATATAAATAACTGTAAATATAATTTATATGTAATGAAATATCTGAAGAAATGATTTAATTTAATTATAATTTGAAATTTCAATACATGTAGTAGTGGTCATCAGTGGAGAAATTATTTCTGTTAGTTCATATCTGGATAAACTGTGAATTTTTCTGTTATTTCATTGTGATTTTGGTGGAAACTGTGTACAGAAAATTTTATATAATAGAATTAGGTAATTGTATATGGAACTGGTGGCATTTGGGAAATAAATAAAAATATTTTCTAACAATTTTCATAGCTTTGTAATTATTTTTTAGATAAGAATTGTTTTAACAAGTCGTTGTGTTCTTGAAAGAGGTCATTCCTCCGTTTCCTTCCTAAATTTTCAATACATTTTGAGTGGTTGAAAAGTAAAGATACTACAATCACGAAATAACAAAAATAAATATATAGTATATAAATACGAAATATCGTATATATAAATAATATAAAATAATTATCATACATACTGGTACGGCCTTTGGTCAATTATTGAAAGCAATTTGTACTTACAAAGGCCTATATGCTATTTAGGCTAATTTTAGTGGACTGTAAATGAAAACAAACCAGAAATGTTCAACTTACTATTAAGTTTGGGGTCAAGCTAGTTCCAGGTGCGTTATTTCCAAATTCACCTTCGATTGAAGGAAGTTAATTAGGAAGGGTGAAGGTAAAAATAAGGAAAAAATAAGATGAATTTTAAACCTGGAAAGCACTCCCACTGCGGCTTGGGATGCAGATGGTAATCCCGCCCTTCCTTGTTTGGAATAGAAATGAGGGTTGAACTATAATGCGAGTTGTACTATAATTGTGATGCACTAACACCAAGATGCACACTAAATACTGCGGTTTTACTATGCTAAATTTTTCTAAAGCGGATGAAAAGCGAAAATGTAAAAAGCTATCGAAATTCTATAACACGGCGGCGTCAAATTCTAAGACTGAACTGACTGGAAACGTGAAGAATGCGATCTTAAAACATGTGGTGTCATATGTGAGATATGAATGAATAAAAACAATAATAAACAAATAAATATTGAGGAAATTCCGAAAACGCCCTAACATCCTCCCTCTCTCTCTTTGGGAAAATTGCAAATTGACAAACAAATCAACTATAAGAACATAACAATCTAAATTAGCGGATCGAAACTATTGAAGTGTACCAAAGATAGCTAAGCGTTCAAAACTATGGAAGCGGTTTTAAGCTATTAATGCGGTTGAAAATTATTAAAATGATCTTGAACTATTGAAGCGGTTAAAAACTATTAAAACGATTTTGAACTATTGAAGCGGTTAAAAACTATTAAAACGATTATGAACTATTGAAGCGATTAAAAACTATTAAAGCGAATGAAAACTATTAAAGAGGTTGAAAACTATCAAAAAAGCTAATAACTACTAAAGCGGTTAAAAACTATTGAAAAAAGTGAAGCAAGTTAAAGTTGCAATATTATTGTGTCGGAAGTGGACACAATTTTGTAACAGGACGTTTGAAAAGTCCATCCTTAGTTTTGACCATAGCGATTCTGACAATCTGATCACTACCTGGAAATATTTCTGTGATAATTCCAAGAGGCCAATTCAATGGGGGTGTGTTTTCACCCATTACTATCACTACAGTGTCAACGGTTACAGGATTCGTAAGAGAGTTCCATTTAGAGCGTGTTTGCAATTGATGAAGATATTCATCTTTCCATCTTTTCCAATAAGATTGGACTATTTTGTCTAATAATTGTTTTCTACTCAACCTATTTATTTCTATTTTAGAAACATCAGAAGCAGGAAAATGTTGTAGAGATGTTAACAAAAAGTGAGCTGGTGTTAACATAGTCGGATCAGAGGATCATTACTGATGTACGAACAAAGAGGACGACTATTGAGAAGAGCTTCTATTTGGGTTAATACGGTGTAAAACTCTTCATATGAAAGAATCTGTTCACCTATCGACTTGAGCAAAAATTTTTTCATGCTCTTTATGTTACTCTCCCACAAACCACCCATATGTGGTGAGAGAGGCGCATTGAATTTCCATTGAATTTGATTATTCAATAGTTCTTTCTTCAGAACACCAACATATTCTGATGAAACTATAAAATTTTGTAAGTCGTTCAGATATCTAGAGGCGCCAATAAAATTGGTTCCTTGATCCGAATAAAGCGTTTTCACTGGACCTCTACGACTGATAAATCTCTTTAAAGCATCTAAAAAAGTGTCAGTTGTTAAGTCAGAAGCTAACTCTAAGTGAATAAGGTATCTAGAGATTCGGAATCTCCTGTAGATTCTTAATCGAGCACTTGGAAGGCCTTTAAAATCTTCGACCGCCCATATCGAGCGAAAAATTGATGCCGTATTTTCAAATTTGGAGCTCAAGTTCGGCTATCATCGGAATCGTATGAGAAACTATGACATTCTGATCGAAATATCGAGGAAATTGCCGAATTTCGAATGAAGAATTCGCGGCCTTATATCGCTACTTGGATATGAAAATTGGTACCCAGAGATGGGAAATTTCACGAAGATTCGTTTTCTACCGATCGCGGGGCGATTTGTATCGTTTTCGACCGGCACGGAGGAAAACGTAGGTGTGGTTTTGACGTTTCAGGAAGTCGCGAGTCTAAAATTGCCGTTTTATATGCATATTTTCGTATAGATTTCGAGGGCTCCGCGGCTGAGCTCGTAGCCACGCATGGGGACGTTCCTCGTCCAGAAAAAGCGACCCCCTACCCGCGAGATGCTCCGGCTTCGTAGGAGTACTTTCGCCCGTTTTTCGCCTTTGGGCGATTTCGCGAAAATGGCCGATTTCGCGATTTTCGTTTGAAAATTTCGGGCACTTTAAGAGCGCCCGCGGGTTTTTCTTGGTCGCTTCTCCTAGAAGAGGATACGCCTTTTCGATCTGTTTTAAGATTCCTCTTCGAGCGGCCCTGCGGTCGCTCGAAAGTTCGCTTTCCGGGTCCCTGACGGGACCCGTTTCGATTTTTCTCTGGTCCCGATCTTATTACTTTATTATATAGACTAGTAAGCGGGTAGATCAATAGGCCCATAGATCCATAGGCCAGTAGTTCAATAGGCCAGCAGTTCAATAGGCCAGTAGTTCAATTGGCCCATAGATCAATATAGACCATAGATCAATATAGACCATAGATCAATAGGGCCCATACATCAATGAAGCGCGCAGGAACACGAAACACGTCAAAAACCCGTTGAATCCGAAGAAACACGAAAGAAACCGAAGTTACACGAATGAAACCGAAATTACACGAAACAACGCGAGAAACACGAAAGAAACCCAAGTTACACAAAGAATCCAAAGGAACCTGAAAAAACCCGAACGAATACATATAACTTGAAAGCGCACAAAAAACTCGAAGTCACGCGAAACAACCCGAGAAATACAAAACCGAAAGCGCGCAAAAAATCAAAAGAACTTGTAAATTCACCCGTATATCACCCGAACGTAAACTCATTGTAAATTGCACACCTGTATGACATTTTATCGAAATCAGCAAAATAACTTGTAAATTGCACACCCGTATATCACATGATCGCAAATTCATTGTAAATCATTCACCCTGTATGACATTTATCGAAATTAGATCCCATACGCGAAAAAACATGAAGAAAAATGCATATCGGACACCCACTATATAATCGATTCGCAGTGGGTGCTTTTTCCATAAAAATGCAGAAGAAAAACTCTCGAAGAAAGACTCTGGTGAAAGTCAGTGCTTCCAAAGTGCACAGCTCGTATATCAATCGATCGCAATCGTTGCATTCCACAAAGGTAGTATAAGCATTATTCGATAAAGCTTCCATGTAACACCTTGTATATGAATCGAAAATAATTTTTCCATAAAAAATAAACCCAAAGAATATCGTTTCAACTCCATCAATTTACAAAGGTAAAATGAAAATTATTCGAAAAGGTCTGAACGTGTATTCATGAACAGAGTGCTTTCCTGAATAAACTAAGTGTGTCGGATTTTGACATAGAGTATCATAAGTTGGGTCCGAGTTCGGAGAAGGCAATGAATTCGCGCAAATAGAGTCGAAAATGACGATTTTGAAACTCATATTTGAGGTGTTTTTCTTGCGATTCGTGAATAGCGGGTGGTATCTAGAGATTCGGAATCTCCTGTAGATTCTTATTCGAGTGCTTGGAAGGCGCAAAATCTTCCACCGCCCATATCGAGCGGAAAATTGATGCCGTATTTTCAAATTTGGAGCTCGCGTTCGGCTATCATCGGAATCGTATGAGAAATTGTGACATTTGCCTCATTTCACCGTAAAAATTGCCGAATTTGGAATGAAGAATTCGCGGCCTTTTCTCGCTACTTGGATATGATAATTGGTACCCAGAGAGGGAATTTCCTCAAGTGCCATTATCTACCGCCGAAAATGCGTTTAGAGGCTTGTATCGCCCGCACTGAGCGAAAGCATCATGGGTGATTTTGACGTTTCGCGGGGCTGGCGAAACTAAAATTGCCGTTTTACTTACGAAATTTTAGCCTAGAAATAGGGGGCTCCGGAATTCTAATGGATTCTAAGGAAACCGGACGTCCTCGCTCTCGGAATATGTGGCAATTCCCGGACCGAAGGCGTTCCGGCTTCGGAGCCTATTTCCTTTTTCCGGGGCACTTTTGGCGATTTCGCGAAAAACGTAATTTTCGCAATTTTCGTTTGAAAATTTCGAGCACTTTAAGAGCGCCCGGGAGTTTTCGGGGTCGCTTCTCCTAGAAGAGGATACGCCTTTTCGATCTGTTTTGAGATTATCTCTCGAGCGGCCCTGCGGGTGCTCGAACTTCGCTTTCCGGGTCCCTGACGGATCATTTTCGATTTTTTCTCTGGTTCCCGATCTTATTGCTTTTATTATATTGATAATTTATCTTCTATGGGTACAGAGAGTTCCCATGGTTTCGAAAGAATATTCATTGAATTTTTTTAGATTCAATCAATTTGACTCTACGTACACCATAAATCCAGAAAATCTCAAATAACTGTATAATCATGTGAGAAAACTATCATTATTTTTGACCGCAGAATCAACACAATCATAAAAAAATAGGGTTCTAATTTGAAAAACAGAAGTTATGGCCAATTTAAGATCACAATTTTCAACAGAAAATTTGAAACACCCTGTGATGATATTTTTGAAATCCAAAGATGCATGACCTTTTCACATCCTTCCTCTTCGATGTTGTAAAAACGGTTTATGCTCAGGATATTTAAAATAAGAATAATGAACATATTTAGAGATGAGGGTGTAGTTTTTGCACTGGCATCAAAAACAATTCGAATAGGAGTGGACACACTATCTTTAAAAATTGGATGATGTGCAATTATATAATGCGGATGATTTCTTATGTCTTGAAATCTATCATCATCGATTGAACATATTTTATTCATATGACCCTGTTGAAGGTAATCTAAAATGATAGCGCTATATTGTTCCCTGAGAACTGGATATGAGTTAAGCCTTCTTTCCAAGCTAAAAAATCTCCTTAACGCGGTAGTAAAGGAATCACTCAAATTAGTGGGTTCTATCTTGAAAGGTAGACACACTGTATATCGACCAGAAATAGATCTGGACAAAGTAGATTGAAAATGAGTTTCGCAAGCTAATTCTTCATCAGTATAATGCTTGATAGCCGGTACTTCTTCAAGATCCAGGAAATTTTTTACTAAATTTTCGAGGGGTTCATCGGAGATCACCGCACTATAACTAAATTTAGATTGAACAATCTCGTTTGAAGCGGCCGTTCGCGCTTTTCCGGAAACAATATAACCCAAACTTGTATCTATTGCTACTGGTGAATCGCTTTTATGTGAAATTTTATTCTTATTAATTATCGTTGCGAAAATTTCAACTCCTAGGATGCCATCAATTTCCGAACATTCAGTGAATGTATCATCAGCCAAGGGAATACTGAAAACAAATTTAAATATTCTTGAGAAATATTACTGCTCGGTAATTTGACAGTCAAGTTATCTACTACTAAAGCATCTAAAGTGAAAAATACATTTGAGTCATAGCGAGAAGAAATGCCAATATTTCTTGCAATGCCTCTGACGGCACTTTTATGGTTTCCTATTCCTATAATAGTTTGATTTAATTCCACAATCGGAATGCTCAAATTTTGACAACATTGAAACGAAAGAAAATTTTTTCGCTACCACTGTCAATTAAGACGCGAATTTCCTTGCTATTTCCACCAGGAAATGAGATTAGAACCTTGGCAGTAGGCAATAGAGAAACTCTAGTCTTGAAGGTAGAGGCATTCGAGTGTAAGGACACAACATAACCAACCTTTTCTATATGTGGGCCCTGCTCCGAAGACGAGGTTTGAGGTTGTGATTCAGTCACCTTACTATTATTTTTATTAATGTTCGAATTGTCTTCATTACCTTCAAAATGCAATAATGAATGGTGTTTGAGTTTACAAACATTGCATGTATTTGTTGATTTGCATGAAGAAATCTTATGTTTGGAACTTAAACAATTTAAACAACAACCTTTTTCTTTAGCTACTTTATATCGACAAAATGGAGACATTTTCAAAAATTGATTACATTTGTAAATAAAATGTGATTGTTTACACAATGAACAATGAATTGAACCAGATCTAGTTGAGTGTAAATTAGATGCTACGTAAGAGTGGGTAGATTTCTGTTTATTAGAAGAATATTTTGGTGTGCTATGCGTGATTGGTCCGATACCACTGCGACCAAGCATCCTTGTTTGCTGTCTAATGAAACTAATTAAACTCTCATAGGATGGTAATTCATTATCTTTCAAAGTCATTTGAATGAACGTTGAGTTTGATTGTCTAATTTAGTGAGAGCCAAAGTGACTAGAATGAAGTCAAGAGGATCCTTCAGACGAAGTTGCTTGAATGCACTAACAGATACATCAAAGTTTTCTAGAAAATGATTCAAATTATTGTATGACTCCACAGTTATAGGTTTGAACTCGAATATTGATCGTAAATACGTGGAAGCTAACAATCTTTCATCTTGATATGTATTAATCAACAACTTCCAAATACTTTCATAGTTATTTTCAATTGGAGGTATTCCAGAACAAATAGTGAGGGCACGACCACTGAGTTTACTCAGCAGATAATGTATTTTGCACGCATCGTCTAGCTCAGCATTTTCATGAACGCAACTCTTGAAGTTTTGGTAAAATATAGGCCATACTTTAGGATCGCCATTAAAATCTACTAATTCAATTGCAGGTAATTTGTGTTGCGGTTTTAATGAAATTTTCGAAATTGTACCACTACCACTACTAGAATCCAACGATCCTTTTTCTACCTGATCTGCGGCCAATTTAATGCGACAATATAAATCTTCAGCAGCTTCAACTGCTTGATAATTTGGTGAACTATCGGGATTTATGTCTAATTGAATCATATTTATCTCTTCTACAACTTCCATAATGCTTTGTCTTGTCGTTTCAATAGAGTATAAACCCATTCTGAAATATTCCGCAACTTTAGGCTTATTCAAGTCTTTAATATAATCTGAAAGCTTCTGAAGCCGTAGGAAAAACATTTGTTTTTGGATTCCAAAGCCTTCAGCTTAGTTTGCCTCTTATCCGTTTCCGTGGTATTCGGCATATTGAAATGAATGAAATATAAATACAAAATATGTTACCTATAAAAACAAAATCCGCAACTGAACACACTAGAGTGAGAGAAAGAGCAAAGTAATTGAAATGAGCGAGAACACTATATGTGAAACTAAACAATGACCGCAAAACTTGCACCGGTACGTCTATCTCGCAGACCACACCACATTTATGTCGAATGAAAATTTTGAGAAATCTATAAAATGAAATGATATCCGGTCCGATAAGGATCAAAATGGTACGGCCTTTGGTCAATTATTGAAAGCAATTTGTACTTACAAAGGCCTATATGCTATTTAGGCTAATTTTAGTGGACTGTAAATGAAAACAAACCAGAAATGTTCAACTTACTATTAAGTTTGGGGTCAAGCTAGTTCCAGGTGCGTTATTTCCAAATTCACCTTCGATTGAAGGAAGTTAATTAGGAAGGGTGTAAAAATAAGGAAAAAATAAGATGAATTTTAAACCTGGAAAGCACTCCCACTGCGGCTTGGGATGCAGATGGTAATCCCGCCCTTCCTTGTTTGGAATAGAAATGAGGGTTGAACTATAATGCGAGTTGTACTATAATTGTGATGCACTAACACCAAGATGCACACTAAATACTGCGGTTTTACTATGCTAAATTTTTCTAAAGCGGATGAAAAGCGAAAATGTAAAAAGCTATCGAAATTCTATAACACGGCGGCGTCAAATTCTAAGACTGAACTGACTGGAAACGTGAAGAATGCGATCTTAAAACATGTGGTGTCATATGTGAGATATGAATGAATAAAAACAATAATAAACAAATAAATATTGAGGAAATTCCGAAAACGCCCTAACACATACTTTGATCAACAACTATGCAATTGTTTTATTCATCTATTGCAAATGATCCTTCCTTTTCTTTGAGATAACAAAAATTTTGAGAAGCTATTATAACGAATTGATTAAAAATTTATACTCCCACAACATCAAATATACTCAAAAACAGCTATGCGAATATCCTAGTCACCAAATATATAACTTAATTGCCAATTAGAACTACTGAAAATTTGAATCACCGATGATTTGAATTTACCGCTTCTTCTGTTGTACCTTGTACCATCTCTAGATCAGGAACCGTAAGAACAGTAACGAACAGTTCCGAAATCAAGTGTTCCGACCACACGAACGACAAGGAACTCCTGTTCCGTCCCAGACGAACGGGTGGGAACCACAAATTACAAAAAATTACAGTTCCGAACTGCCACGCGAACAAACCTAATTTATATTACATTAACATACACAAACATTCGCACAAGCGCCCTGCACCGCCTAAACGAAACAGCACACGCAGTAGAGGTGGGCGATTATGAGATATACTAACGAAATCATTCGATTATTAAAATGTCTCGAGATATCTCGATTATAAATAACGGTTAGTAGTTATTAATACTAATCTGTACAGTACAGCTGCGTGGGGAGTGGGGACGAGACATAGACGACAACACGATCTTTCGCTCGTATAATCGAGTGCTGCATAATCGTCTCTCGGCTTAGACGAGATACGAGAGACTGCATAATCGATTATGCTGCACTCGATTATACGAGAGACGATTATGCAGTCTCTCGTATCTCGTCTAAGCCGAGAGACGATTATGCAGCACTCGATTATACGAGCGAAAGATCGTCTCTCGTATAATCGAGTGCTGCATAATCGATTATGCAGTATCTCGTATAATCGTATTTCGTCTAAGCCGAGAGACGATTATGCAGCACTCGATTATACCAGTCGTCTCCCGTCAGCCACACATAATAGTGTACTCCATGTTTTGAAATTTGGATATTATTTGTTAAAGAAGCATATTATAATAATTTTGAGATTATACCATCGAACTATTGTGAAATTTGCAGATTGGCAAATATTCAGGTAATAAAAATTGAATGTTAATAATAATATCATTATTATTGAGCGTAATCACATTGAAATTAAAACGTATACGCTTCACAGCATCGAATTGTACGCTATATCATCATAAAACGCCATAAGTTGTTCTAACTACTAATATCAATCGATTATGAAAACCTGTTAGTTACTAATTCCATAATCGATTATTAAAATTAGTAGTACTAAAATAATCGATTATGCTGATCATTCGTAATCGCCCACCTCTAACACGCAGGCACGGTAGAAAGAGTGTGGGATATTATTCCCTCTCCTACTCCTCGATCTTACGCTTTTTCGATCACAATCACGTGACCCTGACGCGAGTTTGGATGTTTTTACCCATACAAGAGAGTGCTCAGCGCCGCTAAAGAAGTTTTCACTTCAAAAATCTTTTATCGTAACTTATTACTCGCAACGTCAATATGGCGCGCGGACGGCTTTTTTCAACGTTAAATTAAAATGATTGATAATTAACAATGGTGGTACAGTTTCGGGTATTGTAACTTTTTTTAGTTGATTTTCACCCCATTTGTCCAGAATCCAAAATTAATAGTCTACCAATTATGATATAAGTAAAAAACTGAACACCGCTTTTTTACCATATCTGATTGCATATAACTTTTGAAATTTTTTGGCCTTAAGAAGGTTAATTCACTGTTTGTACCATATAAAGTCACCGAAGAGCGAAAAGTTGATTGAATTGAGTAAAGGTATCGCTAAAAGTGCTCGAAGGATTAAAACTTCTTGGGATAGATTGTAACTGGTGACGTGGTGTTTTGAATATGAGCCCGAAACAAGGCAACAAACTGCTGAACACCCTTTAAAAGTCATGCTGGTTTGTTTGTACGATTCAAAAGGAATTATCCACAAACAATTTGTTCCACCAGGCCAGACGACTTTTCAAAAAGTTCAGTTTCTTTTGGAATGGAGGAAGTAGATCATAGATAGAAAAATTGAGTGGCGAATTATTAATTTCCACACGTACCTTATTGTCTTCACCGTCGCTTTCTTTGATATCTGTAGCATCCAGAACTTTCTCCTTGATGTCTGACAGTAGATCGGAAGGGTCTACAACTTCTAAGCTCTTGTTCAAGCCAGTTGTATCGGAATCTATTTCTATTGGCTGTTCTTCTGTTTTCTTCATCGTTTCTTGCATCATTTTATCTAAAATCTGACGGAAAATATCAGCAAACACATATTTGTAGGGTCATTTCACATACCTGTTGAACGTCCATCCCATTAGATATCTGATCGGAAATTCTTTCAACAGCTATGATGGTCTCTTCACTGTCTTGAACAGCTTCTGTGCTATTTTTGTTTTCGTGTCCATTGTCCTTTTCCTGCAAAATAGTTTCAGTAGATTTAATGGGAACTTGTTGTTCTGCCGATTCAACAGGATCTTTTTCTGATTGCGCCGAAGGTTTGGGCTTTTCTGCGGCATCATCGTCATCATCAGAACTCAAAATAAGTATGACGTCATATTCAGAGTCCAGAAGAATAACTTCATCCACCACTTGCACTTCCTTTTCTTCTTTTTTCTCTTCATGTTTTAGGAGTTTGGGAGGATTTTCAAGCACTTCCTCATCTGCATGTGATATTGCCTCGTTCGATACTTTGTCCTCATCTGTAATTAGTTTTATTGAAAATTCAATTAAAATTCTAATATTAATGTTACCTTCTCTTTTTCTCTTACTGGGAGTATTTTCTTTAATGCTTTCAGTGATTTCATTTGTTGTATCAATTACATTCTCATCAGCCTTGTCTTTGTTTTCCTGACTTTCCTTGCTACAAGAATGATTCTTTTCTTCTTCTTTTTCTACTTGCTCCATGCTTTTTGTTTTTTCATTGAGCTCCGTTGACTTCTTCATCTTTTTCTGAGCTCTGATGGCAAGTAATTTACGGTTTATGGGCAAAGCATCCAGGCTTTTTTTGAACAAAGCACCGATAGAATGGTCGATTTCTTTTCCTTCGTGTAATTCCAAATACTTGAGTATGGATGCGTTCATTCTATAATGCAATTCCAGAGCTTCAACAGACAGATGCTGGGGAGAGTTGTACGCAATTTTGTCTGGGTAAGATGCCTTATTTTCGTCCAAAAGCTGACTTGCCTAAAAAACATTTTTGTCAATATGGAGATTTCGCCAAAATTGTCCATCACTTACTGTCAAGTAGTATCCTAAATATTCTTTCGGTTCAGATTGCTTTTTCTCGGCTATTTTGCCGAGAATGTAATAATGCAACCATCTTTCATCAGGTTCACCTCCTTCCGTATCGTAGAGGGCAATAGCTTTCTCGAAGCTTTGCCTTGAACTCTCAAGAAAATCATTTTTTCTGTTCTCCAGATGAGTGAACCTTGAAAACACCAAAGCAAGTGTGAAATTGGAAAAAATAAAACTCTGGTTTACAAGAGAAGCCTTGCACTTTACACAGGGTCCTTCAAAAAATTCATGTTTCTCAAATGGGTAATACTGTGACAACATAAGCAAAAGGGAATATATCAAATTAAACTTTCCAATTTGTACCAATTATTGGTACTTTTGCTTACAATTGTTTCGATGTACATCTTCAGAGCAATTAGCACGTCACGTAGACAACAGCCGCTGATAAAATCCTATACCTACGTAAAAAGAGTGATATTAGTAATCAGCCACCGACTCCGGGAATAAAAACCCGGATTGATCGAGCTATTACTAAGTAAAATTCGAAAATCGCCCCAGAAAAGGAAATATATTTTCGACAATTCAAATATTTCCGCTAATTTGTTGATCAGAATTCAATTGAAATCGATAATAAAGTGATCCCTTATCAGTCCAGATGCGGTGGATGGAACTGATAAACACAGATAGCGTGAAATAAAATAAAAATATGAATTTGACACCAGATGCCGTAAATTCCCCGTCAACTGAAACAAATATGGATATACAGGATGGT
The DNA here is from genome assembly GCA_030674115.1 of Micraspis discolor. Classification (NCBI taxonomy): domain Eukaryota; kingdom Metazoa; phylum Arthropoda; class Insecta; order Coleoptera; family Coccinellidae; genus Micraspis; species Micraspis discolor. The sequence goes on from JARTUT010002202.1 coordinate 400,193, forward strand.
ACACATTCATCTAGCTACTACAGGATACCCTCAACAAGTGAGGAAGAATTCGCTGGATTCACCGCTAGTGAAATAAATCAAACAAACAAAAATCAACAAAGATGGCAAATTATAGGACGTACAACGAAGAAAAGGAAAATTAATAATTCAAAAAATTATGAAATCCCAACATATAATAGGTTCAGCAGTCTGAATGAAGATAAAGAAGAGAGTAATCAATCAATCAATCACCAAGGTTCCTCGCCCTCCGCCCATTTTTGTTTACGGAGTTAATAATTACAATGAGATGATCTCCAACATGAATGAAATCCTTCAAATGGATCAATTCACCACAAAAACCTTAGCTGACAATACTGTGAAAGTGAATAGTCAAACTGTTGAAGGTTATAGAAAACTTATTCACCACATGAGGAATAATAATATAATACACCACACGTATCAACCAAAGCAGGAAAGAGTATTCAGAGTTGTTATAAAAAATGTCCATCACACAACAAATGTAGAGGATATCAAGCTGGAACTCTCCAAAGAAGGACACACAGTAAGAAATATTCACAATGGAAAAAGTAGGATAACGAATGAACCTCTGAATTTATTTTTCGTGGATCTCGAACCAGCCCTGAACAACAAAGAAATCTACAAGATACATGGCATACAGAACAGGTTAGTGACAATCGAAACACCAAAAAAGGTGAGAGGACTAATTCAGTGCATGAGATGTCAACAATATGGACATACTAAGACCTATTGCAATAGGCCATATGCATGTGTGAAGTGTGGTGGGGAGCACAATACGGCACATTGCAAAAAAAGCAACAATACCCCAGCTAAATGTGTATTATGTAATGGTCCGCATCCAGCAAACTATAGAGGGTGTCAATTTTATCATGACCTAGTCAAGAAACCTGAAAACGATAATAATAGGTTGAACATACAAAGAACATCATTCAACAACAAACATATAGATAATCAATTACCAACACAACAGCCACAGAATATGAATTACGCTGAAGCTCTACGCAAAAATAACAAAACTACAACACAAAATGAAGAAAACAGTTCAACAACACTAAGTACCTTTTTAACAGAATTTAAAGGCATGTTTCAGCAATTAATGCAACAAAATAGCATGATCTTGAGCATGCTCTCAACGCTGATCAACAAAATTCATTAAACTAATTAGAATAGCACAATGGAATGCCAACGGACTCTTGCAATACAACAATGAAGTGGAAACTTTTTTAAAACACAATTTTATTGACATCCTCCTCATAAGTGAATCACATTTCACTGATAGGTCATACTTCAACATACCAAATTACATCACCTACTCTACCAACCACCCAGACAACACTGCACACGGCGGAACAGCAATTCTAATTAAGAACACAATAAGCCACTATGTCATGCCAGAATACAAAGTTGATCACCTTCAAGCTACTTCGGTCAAAGTAAGAATGTTCTCCTATGAATTGACAATATCAGCTGTCTATTGTCCCCCTAAACACAATCTGAAAATTAACCACTATAGAGATTTCTTTACCACATTAGGCTCAAAATTCTTTGTCGGAGGAGATTTTAACAGTAAGAATACTCCCTGGGGTTCACGATTAACCACTACCAAGGGACGAGAGCTGGCCAAATTGTTGCAGGAAAAAAACTACTCCTTCTTGTCTACTGGAAGTCCTACATACTGGCCCAGTGATCCGAATAAAACACCTGATCTACTAGATTTTTTTATAACAAATGGAATAGCTCCATCATATATGGATGTATGTCCAAGCTATGACCTATCATCAGATCATACTCCAGTAATAGCGTCACTGAGCACCTTGATAATCAATAGAAAGTCTCCACCAAAACTACATAATCGAAAAACCAACTGGGATGAATACCGCAAATTAATTCATGAGCGGGTCTCTCTATCCTTGAGGCTAAAGGAAAAAAGAAATCGAAGAAGCACTCGATACATTTACAACTATACTTAAGGATGCAGCCATCCAAAGTACTCCAAGAAGTTACAATGAAAACAAACCAGAACCAATACCATTAGAAATTAAAAAGCTCATTGCTGAAAAACGCAAAATAAGATCTAGATGGCAAAACACACATGCTCCTGCAGACAAAACAGCATTCAATAATATAAGCAATAAACTTAAAAATAGGTTAAGAGAATTGAAGGAAGAATCATTCAATATATATATCACCGGATTAAACCGATACGACAACTCAATATGGAGACCTATAAAATCCAAGGTAAAGCCAACAGAACAAAATGTCCCAGTGAAAAACTCAACTGAAACCAATGCTAGATGGGCTAGAAGCGAAAAAGAAAAGGCGAAATTGTTTGCACATCACCTGACAGAGGTATTCAAACCAAATGACCAGGTCATTGATGAAATTGTTGAGGAAAATATTTCTAACATCCCTACAGAAACTCAAAATATAAAGTTCTTAACACCTAAAGAAGTATACAAAGAAATCACTTATCTGAACCAGAAAAACGCACCAGGTATTGATGGAATAACTGCAAAGATGATCAAAGAACTGCCTAGAAAAGGGATTGTCACGGTAACCTACATCTTTAATGCTATATTGAGACTCGGGCACTGGCCAAAATCACTGAAAACAGCAGAAGTACTCATGATACTGAAACCGGGCAAGAATCCACACGAAGTGACATCATATCGACCCATAAGCCTTTTACCAATAATCTCGAAAATATTGGAAAGGTTATTACTTCAGAGAATAAACGCCGAAATTCCCATAGATCATTGGATTCCTTCACATCAATTCGGATTCAGACAAGGTCACTCAACTGTCCAAAAAACGCATAGAATAACGCAAACCATAAACCAAGCGTTTGAAAAGAAGCTATACTGCACTTCAGTCTTTCTGGATGTGAGTCAAGCGTTCGATAAAGTATGGCACTCAGGACTCCTATTCAAGATAAGAAATATTCTTCCTTTGAAATTCTTTAATTTACTGAATTCATACCTTACAAACAGACAGTTTGTATCAGTATCAGTATCAGATTATAGCCCCATTCAAGCTGGAATTCCACAAGGAAGCGTGCTGGGCCCTTTCCTCTACCTACTTTTTACCTCAGATCTACCAATAACAGCTCACACTACAACAGGAACATTTGCTGATGACACAAAAATAATGGCAGTACATGAAGACCCAGCAACAGCGACTAAGCTAGTACAAGAACACCTAGACAAACTACAAATCTGGATGAAAAAAAAAAAGACAAAACTAATTGTGGTTGGGAGTCGAGTTCTTAATCTTACAATCCATAAAAATGAATGACTAAATAAGATGGAAAGAAGAATTATCTGTACCAAATGTTTAGAGAATATAAGACTAGGTGATATTTTCTTCCCCATTAAATTGAAAATTAATACAATGGGTATTAGAAAGAATAGTGGCCAATTATCAATAAGTTTACTTCAGGATAAACATCGGTATAGCCTGCAACAAAATGGATATTTTCTTGTGGAGTGAACAGAAAAATATGCAGAGAGGTTGAACAGTTACTCAAAATTCATAATGCCAAAATATCACCAAGTGTATCTCTACTTTTTGCAATAATCAAACCATTCCCATTTTTTTTCAGAGCTATTTTTTGTAAGATACTGGAACTTAATAAAATACAATGAAATAATGATTGCAAAGTATAATTCAGCAAATCAATTTTGATATTAGAAATAGTAGACAGCATGTATAGCAATATATGTGTTTATTTTTGTGATTCTATTTAATCAACTGATTTAAGTTTCAAATGGTCTTTTTATTACATTATAGCAGAATTTTGATTTGTCATATTTGCAGTTTCAGGATTGTCGATTCCTGAAATATGTTTATTGGGGTATACCTAATTTTCAAGAATTGGATTCAAAACGAAAGAATGTTTATTTCAATCGACAAAAGTATTGAATGTTAACAATCATAGTAAATTGGGTGAAGATATCTCAACATATATTATATGTATTTCAGGTAACAACTTAGTACAAGTAATGAAAATGAGAAATAATTCTCAATGTTTTGTGGAAACCCATCATTTTATGTTTTAAATGACCTGAGTGGCCAAACGCCCCATTAGTTGGTAGATAAATCTCTTGGATAAACAACAAGATGGTTCAAAGACAACGAATCAATGAATAATTTTGCATTGTATTCAGCTTCATGAAATCAGTTCATTGGATTTATGTATTTCAAAGTGAATCTCGTGACATTTCAATTTGTTGTATTACCCATAAATAAAAAAGCATCTTCATCTTTGCAGGAAATCTTATTTCATACCCACTATATCAAATCAATTTATACCTGAAATCTAAATTAATTCAATGATGTGATAATAACTAGTTATAAAGATCTCAACCTGAAAATATTTCCAAAACATTATTGAACGCAAAGAAAAATTGGTAAATCAGTTAACCATACAATTTACCTATATAGGTAAGGGATTGCTCTGAATTCTGAAGTAGATTATATTTCAGTTTATACTATCAATAATATTCATGTGTTAATGCAACCACTGTCTGAATATGGGGGATGCAACAAAGCACAGAAACTAGATCTACCAAATTGTTTTGTTTGATTCACTGTTCAGTATTTATCAGGTGGGATCATATATATTTTGAGAGTTTTAATAATTATTAGTAATTTGAATTGCGCTATTATAGTACTCAACTGTTTCTATCAACATTAAATTTTTGGTTTGTCGATGAAAATTTGATAAAACATTATTCTAACTATGAAAACAATTTCGTGCAGACGAAACTCTCTAACAGAAAAAGTTCGCTAGGAATTTCATTGATAATCTGGTTGCTGATAAATAAACTGAGATTCTCATTTCGTTTCATCAAAAATTTGAATTTTTGAAATATACCTAGATACATGCGCACATTACCTTTTAGAATATAATGGTTTTCAATTGTTAATTTAAAAGAAGCTTTAAATGCAATTGGTAATAAACTTTGATGTAAAGGGAAATCTTGATTTATTTCTTGTTACTGCAACTCAATGTTATTAGTTGCATTCATTTATTTTCTATTCCAAGTTGCTTGCTCGTTTCGTGCGGCCCACGTATGTTCATTTCTTTCCCTATGGACGCGTAACATATGTTGGAGCATATGACCTATGTCGAGCAAAGACAATGGAACGGAGTCGTCGTTCATCCACACATCGTAGTGCAACACTTTCTTCGCAATGAATGAATTTTCTCGTTAATTTCTACAAATTCGAACTCTGGTGAAAAAAGTGACTATTATCGCTCGCGAGTGCATGGACAGGGAATTCAGCCGTACTGTGAAACCAGGTAGGCAGTGCTCCAGCATTCGATCTTTCGAGTCATTTTTTCTTATCAGAATTTCATTGTTAATTTTCTATTTCGTTTTCATTTAATTTTCAAAGGCCCTTGTCGTGCCATTTTGGTCCTTCTTGAGCCGCATATTTTCGAACCGCGTTTTCAAAATTATTGCGATCAAGCATTTTGGAATTTTTTCATTTAGTTTTTTCATTTGCATTTATTTCAATCTGTCAATTATTCACGTAACCTCAAAAACTTGACAAGATATCGAACACATTCATAAATCCTTTAATATCTGCGCATGTTAAAAGAATTTAGCTTTCATTACCTGAGAACATAGACAGCTCTTCATTTGTTTTTCTCATCTATGCTCATAACCTTGATTCAAAACATAAACAAAGTTAGACATTCTTGTTTTTGTTTATTTACATTTCATTATTTTCATTTGTTTGTTTTCAACTCGATTTTCAATTCTGTAGATTCAATCTTAATTGTTTGCTTTGTTGGTTAATTTAGTTCTTTTCAATCGGTTAGTCTATTTACTCTTTTTCAAAATTACTCAAAACAAAATTCATATTGTTTTCTGCAGTATACCTTGAATAATAATAATGGCGACAAAATTGAAACAACTCAAAGCTCGTCGTCAAATTGTTATTGATGATCTCGAGGAAATTCTGAATTTAGCACAATTCGCTGTCACTGATGAAAGTCTACACGTAAGATTCAAATTAAGATGTGAAATACTTGACGATATTCTCGTGGACTTTCAAAATTTACATACGTCAATTGTTTCTATCATTGTATCTTCCGAAGAACCAGAATTGAACACTGAGAAGGTTATTCGAACAGCCTTTATGGATAATTATTACACCATCAGAACAACTTATGTTAATTTATTTCCTGTAGTAAATATTCCAGTAAAAAACCAAGACAGTTGCTCTATCAGTTCGCCAAATGTTAAACTTCCAAAGATAGTATTGCCCATTTTCAATGGGAATTATAAAGAGTGGCCTACTTTTTTCGATATGTTCCAAAGCTTGGTACATGAAAATTCTAACTTGAGTCAAATAGAAAAGTTTCAATACCTCCTTAGTTCACTTTCTTCTCATGCTTTAAGTTTAGTTAAAGGGTTTCCATTGACTGCTGAAAATTATGAAAGCGCTTTTCAGACATTGGCGGAAAGATATCAAAATAAAAGACTTCTCACTAATACATGTTGGAAGGAAATCTGTAATGTTCCAAAGCTACAGGGTGATTCAGCTAAAGACCTTAGGCGAATTCTAGAGGTTTTTGCGGAGAACTTATCGGTATTAAGGAATTTAGGTTTACTCGTTGACCAGTGGGACTTTGTTTTATTTCACATTCTCATTCAGAAATTAGATTCAGCAACGATCAAACGTTTTGAATTACAAGAATGTTCAACGGATATTCCGTCGTTTGTCAATTTGCGAAATTTCCTGACAAATCAGTGTATAGCCTTGGAGGCAGTAGCTCTTTCTCTTCCGTCGAAAACTCATTCAGTTTCGAATTCTCAAGTTTTGAAATCTAGTTCTCTCTCAATGAATAAAAGAAATTCGACTCTTCTCGTTCAAACGGAATCTGAATCATTCAAGAAACGTATAACCTGTAATTATTGCAAGTTAGCTCATAATATTTACAAATGTCCATCATTTTTGGAACAGACTGTTCAAGATCGGTTCAAGACTGTGAAGAACAAAAATTGGTGTATCAATTGCCTCCATTCTGGACATAAGATTAACAATTGTTCTTCAAGGTCAAATTGTCGTACTTGCCACGGAAAGCATCATACCCTGTTGCACATGCGCAATAATGCGGATAATAATTCTTCAACAGAGACGTTTCATTTCAATGCTGCAAATTCATCGGATTCAGGCTCAGCTCAGGTTTTAACCAATGTTTCTTCAAATTCTACCGTTCTCTTAGCAACCGCTGAGGTTGAAATTCGTGATGCTTGGGGTAGATATCAGAAGGTCCGAGTTCTGTTAGATGGAGGCTCTCAAATAAATATTATAACTCAATCGTGTGTAAATAGATTAGGCTTGAAAATGTGTGATGCTTCATTTTCGATAAATGGAATTTGTGAAAGCTCATCTTCTGCTAATTGCAGCACTGAATGTACTATTCGCCCATCAGGTCAAATAAATCCATCATTTACATTCGATGCCGTCGTGATTCCGAAGATTTGTGCGGAGATGCCGAGTTCTTTCGTAAATCATTCGTTTTGGAATTGTGTCCATAACAAGAAGTTAGCAGATCCGAACTTTTCTATTCCGAAATCAATAGACCTTCTTTTAGGAGCGGATATATTCTCTTTAATAATTCGACCGGGTCGTATCGAGGGTAACGGTTTAGAACCAACAGTACTTGAGACAGTATTTGGTTGGGTTTTCATGGGAAAGATTCAATCACCTAACATATCAGTTAACAATTTTCATTTGTCATTGTCTGAATCAGGTTTAAACTCCTCGTTGAAAAGATTCTGGGAACTTGAAGAAGTTTCAGAGAATGTCATTGTATCACCAGAAGATCAATTTTGTGAGAACTTATACAATCAGAACTATTCTAGAAATACATCTGGACGGTACACTGTGGCATTACCATTTAAACCTGATCAGTCAACTCTTTCATTCGGTGACACATATTCTCTCGCACTACGTCGTTTTTATCCCTTGAACGTAAACTTATTAAAAACCAGAATATATACAGGGAATACTCTACTTTCATGCAGGAATATTTAGAAAAAGATCATATGTCATTAATTTCTACGAGTTCGGATTATGAAAATACTTTTTATATCCCTCACCATTGTATAATCAAACCAAACAGTCCATCTACAAAGTTGAGGGTTGTTTTCGATGCGTCAGCTCATGTACCCGGTCATTTATTTTTAAATGATGCTCTATTGATAGGTCCTAAATTACAAGGGGATATTATTGTCATTTTGATGAACTATCGTGTTCATTGGTTCGTTTTCACAGTTGATGTCAAGCAAATGTATCGTCGAATATTAGTCAAAATTCTCGGTTTGAGGTGGTTTCCTTCGTCGGACGAATTTTCTTATTTTGCGGAAACTACTGTGCAGGTATGTACCAAACGTACCATACTTTCCGAACTTTCTCGAATTTTCGACCCTTTGGGGTTCCTTTCTCCATTTACTTTTCTTGCTAAACATTTGATCCAGCATCTTTGGACATTAGGTTTGCAATGGGATGATACACTTCCAGACGATGTCAGCCGTCGCTGGAATCATTGTAAATCCGAATTAACCGAATTGGGTAAATTGGAGATACCTCGGAAACTTGCATCGAAACCATTTTATCGTTGCGAACTTCATGGTTTCGGAGATTTCAGGTTTTTCAATTTTGACGGCTCTATTGACATCTCTTTCGTAGGTGGTAAATCAAAGGTCTCCCCATTGAAGAGAATTTCACTTCCACGACTAGAATTGTGTGCTTGTCTCTTATTATCAAAACTCATTAATGTGGTTTCCTCTGTTTACCAATCAGCCTTTACAATAGATGACATTTTTGCTTGGTCTGATTCTATGGTAGCTTACATCTTCAGATTTGTTCACTTCATGAAAAACTCTAAAGCTCCTAGAATATATAGATTTTCCGCAGTTCATCTCAAAGATGCACTTTTCTTCATTATAAAACAAGTTCAACGGGTTGTGTTCAAGGAACAGATCGATAATCTCATCTCGAGAAATCCCATATCTAAATTACTTCGAAAATTGAATCCATTTATTGGAGAAGATGGTGTTCTCAGGGTGGGCGGTCGTCTGTCTTTTTCTGGTCTGGCTCTTGATCACAAACACCCAGCTTTGCTTCCTTCATTTCATCGTCTTACTGAGCTCCTTATTCAACATTTCCATAAAATATATCAGCATCCAGGTGCTCAGACTTTACAGTTCCTTCTGTCTCAACAGGTCATACAGGAGTTTTATACAGTCCACTTACAGATTGAATCTGTGCTCAATTCTCGCCCTCTATGTCCGCTTAGTAATGATCCGAATGACATATCTGCACTGACACCAGGACATTTTCTTACTTTGGCTCCATTAACTGCTATTCCTGAACCAGATTTATCTCACCTATCTATCGGTCGATTATCGCGTTGGCAGCTTTTAACTCGTATCCATCAGGATTTTTGGAAAAGATGGAATTTAGAATACCTGCAACAACGAAAAAAGTGGTTCAATAGTGACTCGCCACCTTATTCAATAGGTGCTCTAGTCTTGATAAAAGATGATCAACTCCCTCCATTGCGCTGGCGACTTGGACGCATTGAGAAATTGCATCCTGGCGCTGATAAAATAGCTAGAGTAGCTACTATTCGGACTACTCAAGGTGTACTGCAGAGATCAGTGGTTAAATTATGTCCATTACCTCTTCAGTAATTATGACGTATGTTGATGTATATATATATATATTTTTTCGCTTTATGTTCGATATCTTTTCAATTTTATATTTGCTTTGTTTCATAAAATATTCTATTTTAGGTGGGCGGTTATGTTACTGCAACTCAATGTTATTAGTTGCATTCATTTATTTTCTATTCCAAGTTGCTTGCTCGTTTCGTGCGGCCCACGTATGTTCATTTCTTTCCCTATGGACGCGTAACATATGTTGGAGCATATGACCTATGTCGAGCAAAGACAATGGAACGGAGTCGTCGTTCATCCACACATCGTAGTGCAACACTTTCTTCGCAATGAATGAATTTTCTCGTTAATTTCTACAAATTCGAACTCTGGTGAAAAAAGTGACTATTATCGCTCGCGAGTGCATGGACAGGGAATTCAGCCGTACTGTGAAACCAGGTAGGCAGTGCTCCAGCATTCGATCATTCCAGTCATTTTTTCTTATCAGAATTTCATTGTTAATTTTCTATTTCGTTTTCATTTAATTTTCAAAGGCCCTTGTCGTGCCATTTCTCGCCTAAAATTACGATTTTACCACAAATTGCGTTTTCAAGTGATCGTTGTTTAAGGGTTGGTAGCATTTGTAGTCCGCAAAATATCCTGAACTGATACCTGCTCTCGAGTAGGTACCGATTTTGACTGTACTGGAACTGTACTGGGATTGTACTGAAAAAACCCGAACAGCGAACCAATTTGAAGATTTGGTCCAAAATTTGTCAGAGAAAAACCCGAACAAGTTGAATTTGGCAAAATGCGCAAACTCGTAGGACTATTTGGATCGGTTACAGCAGAAAATTTCAATTTAATTCTCCTGATCATATAAGCCATAAATTGAAAGAAAAGCAAATAGATTAATGAATATGTCAATAATGAATCATAATGCACATTTTTAATATTGCCGATTTGTTGACTAGAGCTGAAAAAATTTTTTTTAATAAAGCTATTTTTCACATACTTAAAAATATTTAAGGAATTCCAAATGATTATTCTAAGACTTGAATCATTGTAATAAATAAAGTTGTACTAGTTCTAGCAATTTGAATTGGACAACTCAAGGAAATAAAGAAAACTCATAATCCTGCCCCTGAAAACCCTTTATAATATTAATTTATAATCATTTATTTTAATACGATTTGAAACCATCTATGTTTGGATTTGTTTATATCTGTTAACGGATGCAGATAAAATTCAAACATTTCAAATTACGAAAGAAATTGGTTAACTCCTCCCTCCTAAGGCGGTTCTACGGTAAAATCCTAAAATGGTCCTGAGGATAGTCCCAGAACCGTCAGAAAATAATCAGAAAAAAATCCTGATATAACCCGAACATCGGACTACCCGGTTCGAAATTAGTCAGAGAAAACCCGAACACCGATTCCTGAATTGCGCATGATTCTGATGTTTCTGGAACAGTCAGAATTTGAACCCGAATGAAGCTCTTGTATCTTTGGAACAAGTCAAGATTTTCGGCTTAATTTTTCACAAAAATCGACCTCTTAGCACGTAGGCTAGTTCTTCAATAACTCTTTTAGAAATTAATGTTTCCTATCAAAAGTGCCCAATTTAGAGCAACCCGTAAAAGGCTGAAGGGTTTTTGTTATACACCCTCCATCACAGAAGAAACCGCGCTTAAAAAAAAATAGAACACCGATGTACATTTTGGCACAATAATTTGTATTAATCAATTCATTTTCCTTTACATCGTTACACAAATTTGCACGCTCCAACAAGTTGTCAAACGACTTCTCCATGTCCGTTATTGGTTTGGTCTTTAGGACGTCGGTCGTCGCCTTCTTATTGGCCTCGACCGATGCGTGCCACTATCCTTTCATTGCCAAATGCAGTTTAGGGAACAGATAATAATCGCACGGAGCCAGGTCTGGTGAATAGGGCGAATGATGCAAAGGAATACCTTGATTTTTGACCAAAAATTTAGTTATAAGTTATGAAAGAAGTGATGGTGCATTATCGTGCAAAAAAGAGTCCAACTGCCGATTTCTCGATATTCTGGCCGAATACGACGAAGTCTAGCCAGTAAACGCTTGATGACGCCCATGTAAAACTCTCTAGTTTGGCCAGGTGGAACACATTCTTTGTGGATATTTTTTTTTAATCGTAAAAACAAATCAACATATCCATAAGTTTTTATTTCATCAAGCGACTTGTTCTGGGTGTTCCTTCATCCGGCGCTCTCCATTCAGCACTTTGTTTCGAGCTCATATTCAAAACACCTCGTCTCGTCACTAGTTACAATCAATTTCATGCAGTTTTGATCCGATGTCTTTGCTATGCTCAATTTTCCGGTCTTCAGTGAGTTTGTATGGTACAAAGAGCCAATAATCTTTTTAAGGCCAAAAAAATCGGTTAAAATGCGGTATGCGCTTGATTAAGAAAAGCCTAATTCCAAGGTTTTTAATGCATACACGCACTTTTTCGTCATCATCTCTCTACCCGATTTGAATTGCCCAAACCACCTAAACTTGCGTACGGGATAGACAATCATGCATTTTGTAGCATTTTGTGAGTTGCAGTAAATGTTGTACCAAGTTTCAAATAAAAATCAATTGCAGCTCTTTGTTAAAAACTCATTTTTCCACCGATGTACAAAAAACACACTGACATTTGGAACGCAATAACTTTTGGTACTAATGATACTAGTTTTTCAAAAAGTTTCTTTTGGAATGAAGGGTGTACGGCAGTGGCGGATTTACCAATAGGCCAAGTAGGCCGGTGCCTAGGGCGGCAGATTTAGAGGGGCGGCAAATTTAGCAAATTTTTTTTATAATTATACGTGTACACAATCTATACTATAATAAAATCGTAAACCTAAAATAGTCTGTACATTAAAGATATTCGAAAAAAAATTCGCTAGGATTGCTGATGAGTAACTGAGGAGAATTAGTAGAATTTCTTGTTTTTCCGTCTGTCTGGTGGTTTGAATGAACATCACGCAAAAACTACTGGGCACTTTTACATGAATCTCCTTGAATTGTGTAGTCTGAAGTCCGGTTTGTATGGAACTACGTGATTCCGTGGTCCAATCTCTTTGAAATTTTTCATGGATATTCTTTAAAGTAATTGGAGGAGGACCACATATTTATTTTTTTTCAATTCGGCGGTTGTGGGGCGGCAATAGCTCTGGTGAGGTGCGGAGCGGGGCCAGATACCCGAGTGATTTGGGAATAAAGGATCAGGCAATACCAATTACTTATCAAAGACCGTTTGCGATGAGTTTATTTTCTCTATGGGTCAAAAAGTCTTAAAACAGATTTCAGACGAGATAATAAGAGCGAAATATTTTTCTCTAATCGTCGATTCAACACCAGATATAGCACACGTGGATCAACTTACCCTTGTCATTAGATACGTTTTGGAATCAGGCGAACCGTGTGAAAGATTTCTCAAGTTTTTGCCGTCAGTAGGACATAAAGCTGACGAAATGTTTTCAGTCATTATTTCGGAACTCGAAACACTGGGCATAAATACACAGGACTGTCGTGGACAGTCATATGATAATGCCGCTGGCATGTACAATGGCTTGCAGGCAAAAATTCGAAACCAAGCACCATTTGCACTTTATGTGCCTTGTTCTGCCCATTCTTTGAATTTAGTGGCAACTGCGGCTGCTGAATCATGCTCAAAAGCTTGTCGCTTTTTCATGCTGCTACAGGATATTTAGGTTTTTATGTCAACTCGACACAACGCTGGCCTCAATTAATGAGTGAAATCGGGAAAGGCAAAACCCTGAAGAGAGTGAATTTGACAAGATTCTTGGCACGCTGTTATTCAGACTTTGAAATCAATCAAAGATGATTGTACTGAAAAGCCGGTAACGCGACAAGAAGCGGCGGAAATACTTTCGAATTTGGAGAAATTGGAAACGGCGGTAATGGTAGTTGTGTGGAATGTTTTTTTGGAAAGAATAAACAAAATGAGTCTTCAAATTCAGGCCTCCACTGTAGATTTGATTACCGTTGCCGATCTTTACGAACCACTCCGTAAGTTTTTTGTAGCTGAACGAGAGAATTTTAATTATTTCGAAGAAAAATCGATGGAATTAAGCGTATCGAAGCAATATACAATAGAGATTGGAAAAAGACAACCGACAAGAAAAAAAAAGATTTGATGAAACATCTGAAGAAGTTATTATAATGACTGCAAGTGAATCTTTTAGGGTTAATACGTTTCTCGTCCTCGTAGATCGGCTCGTTTCCGAGTTAGAGAAACGTCAAACGGCCTACCACGAGTTAAACGAGAAGTGTTCACTTCTACCGAAAAAAGCCATTTCGTTGGAAAAAATGTATCCTAATGATTTAGAATCTGATTTAGTTCAGGAATGCTTACATCTTCAATGCCACCTTTCTTCTGAAAGAATTTCGATAAAACCAGATTCTGGATCATTACAAAGTCTATCTTTGTTTCTGCGAAAACAGAATTTGGAGCATATTTATCCAAACTTGGATATGGCACTTCGCATGGCTCTGTGCACAGCGGTGACAAATTGTTCAGGTGAGAGAAGCTTTTCTTGCTTGAAACGGGTTAAAAACTATCTACGATCTACTTTAAGTCAAGGAAAGCTTAATGCTTTATCTCTTTTGCGCATAGAGTCAGAACTTATGAAAAAGATTTCATACAACGATGTAATTGATGATTTTGCAAATTTAAAATCTCGCGAGAAAATAATGTAAAACTTATTTGATCTCATTGTCTGTCACCATTAACTGATTGTTAACATTGTAATGAAGTTTGATTTTTCTTGTATAGGAAAATCATTCTTCATTTTAAGTATTTCGATTATTTTATATATTTTCCGTTCCCTGTATACGCCCTGAGATTCGAAGTTGTTGTTTCAGAGTTTTTCGGTGAGACAAAAAAGGCATGAAAACATAAATTTCTCTCCGCTAGAAACCGATAAATATGTTTTTACGCGATAAACCGAAATCGAAGATGATTTTAGGCGGCAAATACCACACCTGTATGTGTCCGTTTCATCTCCCCCCCGGGAGAGTATAAAAGACCGTGTTGCCCCCGGAAAATTATTATTATAGTTCCGTATCCGATTATTAATGATTTAGATGATATTGGTTCCGATTAGGAGATTAATGATTAGGTGATTATAGTTCCGTATTCGAGTATTGAGATTATTAAAGTTTGTGGTAGATTGTAGATACGTTAATTTTATTCAGATTTCAGTTTTTAGTTTCGATTCAGTATTCACAGTAGTTATTTTTTTTTATTATTCAGTATTAGCGATTTTATTTTTTTAATAAGTGCACAGAGTGTGGTTTTGTGGGACGTCAGTATCCCGAGCGACGAAAGAAAAGAAAAAGTGAGTAAACGATAACCCCATTGCCGAAACCCCTTTATTTCAATTTCATCAAAATCGCCTATTTTTCCGAGTTCGATTTCATTCCTTTTACAGGAGTTCTGTAGACTTCCAGTCCACGTGGACAGTTAGCAACCCTCCGTCTGTAGATAATAATTATTCTTAGCTCTTCTCGCGAACCAGTAAAATTTTTATTCAGATTACCGTCAATCACAATTTGTTGCGTCCTATTTGCGAGAAAGTAGCGTTCGCAGCCAGATTGATTTTGATTTAGAATTAATTCATTTTTATGCATTTCACTTGTAATTGTTAATGTCCTTAGAAAGTGTTATTTTCACAAGTATAACTGAATTCTTGCGTTCTGTTTAAATTTTTACAGTTGATTACCGAATTAATTTATTTTCACCTTTCACACTGTCAGTTTAAATCTGTTATTTTGCTGAAATATAGTTGATTCCTTACGTTATTTGTATTCAACACACCGAGGTGATTTTCTGTACCTATATAACGAATTAATTTATTTTCACCTTTCATACTGTCAGTTTAAATCTGTTATTTTGCTGAAAGATAGTTGATTCCTTACCTTATTTGTATTCAACATACCGAGGTGATTTTCTCTACATATATACCGAATTAATATATTTTCATATTTCATACTGTCAGTTTAAATCTATTATTTTGTTGAAATATAGCTGATTACTTACGTTATTTTTATTCAACATACCGAGGGAATTTTCTGTTCCTATATTCCGAATACATTATATCAAATTTTTGCCTATTTGATTGCTCAAATTATCGCTAATAGCTTAGATAAAACCGAACTCTGTCTTCGACTAGAAGCTACCTTGGTAGGTTTGCTATTCTCCCTGATAAGCAAAGAATAGCTGGCGCCCGAAAAATATATAATAGATAAGAAAAGGGTGTTACAACATGTTATATTTAAATAGAAATTGTTTTTAAACTGTTAAGTGCAAAAAAAAATATGTAACAAATAATGTTTTCTGACCACTCATTATTTTGTGTGTGTTCATATAGTGTAGGTATTTTTAAGTCATGCCATTCCCCACCTTATGATTAGTACATGCTGCTATTTTTAACCCCCGACGCAAAAAGAGGGCCGCTCGGCGGCGCGGCATCGCGAACGGGTTGCCGCGCGCGGCCGAACCGATGTAGGCAGCGAGAGAGATAGATATAGAGCGGAGCGGCAATCAAAAACAAATGACAAGTCACTTCGTTCGGTAACTCGTCCTGCAATTTCTAATAATATTCGAATTTCGAGAGAAGATTTTTCTGGTTATGTGCTACATTTTTTATATAAATAGTTTCATAACATCATATCCCTGGTGCATACATACATACAGTTATAGGTGAGTGACTGTAATGTTTTACAATAAAACTAACGAATCAGCAATTCAACTTGATGCTGTTTCGCGTAGAAATTCAATTACTTATTATTACATTTATTATTTTACGTTTATTTATTTGTTTGTTTGAGTAGGAGCATATTTATCCAAACTTGGATATAGCACTTTGCATGGCTCTGTGCGCAGCGATGACAAATTGTTCAGGCGAGATAAGCTTTTCTTGCTTAAAACGGGTTAAAAACTATCTACGATCTACTTTAAGTCAAGAGAAGCTTAATGCTTTATCTCTTTTGTGCATAGAGTCAGAACTTATGAAAACGATTTCATACAACGATGTAATTGATGATTTTGCAAATTTAAAATCTTGCAAGAAAATAATGTAAAACTTATTTGATCTCATTGTCTGTCACAATTAACTGATTGTAAACACGTTATATTTTAATAGAAATTGTTTGTATTGTTTTTAAACTGTCAAGTGCAAAAAAAAAATGTAACAAATAATGTTTTCTGACCACTCATTATTTTGTCTGTGTTCATATAGTGTAGGTATTTTTAAGTCATGCCTTTCCCCACCTTATGATTAGTACATGCTGCTATTTTTAACCCCCGACGCAAAAAGAGGGGTGTTATAAGTTTGACGTGTCTGTCTGTCTGTGGCATCATAGCACCCGAACGAATGAACCGTTTCAATTTAGTTTTCTTTGTATTACAGGTGTTTTACGGGCGAGTGTTCTTAGACATGTTTGATGAAAATCGATTGAGCCGTCTAAAAGCTACAGAGGTTTTACGCTTTAAAGTCGGGAGTTTTTTATTTTGCTTGTCAAATAAACTTGTTAGGTCAACATTAAACTCTTCAGTACATAGCGGGTTGCAAAAATAATCTAGTACCTGACAGAAATATCATTAAATTCACAATCATACTAATAACGGGATTAAACTAACATATTGAATTTCAAAAGTCAGTAGGGGCGGCAAAAATTGAATGGACTACTAGCGGCAAATTTGTAAATCCGCCACTGGTGTACGGTCCTCCTCTGTGGTCAATATATGACAGGAATTACTTATCTAGATATAGAACCCTTTTGAAAAACATTATTTCTGAGAAAGGCAGTAAAAATAAAGAGTAGAAGAAGAAAATACTAACTTTTCCATGCTCATATTTTCCGATTCGAGTCCCAGATATCTGGAGCAGAAGGAATGCGCCATGTACTCAAAACTGGCAAACTCGATCCACAAAGTGATATTTTCTGGTGATAAATTCAGGGCCGTAGTGAACGCAACCTGGGCGTATTTGGCCCTGTCCAAGAACTCCTCCTCGTTCTTCATTTTTTTACAGAAATTCAATTTTATCTCCAGCTGATTCAGATAACTTAAGGCTAAACAGGCCCAGGAGTCAACACGTTTGGGGTTTATTGCCAGGTCCATCAAAAAAAAATCTACACACCTCACGAAATCCTTTAGTTTGAAATAATAATCTCCCAATAAGTAATAAATAGCTTGAATTCGATATGGGAATTCAATTGGAAGCGGCAACGTATCAGTTTTTCCTGAAAATTCTCTCAATCATTATCACTGAATGTTCACCACTGGAATAAATTCAAGGATCAGAGAAAAAGTTGTCGACGACAAATGTTTGATGGTGAAATTATTATTTAAGCAATAGCCACAATCTTTAATTGTTCTTGCTAACAACGTTTTTAAAGACATCTTATGTCGTTTCCAATATTAGAAAATTTTTCACTTTTCACTATTAAGTGTCAAATTTCTAGAACTCTGAAAATTACATCACATTTGTACTTATCAATGGTTTGAAGACTTGTATAAGTTTCTTCGAACAATAAATTTTTTCCAGTAGTGTATTTACAATAAATAGTGAACCCTGCGAATATTTCTGTAAGATTAGAAATTTTTACACTCGTGACAATTTTCCTCAGAACGTACAATAAATAAACTCCATTTTATTAATTTTTTTAACTAGTTTTTGAACTAAATTTATTTTAAAATTCAAAAAACAAAGGGGCCGATGACGTCCATGGCTGAAGACTGCCAGGTCTTGCCAACTGCTCTTAGCATGCTATAAATCGTAAATGTACAAATTTCTGATTCTTACTCGCAGTTTTCACTATCTCTTAGACTGAAAGTTCTTACCTTGCAGATATTCTTTTATTTTAGGAACTGAGATCGATGGATTGCATTCAGGTGTTACCAATGCAGTTATTCTCAATAATAGTTGTTCCAAATCCAGTGAAATCGAAGCATTCTTGAAAGAATTAAATTCCGGCAAAACCTCAGGGGCATAAAACTCATACAACTGGAAAGATTTTTCCCAAGTTAGAGAAATGGGATCCACATTATGGTCTGCCAGATGTCGCGATATCTGTACGGAAAAAATGAGATATTAGATAACGTACCTAATTCATGAATTAAATTCACCTTATTTTTTTTACTGGGATGTTGATACAAACAGAAAAGGGCCTGTTCGATTTGAATATCCAGCTTTTCCCTGAGTCTTTCGAATTTGTAAGCGTCTTCTTTGTCAAGTAAAACATCCAAGATATAATGCAGCAGTTCCCCCTCACCAGTCAAGCACCATCCTTTCGGACCTACGAGTTTCAATATTATCATAAAGAATGCGAATCTTTGACTACTACATTAAATTCTACATTCTACATTTTTGAGACCGAAAGAAACACTTTTTTCTTATATCATTATATGAAATTGCGTTCAAGATTTATATGGTATTGAAATTTCATAAAAAAAATTTTTTTTGCTTATTATTTTGTAATAAATAATCCAAATGAATTAAAACTTTGCAGCTTTCAAACAAATTGGACACACTATTCAGATTGAACATCCTTGCTCCATCCTATATGACTTTTTTGTTAATGCATCGTCAGAACGTATAAAACCCCCACAATTTGCTATACTCCCTCCTTTTGAAAAAAAAAACCGAACTTAAAAAAACCAGTAAGCCAGTAGATCTATAGGCCAGTAGATCCATAAGCCAGTAGTTCAATAAGCCCATAGATCAATATCAATATAGACCATAGATCAACTGTGAAGTGCACAGAAACACGAAATACAAAACAAAAACTCGAAAGAACGCGAAGAAACACGAAAGAAAACGAAACAACGCGAAAAACACGAAAGAACGCAAGAGAACATGAAAAGATCTGAAGAAATACGAAAGATCGCAAAAATCCCATAGGAACCCGAAAAAACCCGTTGAAAGAGAAGAAACATGAGAGACCTGGAAGAAACACGAAGATACGCGAAAAAAACACGAAAGAACCCGAAGAAACACGAAAAAACACGAAAGGACCCGAAGAAACACGGAAGAATTCGAAGAAATACGAAAGATCGCAAAAAGCCCAAAGGAACCCGAAAAAACACGTTGAAAGAGAAAAAACATGAAAGAACTGAAAGAAACACGAAGATACGCGAAAAAAACATGAAAGAATTGGAAGAAACACGAAAGAAGTAGAAGAAACACGAAGATATGCGAAAAAAACATAAAAGAACTGGAAGAAACACGAAAAAACCCAATGAAACACGAAAGAACCTGAAGTAACAAGAAAGAACGCAAAAAATCCAAAGGAACCCAAAAAACCCCGAAGGAGCACAAATACCGAAAGCGCGCAAAAAAACTCGAAGGAAAGCTAAAAACCCCGGAGGAGCACAAAAAAAAACCGAAAGCACGCAAAAAATCCCGAAATAACTTGTAAATTGCACACCCTGTATATCAATCGATCGCAAATTCATTGTAAATTGCACACCCTGTTTGATATTTTATTGAAATTAGCTCCCGTACGCGGAAAAACACGAAAACTTGAGAAAAAATCTGTAGAAAGTCAGCGCTAGGAATGCGCAACTCATATATACATCCTGTATATGAATCGAGAATATTTCATCGAATTAAGAAGCCGTAAGCAGATACAGCCGAAATAACTCGATCGAAGGTAGCTGTTACAAATAGGCAACGCATATGAGACACCCTGTATATAATTGATTCGCAGTGGGTGCTTTTTCCACCAAAAAAAAACCAAAAGAATATCGTTTCAACTCCAACGATTCGCGCTTGGTGAATTTTACAAAGGTAAAATAAAAATTATTTGATAAAGGTCTAAAGGTGTAACCATGAGAGAGTGCCTCGCCGATTTCTTGGAATTTCGTTCCATTCGTTCACACATAAACTAAGTGGATCCGATTTACGTCTAGAATATGACATAAGAATCTACTTAAGATTAGAATGTCAACGACAATTGTCATTTCAGAGTAGGAATCGACAGGGGTGAAATGAATTGGCTAGGGATTGCAAAACTGGTTCTATGCTGAGTAAATTTTTGAATTTCATAAAAACATATCGTAGACTGTTAAACTATAAGAGAATACCTCACCAGGGCTCTTACGAATCGTATGAATTGAAGAATTTTCAAAATATTATAGGAGTATGGATTAAAATTGTAATTGAAATTACGTCGGACGTGACTGATAATCTGGAAATTTGTGTATGAGCCGAAGTAAGTTATTTTCAGCAATTAATTTAAAATATTTTTCGTACTTCCGGGCCTAAAGTGACAACTTCACTCCCTTGTGACAGGTACTAAAGTGTCACATTTAATCCCTCCGGGATTAAATATTGACGAAGCTCCCGGAACGATTAAGTCACAAACAAACGAATTTAAGGGATATTTTATTGAAAAATACAATTAATTAGAATGGTAATTAACGTTAATATTCAAATTAATATTGTGACAGTTCGTCATATTCACCAGTCTTTCCTGGGTTAATGCAGCAGGTAACTGGCGAGTAACAGATAGGTCCTTATCATATTGAACTGGTGTTTGTTTCGAAGATCCTGCGGAAACAGGAAGCGAGAATGAGGACTGTGGCATAACTATAGTGGACGAATCGGCGATTTGACCAAATATTTTATCTGAAATTCTTTGTTTATTTTTAATAGACGATTCAATATATCCCTCGGCCACGTTGGAGGATTTCCATCCTCCATGTCTCTTCAGCACGTTGCTCCCGAATCAGCTAACAAAGACGCAGATGTGCATCTAAAACAATGTCCCGTAAAGACGTCGCATTTTCTAATTTCAAGAAAGCTGCTATTTGCCGTGGAAATGTACCAAACATGTTTTTTCATACTACTCGCGTAGTACATTCTTTGTTGATGTATTGAACAAAAAATTTTGAATGAGGTGTCCCTGTCTTTCGCAATGCCACATATTTTCGAAATATCGCCACAAAACTGATGGCACTGTTTTCTGAATTTTTCATCACAAAATTTCGGTCAATTTTATTTTTGGTGTTTGTAATCGCAATTAGGAAGGAATCGCCCAAATCTCTCACATCGTCGATTTCTAAATCAACCAACTCTTTTCCACGACAAGCTCCCACAACGCCCAAAATAAGTGCAACCTACAAAAAAATTGATTTCTTGAAATTTCCTTTTCCAAATTCACCTTAAGCATTAAATATTTATCATCCGGAGCCTCCCATAAGAACTGATCTACCTGCTCAGACGTAAGAATTCTTGACTTCTTTGGCTTAAATCCCTCATTTCTTCTCTTCAAAAAAGCTAATAATTTTGGAAATTTACTTATATCAATGTGTTCTCTAATGTTAATAACCGATTTCAGCATTGAGTAATGTGCCCAGAGAGTTGAGGCACAAACCGCTTTTGATTTATCATTGAAGTAGACTAACAGCACATTTTCAGTAGGTTGTCTAACATTTTTTAATCGGCACCACTTTTTAAAAGCATCGTACTGCTGCTCGTATAGTTTTCTAGATTTCTGTGGTAACAATTCTTCACCTACTTCGGCTGCTCTTTTATCAATATCAGATACACCTTCTTCACTCATGATACCAATAATTATCAATAACAATGTTTCTTTACAATGACACTAGTAATGACAATGTTTCTAAATTATAATTGTCACAACGCAATGTTACTATGGTAACTTATTTTAAAAACAGTTTATTAAATGAGTTGAAGAGAGAAAAAACTGATTGAAATTATTGAAATAATTAATAAAATCATACCGGAAGTACGAAAAGTATTGTATATACCTTGCGACTGAAGTACATTTAATCCTTCACATAAATTCAAATAAACTTTACCTTCAGGATTAAATGTACTACTTCAGTCCCGCGGTATATAATATACTATTTACTCGCGATTAGAAGATATGAATAGCCCTATCCAACCGTCCGATTCTCGGGGAAGACACATATGAAAACGGCATTTCATGAACGGGTCAGTGGAAAAAGCCTTTTTCAATTTTACCGGACCATCTTTCGTGAAAAACCGGGAAATCGGTGTTTTGGATCATTTTTTTTGAAAATGTTTGCGTGGCCGTAAAGGCATGTGAAATGCACCTAACGAAAGTCCGTCTTATGAACTTTACGGTGCTCGCTTCGCTCGCAAGAACGCCTTCCCCTTTCTACCGTGAAATATCGCATTTCTAAACCCCTCGCCGACCAAAAGATTTTTGATCTCCTTCGGTGGTTACCTGTATCGAACCATAGATTACCACAGAAATATTCCTTATCGTTTTTAATATATTGGGATGGGATAACACTACAATTGTCATCTGTTTCTATATTTCACCCGTAGAGGGCTTAGTATCTCATTGACAACTGCTATAAATTTCATGGCATTTGGATGCATACAACAAAATTTATTGCGTTTCAAATGTCAGTATGTTTCGTACTGTACATCGACCGGAAAATAAATTACAAACAAAAAGCTGCAATTGATTTTTGTGTTAAACTTGGTAAAACTTTTACGTACCAAATGCTACAAAATTAATATGGTGATGATTGTCTATCCCGTACGCAAGTTTACGAGTGGTTCGTGCGATTCAAATCGGGTAGAGATGCTGGATGATGACGAAAGATCAGGCCGTCCAGTAACTAGATCCTAGATTATTGGTAGAAAACATCGAAAAAGTGCGTAAATTCATAAAAAATAATAAAAAACCGCCAGTGAAAATTATTGAAACGGAATTGAGCATTCCTCAAACAACCGCATATTTACCGAAGTTTTAGGCCTTAAAAAGGTTAATTCGCGGTTTGTACCACACAAACTCAGGAAGACTAAAAATTTTTCGAATTAAGCATTCCACAGACATGTTAAAAATGCTTGGAAGGATCAAAACTTCTTAAAATTGATTGTAACTGGTGATGAGACGTGGTGTTTCGAATATAAGCCCGAAACAAAGCGGCAAAGTGCTGAATGGAGAGCTTGTTGAAACCACAAGTTAATGTTATGGTGATTTTTATTATGATTCAAAACGAATTATCCACGAAGAATTTGTTCCAAACGGCCAGACAGTAACTGGAAAGTTTTATTTAGACGTCATGAAGCGTTTGCTGGTAAGAATTCGTCGTATTCAGTCAGAATAACGACAAATCGGAGTTGGACTCTTTTGCACGATAATGCAGCACCATCACATTGTACACGACTTGTAACTGAATTTTAGGTCAAAAATCCTTTGCAACATTCACCATATCTGGCTCCGTGCGACTTCTATCTGTTCTCTAAACGGCATTTGATGATTCGGAGGTGGTTGGAGAATGAAGACTGGAGTTTCGTGGAGGGGACAGCGACCGGTTCGTATCGGCGATTTCATAATGTATTGGTTGATCCATTCTATCGGTGTTTTCCCGAGAGGAGAATTAAAATGGGGAACTTCGGATCAAAGAAATTATGGAGAAATAACCAATTATTAGATCTTAAGAAAAAAGTTGATGCGGTCCACACTATCTACGCGGTTAGGCGTGATGAAGAAACGAAGAGGCTATACACACGATTGAAAAAAGAACTGAATCAACTTATAGATTATACGGCGAAGAACAAGGACGCACAATACATAGAAGAATCGGTAGACAAAAATCGTGCAATGCGGAATATAATAAATTCCAAGATAAAAAGTAAACCGAGTAATTCCCGGGGTTCTGATCTCTCTGAGAAGGAGTTCAATCGTTTTTCCACGACAATTTGTCACCGTTTCAAAATTCCCGCTCCAGTTAGTACCTGCAAACCGAACTGGTGGCGTTAGTCGCAGTAGTTTGCCAGCTTATCTCGTACGTTTCGATGGACGCCGTTGTCGGTGGTCCTCATGTGACGTAGGTTGTCAATTACATCGTTCTTCCCGCATATTTGGTTGAAATGTCCTGGAGTAATTAATCGCAATTTTGCCCTGAGCCCTGAGGGAAATCTTATCATGTTGGTTTGGTTTGTTCGTTGGTGAGATTTTTGCGCTTTAGCGGAGTGGCGTATTTTTTTGGAAAAACGACGTGGGATTGGTAAGTTAACCTATGTTTGTCACGAGGTATTTTAGATTTTTGTTCGTATTTTTAGCATCATTCTGCTTTGAATTGGGAATTATTATTGTACCGTTGCGAGGTACCGCAGATTCTGAACTGTCTTTGAAGTCTTCGAGCTGTTTGTCTAGGCTGTCTTTGAATTACCGTCGAGCTACCGTGGGAGCTGTCTTTGGGGACCTCCACCAGATTTCGCCATCTAAGATACCACACCTGTCGTCTACCCAGGGCGCGTTACTGTGAGAAATTGTACTACGTTGGCCCAGGAATATATTTGAGCCCAGTTTCCATCTACGAGACTGTGAGAATAATTATGGGTTGAGAAAACTATATCCTTTTGTACTTCAGTCAAGCCACGACCCAGACTGTTATAGAAGGTTAGTCTGTAGAATTTTAGTTAAGATTGATTAGTATCAAAGAGACCCAATTCAGTGAATACTGTTTAGTACATAAAACCCGACCTATCGAGAAGGTCGCTTAGATATAAGTAAAGAGCTATTTGTAACGATTACCATCGAGGCTCTAAGTATATACCTTGGGGTAATATTACTGTTTGTTTAGTAAGAGATAAAGCATTATATCGAATATTCGGGTTGTGAAGTAAGAACTAGTTAGTGATCTACCTTCTGTAAGATATATCCTCGTTTGAGGGACCTTGTGTATTTCATTTGGGCTCATTATATTATTAAATAATTGCTCTATATTCTTTCTACCAGCCACTACCTCCCGCTTGTGTGATCGGGCTCGTTTGGCATCCTGAGAGTGCGTTCGTTATTTTCTCTCTTTTGCGACCCTGAGATCTTTAGTGTACTTTCCTCTTTTTTTTTCTTTGTATTATCATAAAAGAGAGTGGCGCCCCTTTATAAGTAATCTCAGCTCTAGAGCTAGCCGAGGAGGTACTTTGTGCACTCTCTGGAGCCGAGTGGGTTTGGTGACAAATTGCGGAAAAGTTAATGGTGAGGGATGGCAGCATGGACAAGTGTGTGGACCTGATGAGACGGAAACGGGTTGGGCACCCTCATTCGCTTTTTTTGTCTCCGACTGCACCCGAGGAAGTCAAAGGAATAGCGGGTGGAATGAAAAATAAGGAATCCAGAGATATATATGGATTCTCAGTAAGATTGCTAAAAGAGATAATCGACTGTCTTGCTGATCCGATCTCAAAACTGGTGAACAATTGTTTTGAGCAGGGGTATTTTCCGGACGAATTGAAGATAGCTAGAGTCATTCCAGTACACAAAAAGGGCGAGAAAAATTCCTATGGTAATTATAGACCGATTTCGATTCTTCCAGCGGTTTCGAAAGTTTTTGAATCTCTTGTAAAAGTAAGATTGGTCTCGTACCTGGAGAGGTTTTCAGTCATCAGTAGAGAACAACATAGCTTCAGAAAAGGGAGATCTACTATCACTGCGCTGATCGAGATGATGGAGTTCATTATAGAGGCATTAGACGATTCAGAGGAGGTGGTCATTTCCCGCCTGGACTTGAGCAAGGCTTTTGATTGCGTCGATCATAAAAAGCTCTTGCTCAAACTCGAATATGTTGGCATAAGAGACAAAGCACTGGATTTACTAAAATCATATTTAGTGAACCGGCAGCAGGTGGTTGATTTCGAGAGTAGAACATCTACCAAAAGGGAGGTTACCTCGGGCGTTCCGCAGGGGTCAGTACTCAGGCCGATTTTATTTTTAATAGATATATATTGATGATATGCTGTCAAATGTCACCGCAGATGAGGAGACACTTTTTGCAGATGATACTTCTCTCATGAATAGAGCCAGGAATCCCAAATCACTCCAGGAAAAAACTGTCGAATCTCTAGCCGACGCTGAAGAATGGTTTAGAAGCAACAACATGAAGCTTAACTGTGAGAAGACCCCAACAGTTATTAGTGACCACCAAATCAAATAACACAGAGAGTGCTTCTATATAAGGATTGAAGATCAGCGGAAATCTAACCTGGACGGCACATATAGATGGACTCTGCACGAAGTTGTCGACTGCATTATACGCGATGAGACAAATTAAGAACCACCTTTCTGAGAGAGAAACTATTTTAACTTACTATGCACAGTTCCATGGGAGAATGACTTATGGCATAATCCTCTGGGGCTCATCCCATTATGCACATAGAGTTTTTCTCAAACAGAAGAGAGCATTAGGGCTGATATCTGGAGTCGATCATACTGTTAGCTGTAGACCGTTTTTTAAGAAGTATAGAATACTCACTCTACCGTGCTGTTATATGTTCGAGTGTCTCCTATACGTCCATAAAAACCTCACAAAGAACTCCGATGTCCACAATTATCTAACCAGATCCAAGGATAAATTTGTGACTCCCAGACACAGGTTAACAAAGTCCCGGAACACACATATATTCAACGGTGTGAAAATTTACAACGAACTACCCCAGTCAATCGCGTCCCTGGGCATCCGAGCTTTCCAAATTCAGATCAAGGCATTACTACTGGATAATGCTTTTTACTCCATGGATGAATTTGTGGCCAGTTTGAACAAATAGTCGTGATGATTTTGTATATATGTATGATATTGTGATGTGTATAATTTTCTGGTTTAATTATGATGTTGATATTCACTTTATACGGGTAATATATATTTTATTGTATTTCATTTACAAGTTTACTTTAAAGATAGAAGAGATTATTATCGAAATTTGTGACGCACCCTGTAATTTTTGAGGGAAATAAAATTGAATTGAATTGAATCGAAAAGGAAAGTAACACGCATGCATTGAGAAGGCGACGACCGACGTTCTAAAGACCATTCCAATAAAGGACATGAAGAAGTCGTTTGGAGCGTGCAAATTTGTGTATCGATGTAGAATGGGAATTCAATAATTAATATAAATTATTTGTTCCAAAATGTACATTGATTTATTGTTTTTTCGTAAGTTCGGTTTTTTTTTAAATGAACTGTGAAGAAGAACGAATTGAACGAATTACTTACCTAAAAATTCATGGGCCGAAAATAAAATCGAAAGGGATGCTGGAATTTCGTTCGAGTCATCGTCACCTTCCATATTATTTTCATTTCTGCAACAATAAATATAAATAATGCGTGTTAATTTGCTGGTAATGATTTCGATTTATAAGATTTAGTTGATTCCACATGCTGACCTCACATCAGTGCTTTTCTACATTGATTTTATGTACTCACTTTGATAGTAAATGATGCAATATGATCCATGGCGCCACAGAATTCAGAGGAATCCTCGCATTATTTTCGGAGTAGATTTGCTTGCAAATTATTCTCGCTAAAGTCTCTGTCAATCTAGCTTTCTTTTCATTCGATAAATTATCCACTGAAACAATATATCTGATGTTGAAATAGCTTCAAGAATAAAAAGAATTTTCGGCGAAAGAATGAACTTTCAAACAAATGTTGAAGAAAACTCAAATATCTTTTAAGAAATAAAACTTGTCACATCTAACAAAGATTTTGGAAATATCACATATTATAGGAAAATCACAATATAAAAAGTGTACTCACCCACATCTCTAGATTTATTCTTAATGATTTCATGCATCATAAGTAGGCATTTTTCAACGATGGCTTCCCATTTCAGCCTGTCAGGTCCTGGTTTGGTGTAGTGCGGATAAGACTCGAACAAACATTCCTCACACCACAAGAAGCATTTATCCAAGTCGGTAAACCAGAATGAATGAAGAAGCATCCCTAACTGAGTTGGACGACCAATTCTACCTACAGTAGGATAACCGGAATCCGACTCAAAAGTCGATATTACAATTTCAGCCACATCATCATATTTTCCTTGATCGAAAAGGCTTTCTAAGCAAGACACAGATTCAATCCTGAAAAACATAGTAATTTCAAGATTTTGAGATTTTTTTCCTTACCGTTTTTGAAATTCGGCTCCGTTCAAAACAAACAGGGTGTTGGAATTTCATTTAAAAAATGTTTTTCTATACAGGGTCTTTCACGAGGAACCTCACCCATATTTATACGGGAAACTACTGAACGTATTTTCATGAAATTCAGCACTTATAAGTATTTCACGATGCTGATGAAATCTAAAATATTTTCAAGGCATGAGCACCTCCGGTTTTTCCGGAAATGACGTCAACTTCTGTTTTTCAAATTACAACACCATTTTTTTATTGCAGAAATATATTCCTTAGAAAATTTCAAATTATTTTGATGTAACATTTTGCAGTTTCGGTTGGAAAATTCTCTCTGAGCGGGAAAATTCGAAAAAAAAAATCGAAGATAGGAGCTCCGCTGAAACAAGAATAACTTCGAGGTTTTTGGATGGAAAATTTTCATTTTTGGGATTTTTCAAGATGTAAGATTGATGTATCCACTTTGAAAATCGAAATCGCGATTCATGATACAGGGGGTGAAAAAATCGCTTTCAAAGTTAGTCATGACAAAATTAGGAAAAATCAATTTTTTCAAATTAGAACCCCATTTTTTTATGGCAGATATTGAATCTACGTTAAAAAATAATGTGAGTGTATGCATCACACCCTTGCCCTAAAGTGGATATTTTCTGAGTTATTCACAAAAAACTGTTTTTCGTCTTGAATTTACAGCTATTTCTTTTCCCTTCACGCCGAAAAGATGAAATTTTCAGGAACTGTTATTTGAACCATGCTGTAGATTTTTCACCCCTTCTTGAAACCGATTTCAAGCAACTATTAGGAGAACCATGGCAAACTCTCGCAGTTATAACTAGAGAAGATGCTCAAAGTTTTGACCGTTAATTTCTAGACATTTATTTATACGTCTCAGGAATAATTCGTGCGTTACTCTTCTTATTTCATCGGGAGGAAGAGATCTGCAAAAGTGTTTAAAAACCAAATTGAGTTTCAAAACTATGAATCTAAAAATCTACAAATAAGTTTCCGCGGTTTGTCAAAAGATGGCCCCACCAGAAGGTTATGGAGAAATTGTCAGATGTAAAATCCCAAGTTTAGTCATCTGGCAACACCATAACCTTAAAGTACTGGTGATTCCGTATCAGCATCACGTAATTTTTTTCGTGCAAAAATGTCAAGTTTTATTCCGAATAAGCATCATTTGCGGGAACTTTTGATTTACTTCTTTAATGTGAAAAAATCTACAGCTGAGGCGCATCGATTGCTTCTAGAAGCATATGGTGAAGCTGCTTTAAGTGAGAGAAGTTGTCAGGAATGGTTTCAAAAGTTTAAGAACGGTGAGTTTGACGTTAAAGACAAAGAACGTAGTGGAAGGCCGAAAGTGTACGAAGACATGGAATTAGAAGCACTATTGGAGGATGATTCGTCCCAAACACAAAAAGAACTTGCACTTACTCTACAAGTGACTCAACAAGCAATTTCACATCGTTTAAAATCGTTAGGAATGGTTCAAAAACAAGGAAATTGGGTTCCATATGAACTAAAGCCAAGAGACGTTGAACGCCGATTATGCATGAGTGAAATGCTGCTTGCCAGGAATAAAAAAAAAGAGTTTTTTTGCATCGTATAGTCACTGGTGACGAAAAATGGAATCACTACGATAATCCAAAGAAGAGAAAGTCATGGGTTAAGCCCGGCGAACCATCAACATCGACAGCTAAGCCGAATATTCATGGAAAAAAACTCATGCTATGTATTTGGTGGGATCAGCTTGGTGTCGTGTATTATGAATTGCTGAAACCAAGCGAAACCATTACTGGAGCTCTCTACCGAACACAATTGATGAGATTGAGTCGGGCACTTAAGGAAAAACGCGCCCATTACTACTCCAGACACGACAAAATTATTCTTTTACACGATAATGCTCGTCCACATGTTGCGGCGCCGGTAAAAACATACTTGGAAACACTCAACTGGGAAGTTTCACCCCACCCGCCGTATTCACCAGACTTAGCCCCTTCTGATTATCATCTGTTCCGGTCGATGGCACATGGTCTGTCTGAGCAGCGCTTCACATCATATGAAGACACCAAAAATTGGGTAGATTTGTGGATAGCGTCAAAAGATGAAGAGTTTTTTCGACGGGGTAACCGAATGTTGCCAGAAAGATGGGGAAAAGTAGTGGCAAATGATGGAAAATACTTTGAATAAAACGTAATGTACTTTTCCTTTACAATAAATTCCTAATTTTTTATAAAAAACCGCGGAAACTTATTTGTACACCTAATAAACAAACCTAAACGCATTTCTGACTTATTCTATGCAGTCCTCTTTATCACTCGGGAGTTGAGTAGACAATATTTTTTATCCTACCCCAAACATAATAGTCTAAAGGAGTTAAATCGGGAGAACGTGGTGGCCAAAGATGTGGACCATTGTTCGCCAACCATCGATCTTCATATAGCCTGTATAGGATATTTGACACATTGAGTGAATTGTGTGGAGGCGCGCCATCTTGTTGATACTATAAGTCATTATGGTTTTGTACAAGCGGCTCAATTATTTGAGTCAATATGTCAGAATATCTATCTCCTAAGGGAGAACATTCTTCAAATAATGCAAACATGTGTAGTGTTCTATCTTACCAGTTAAAGTCCCATCATAAATGTGAACATCGAGAATTGCATAATTTTGATGGCGCAAAAAACATTGAAACTCCAGGTCTCTTGAAAGTTCCATTGTCTGAAGTGGTGGTTGTTCTCTTCATCCCAATAATGACTGTTATGCCTATTGAAAGAACCATTCTTTGTGAATTTAGATTCATCTGTCCAAATTATACAGTCCAAAAAGTTTCCATTCTCTTGAAATCGAATCATCATAGCTTCGCAGAACTCTGTTCTCTTGACGAAATCAGTTTCCTTCAAATGCTGTACCCTATTGAATTTATATGGGTGCATTTTATGTTTTTTTAATATTCTCCAAACACTCGATTGAGATAATCCCAGAGCAATCTCGGCATCTTTGAGAGAATTTTGAGGATTCACACGAAAATATGCAAGAACTGTAATTTCGTTGTTCTCATCTTCTACTACACTTTTTTCTCTGTGTATAGTTTTCTTAACGAAAGATCCGACATTTCTCAAGTTTGTCATGTTTCTGTTAATAGTATCTCTCGTTGGTCTGGGTCGGTCAGGAAACCTCTCAATGAACAGTCGAATCGTTCTATCTACAACTTTATAACATTCTCCATGAAGTAGAATGAGATTTAAATAATCTTCATTGGTAAAATTAGGCATAGTGATCGAATTTATAATTTAATACGAATTATCACCAAATTAATAGTAAACACAAAATACTACTGAATAAAGAGGAATTTGGCAGATGTAATTAATGATATCTATCATTTAAAAAAAAAGAATGTAAAAAATGGTAAGTTTTTGCATATGGTTCATAAGGAATTATTTATTTATCACTGGAGAGAAATGCGATGGCCGATTAGTTGAAATAATTAGTTTAAAAAATTAGTTTCCGATACAAATTCGAATCCAAATTCGCCATCTATTTAGGAACAACCTGTAACTTTTTTCTCTTGAATATTAGGGTAGTAAAATCTAAAACATGGTTTAAGTAACAGTTCCTGAAAATTTCATCTTTTTGGCGTGAAGGGAAAAGAAATAGCTGAAAATTCAAGACGAAAAACAGTTTTTTGTGAATAACTCAGAAAATATCCACTTTAGGGCAAGGGTGTGATGCATACACTCACATTATTTTTTAACGTAGATTCAATATCTGCCATAAAAAAATTTAGAAAGCACTGACGTGAGGTCAGTTGGCTTAGGCGCACTTTGAAAGCGATTTTTTCACCCCCTGTATCACGAATCGCGATTTCGATTTTCAAAGTGAATACACCAATCTTACATCTTGAAAAATCCCAAAAATGAAAATTTTCCATCCAAAAACCTCGAAGTTATTCTTGTTTCAGCGGAGCTCTATTTTCGATTTTTTTTTTCGAATTTTCCCGCTCAGAGAGAATTTTCCAACCAAAACTGAAAAATGTTACATCAAAATAACTTGAAAATTTCTAAGGAATCTATTTCTGCAATCAAAAAATGGTGTTGTAATTTGAAAAACGGAAGTTGACGTCATTTCCGGAAAAACCGGAGGTGCTCATGCCTTGAAAATATTTTAGATTTCATCAGCATCGTGAAATACTTATAAGTGCTGAATTTCATGAAAATACGTTCTGTAGTTTCCCGTATAAATATGGGTGAGGTTCCTCGTGAAAGACCCTGTATATCTATAAATTTGCGGAAGGTTTTAAACATACTATATCAAACACACTATTAGATCAAACACACCTACTCTTTATTCTAAGGTCTTCAAGTTGATTCATCAGCAACTCGTAAAACTATCAGAATTTATATAAAATAGGCAGTTACGAAAAACATCCTAACATTTCATGTAGGCTTGAACATTTCCGAAGAATTTCTTATTCCACATTAATCCTCCCAAAATGACTCGTTACCAAGATGCTCTATGTTAAA
Source organism: Micraspis discolor (assembly GCA_030674115.1). NCBI lineage: Eukaryota > Metazoa > Arthropoda > Insecta > Coleoptera > Coccinellidae > Micraspis > Micraspis discolor. The sequence continues at coordinate 433,385 of JARTUT010002202.1, forward strand.
TGATTTGAAAAAAATTAAGCAAATTGCTCTTTTTCCTTTATCAACTTTTTAAAAAATAATGATCAAAAGCGCTAATTTATCTTTAGTTGTGTTATGGAAATATACCAATTTTTTAGATTTTATGTCAAATCCTTTCACCAAAATAATAGTATCTTCCACACGAAAAATTCGAATTCTCCTATAACGTTTTTAAGATCAAGATGACTACCGAAGACGCGTACTGTCGTGAATAAATGGAGATGCATCGCTTTCTTGTAGATTGCTCCGATTCGAGTAATGTTGAGTCCAGTTGTGAATTATAATTTTATATGTCCAGGTTGATTTCTGATTTGAACTAAATAAACATTTTTAAAATCTGCATTTAACGATTTTATGTCATTCATATATAAGGTTTCCAGTTGAAGAAAACGTATCAGTTAGTAAGTAAATAATCCTATTTTCCAATTTATCATTGAAAATTTCAAGTTAATGAAAAAAATCAGAAGATGCTCTCTCTAATCTATGGAATAGTGTAAAGACTTTTGGCATCGCTGATCATAAGAGCAGTGGGGATGATGAAGTTCCAACCACTTTGATTAAATTCTGCACACAAGAAATTATTTCACCACTTACTTACGCTATTTGTGCATCGTTCAGAGCAGGCGTTTTTCCAGACAAGCTGAATTTAGCCACTATTAAACCTCTACACAAAAAAGGAAGTGTGAAAGAAATACAGAATTATAGTCCAATAAGCCTACTGCCAAGTTTTCCCAAAGTATTAGAAAAATGCAAGGACAACAGACTCATGTGTAATATGATATGTCTAGCGATGCTGGATAATGGGTCTTGATAAGCAAAAGACCATATGTAGTCGAAATTCCCAGACATTCCAGACAGTAATAAACCTCTCAAAAATATCACCCCAATAATCATAAAACCTAAGATTTGAAACAAAATTTATTGATCCGCTACATGGAATTCTTGATGGATGTACGACGTAATGAAATTTGAGAATTAGCTAGAGGAGTTCGACATATGATACATTTACGTGACCCTCACGACCTTAGATTAATTTCACGATGGGAAAAAGGTGGATCTGTAGTAAAAAATTAAAATTAAATCAGTGGACCAATCAGAGGTTTATATCGAGAGACTCAATTGACTAAAGCCAATGAAACTTAGATTTCGAAGTCGTTGGGGTAAATTTCGAACTATCGAAAAAAAGAGCATCAATTAAGAGAAATTAGGGAATTCCGGATTATGTTCGATAACGCCCACGGATAAAGGGATATTAGGAAAAATTAGGGAATGGAAAGTCAGTTCAACGTGATCCGTAACCAGGAAAACACTTAAAAATAAAAGTATAGAAGAAATCAGTCTGTTAAATTCTAGGAAAATAGTTATTATGTTGTAATTGAGTGAGTTCAAAATTTCGGTAGTGAAGTTCCATCCTTTCCGTGTTAAAAGTCCAAACAAAAAGGTCAGATATAAACTTTATAAACAGTCAAAAGTCCATAGTCCGAAACCTCCAATAATATTTTGTCAGAAATTGTTTTAATTATTTTTTGTGCTTGCAAAAATTGTCATTTCGTTTTTTTGTGTGCTTCAAATAAATAAGTTTTTGTTATTCAGGAATTTTATTGAGTTCCCTAATCTTACAGAACTGAAGACTAGTCCTTTCTAGCGACGAGCCGAGCCCTGAAGATTTCTCCCGTCAGGAGAAACTCTTAATAAACAATTTTTTTTTTAATTTTCAATTTTTCTTTTGAACACATCTTCGTCGGTAGAAAGCCGCTCTTCTACTGGGACGTTGGAAAGAGGTGTTCATTACACATGGAGTATTTTTTGAGCAATGACCTGCTATGTATGGGTCAGCATGCATACATAAAAAGAAGAGAAACCTACTGCCCTATATGAGTTCATAGAGGCAATATTACAAGCTTTGGACAGTGGACACTATGCGATGGGATTGTTCCTAGATCTGTCAAAAGCCTATGATTGTGTAAATCACCAACTCCTTTTAAAGAAACTCGAGCTGTATGGAATAACTGGTACCACTTTGTCCTGGCTGCAGTCCTACCTATCAAGAAGATTGCAACAAACTGTAATCACAAAGGAGGGTGTATCAGGAAAGTCCAGAAGAGAGATTGTTAAAACGGGCATTCCGCAGGGTAGCATTCTTGGCCCTATACTGTTTATTATATTCATTAATGATGCACCTCAATGTATTAATCGTCTGGGCTGCTTCCTTACTGTTTACGCCGATGACAAGAACTTCCAATTTGCAGCTCATAATTTGGAAACTTTGCTCGATCAATCAAAATCTATTTTTAAAGCATTATCAGACTGAATCTCACATGAAGGGCTAATATTGAATGAAAACAAAACCAACTGTTTAATCTATAATATAAAAATGAATCGCAAAATGTGTTGGTAAGCGCATAACTCAACAACGCCTTGACCAATTTGGACAAATCTTTTTTTTAAATGTTCGTTGAAGTTCAAGGATGGTTTTTACGGCGAGAAAAATTAGAATTATTGCTGGAAAAACCCTAAAAATAGCCCTTTCTTTTTCCCATACAAATGATTTGTAACTAAAACGTAGTCAATTTGAGCTTTATTGCTATGGTATAAAGTTCATATTAAATTACAAGCACTCACTGTTGTCTAAGCAATGTAGGTATGTTCAATATGCAAAGCAATGAAACTCCAACCTGCAACGTTTTGAAGAACTCTGCAATGGCAAAGGTTTTGCAGCAATGTAAATTGATTGTTTGGGATGAATGCACGATGGCACATAAAAAATCTTTGGAGGCTTTAGACAGAACCTTAAAAGATCTACGGAGCAATAATAACCGATTTGGTGGTGCAATGATTTTATTAGCAGGAGATTTTCGTCAAACATTGCCAGTGATTCCACGATCAACGCCAGCTGATGAACTCAATGCATGTCTAAAGTCCTCCTATTTGTGGAAACATGTCAAAGTACTTCATTTAAGCAAGAATATGCGTGTCGAGTTGCAAAATGGCCAATCTGGAAACATATTCTCTAAAAAACTCATTGACATTGGTAATGGCAAATTTCCTATAGACATGTTGACTGGCTGCATTAATTTTCCTCAAAGTTTTTGTCAGTTAACTCGATCAAAAGATGAACTTATTCAGAAGATGTTTCCAGATGTTTCTCAAAATTACAGAAACCATGATTGGTTGAGCGAACGAGCTATACTGGCTGCAAAAAACATAGATGTAAATGAATTAAATTTCAAAATTCAAGAACAAATTACAGGCGAATTGAGGATATATAAATCAGTTGATTCGGCTACTGATCAAGATGATGTAATCAACTATCCATCGGAATTTTTAAACTCGCTGGATTTGCCATGATTGCCACCTCACAATCTTCAATTAAAGGTTGGATCGGTGGTTATAATGTTGAGAAATATCAACCAACCGCGTCTTTGCAACGGTACACGGTTAGCGATAAAAAAATTACTAAACAATGTGATAGAAGCAACTATACTCAAAGGAAAGTATAAAGGAGAAGATGTTCTCATACCGCGCATCCCAATGATTCCGACTGATGTGCCATTTGAGTTTAAACGACTACAGTTTCCAGTGCGGCTTGCTTTTGCTATGACTATAAACAAGTCCCAGGGGCAATCATTAAGTGTTCGTGGTATTAATCTAGAAAACCCATGTTTCTCACATGGTCAATTGTAAGTTGCCTGTTCCCGTGTTGGAAAACCATCAGATTTGTTTATTTATGCGCCAGGTAATCAAACAAAAAACATCGTATACCACAAAGCACTACAATGATAATAATAATAATTATGATTCACATGATTAACAATAAAGCGATTACTTACTTTCAAATCCTTATATATGTTTTATTTAATTATTTTTTATTCACAACGCCCTATCACCAGGGTGACGGTTCTGTTCAGGAGAATTTTTTAAAATACGTAGGCAACAAAACTGCCACATTACAAATATTTTCGACAGGACGAAGTCTGTCGGGTCAGCTAGTATTTAAAACAAATAGGACTAGGCTGGAGTATCCAGACAATGTGACACTGGGGAAATCACAAATTGCAGTAGAAACTGAAACTAAACTTTTGGGATTGACTGTGGATTTATTTCTGTCATGGGAAGGCCACATAGATAAAGTTTGTAGAAGTTTAAACCTAGTCTGTTTTAGTTTAAGAATACTTTCACAGTACCTGAATAAAAGTGGTCTGAGGACAATTTACTTCGCGAACTTTGAGTCAATCATAAGACATGGCTTGTTTATTTATGGCAGTGTAAGGATCATTGAGAGGGTTACCATAGTTCAAAAGAATAATGTACAGACTCGGTTCGAGAACATCTTGCAGAGGTCTCTTTGAGAGGAATAAAATATTAACTGTTGCTGCATTACATATTAAAGAATGTATAATGTTTCTCTTCAAGAATACAGAGTATTTTGAAGCAAATTTACCATGTCATCTGTATAATAACAGATATACGGACTACATCTATCCCATTCACAGATTGTCCATTACTGAAAAAGAACCAAAATATTCTTGTACGAAGTATTTTAACAGGCTACCGCAAAGAATAAAACAAATACGTAACCAAAAATGTTTCAAAAAAGAACTACACAAACTGTTACTTGGCATTGAACCTTATTCAATCGATGAATTTTTGTCTGCAAACATGAAGTCAAATTAATTTTATTTAATTTTCTTTTTATTTTGTACTCTAGGACATATATTTCGTTCTGATTATGTATTTATTTAATACTAGCTGACCCGACAGACTTCGTCCTGTCAAAAAGATTTTTAATGTGGCAGTTTTTGTGCCTACGTATTTTAAAATATTCTCCTGAACAGAACCGTCACCCTGGTGATAGGGCGTTGTGAATAAAAAATAATTAAATAAAACATATATAAGGATTTAAAAGTAAGTAATCGCTTATTTGTTAATCATGTGAATCATAATTATTATTATTATCATTGTAGTGCTTTGTGGTATACGATGTTTTTTGTTTGATTACCTGGCGCATAGATAAACAAATCTGATAGTTTTCCAACACGGGAACAGGCAACATACAATTGACCATGTGAGAAACATGGGTTTTCTAGATTAATACCACAAACACTTAATGATTGCCCCTGGGACTTGTTTATAGTCATAGCAAAAGCAAGCCGCACTGTAAACTGTAGTCCTTTAAACTAAAATGGCACATCAGTCGGAATCATTGGGATGCGCGGTATGAGAACATCTTCTCCTTTATACTTTCCTTTGAGTATAGTTGCTTCTATCACATTGTTTAGTAATTTTTTTATCGCTAACCGTGTACCGTTGCAAAGACGCGGTTGGTTGATATTTAGCAACATTATAACCACCGATCCAACCTTTAATTGAAGATTGTGAGGTGGCAATCCTGGCAAATCCAGCGAGTTTAAAAATTCCGGTGGATAGTTGACTACATCATTTTGATTAGTAGCCGAATCAACTGATTTATATATCCTCAATTCGCCTGTAATTTGTTCTTGAATATTGAAATTTAATTCATTTACATCTATGTTTTTTGCAGCCAGTATAGCTCGTTCGCTCAACCAATCATGGTTTCTGTAATTTTGAGAAACATCTGGAAACATCTTCTGAATAAGTTCATCTTTTGATCGAGTTAACTGACAAAAACTTTGAGGAAAATTAATGCAGCCAGTCAACATGTCTATAGGAAATTTGCCATTACCAATGTCAATGAGTTTTTTAGAGAATATGTTTCCAGATTGGCCATTTTGCAACTCGACACGCATATTCTTGCTTAAATGAAGTACTTTGACATGTTTCCACAAATAGGAGGACTTTAGACATGCATTGAGTTCATCAGCTGAGCGTTGTCATCGTGGAATCACTGGCAATGTTTGTTTGACGAAAAAATCTCAATGCTAATAAAATCATTGCACCACCACAAAAACTTTAGGTTATTATTGCTCCGTAGATCTTTAAGCACCACCAAATCGGTTGTCTAAAGTTCTGTCTAAAGCCTCCAAAGATTTTTTATGTGCCATCGTGCATTCATCCCAAACAATCAATTTACATTGCTGCAAAACCTTTGCCATTGCAGAGTTCTTCGAAACGTTGCAGGTTGGAGTTTCATTGCTTTGCATATTTAATGGCAATTTTAGTGCTGAATGGGCTGTTCGACTACCTTCAAGCAAAGTTGCTGCGATTCCCGACGAAGCGAGTGCAAGTGCAATTTTATTTTGTGAGCGAATTGTTGCTAATATTAATGAAATCAAAAAAGTTTTTCCTGTACCACCAGGTGCATCTAAGAAGTAAATCCCTCCGGTTTCATCATTCGTTACTTTCATAAGAGTTTCAAATACATACTTTTGTTGTTCATTTAACAGTGGAAGATTTGTTTGAATTAATTCTTTCAAAGCGTTGAGATCATACAGTTTTTCTCGATGCAACTCTTGGTTAAAAGCGTCATGCATTGGACGATTGGGCGCGGTCAGGCCTAATTGAATTAATAGTTTGTTTGACATTATCAAGCACATGTCCTCAATTGAAATCAATGCTTCATTGTAAATTTCTTCACTGATTTGTATATTTGGATTTCCCATTCTATTCCGTATTTGATACAAAATATCATCACACATATAATCTTTGTACTTGATCCAGAAATCAATTGGGTTTGATGGAAAGCATGTAGATATGATTATAGAAAACAATGTTCGTATTTGATGAGCGTGTGATGATATTACAGCATCATTGAGAGTTTGATCCCAATGAGCGTCATTTTCAAGCAATTGCAAACGTTGACAGGCTTCTCTGTAGGATCCACACAATTCACCATCAACAGTTCGTTACTGTTGGATTGATGTTGGGCCACGTACATTGACTAATAGCAGTCGTAAATAAAAGCATTCATCATTGCTTGGATGTACTGAATAAATTCGGCCAATCGCATCGGTGGAATATACATCTGTATATCCTGGAACTAGTTTTCCTTGTTTCCGTCGTTTAAATCTCCTTGAGGATTGATTCCAGGTATAATATTTTGGCATTTCAGAATATAGCAATGTTTGTGCGAAATCATCGTTTTGGCATGTCTCAAAAAAACTGGTTAATGTAGTAGATGGTGGCTGAGCAGCTCTTTGTACTGCGTTCTGTGCTGTAAAATACACTCTTTGTCCATTTTCCAAATGCACAGCTAAGTGAACAACAGAAGGGTGTCTCTCATGAATAGGAAAAGAAAATATTCGCCAAACTGCTTCATTACTACTGACATAGCTGCCCATTTGGTATTGGCTAACTTCATCATTGGAATTCTCTGCACCAATTCCAATCACAGCCATATCACTCCCTTTTTTTACATATTTGCAAATGTATTTAATAGATTTCACTGAATGCCAAGATTCAACATAGATGTGTGCTTTGAATGTCTTTGATAAAATAGGTGAATATGGAACAATCCAACAATTATCTATTTCAATATCTTGTTGATTTAATTTGACAATTGTTGATTTTCCATTGTCTGCTGTCGATCTGCGACGATACAATGGATAACCGTCATTAGCAGTAATTGTTTCCGATATTAATGTCCGTGGATATCGTTTTGAACATTTACCATCCATCATACACGGTGAATTTTGATTAAGAGTTCCACAGGGACCATATATCATGTTTTTGATAACTACCGCATGCAATCCAGGATCTACTTGTACATTAGGGATTTCAGCTGATATCACTGCATCAACTTCATTTGGCATTATTTTTTCAACCAACCAAATCAAAATGTGTGCATGTGGCAATCTTCGTTTCTTTCGGAACGCGACATTAAACTCCTCCAACTATGTATTCTGTGCTCCAACGCACACACGCACATTGTTTTGATAGATATGATCTTTGAAGTTAGGAACACACCTACATTGCTTAGACAACAGTGAGTGCTTGTAATTTAATATGAACTTTATACCATAGCAATAAAGCTCAAATTGACTATGTTTTAGTTACAAATCATTTGTATGGGAAAAAGAAAAGGGCTATTTTTAGGGTTTTTCCAGCAATGATTCTAATTTTTCTCGCCGTAAAAACCATCCTTGAACTTCAACGAACATTTTAAAAAAAGATTTGGCCAAATTGGTCCAGGCGTTGTTGAGTTATGCGATATTATTATTATTATTATACCAACACATTTTGCGATTCATTTTTATATTATATTATAGATGTAAGATTCTCGAAACAGATATTATTATTATTAAGACATGACACTCTTGACAAAGATGTTGAAGGAAAGTTGGCTGAAAACTCCTAACCAATGAGTCATTGGAAGTTCATAGCATAGACGGTTTGTGTTTGCTAGGTAGAACAAAGGAAAAACTCAATATCCTCTCTCCTGTTATTTCTATGCAAAATACAATGGAATTTATAAATTGGACATGCAAGATAAAACAGATAGAAATCCGGATTCATTTGAATGTTGAGGTTTATAAAAACTCGAGGAACTCTCTGGATTTCAATAATAAAATTGGGGATAGAAAACTTACATATGTAAATGTTTCAAGATCTTCTCAATGGAATCGACTGTTATACAGTTACATTTATCAGAGTTTGGTAGATACAGGGAGAATTCTTTGGCATCATCCACTTGTTCATCTAATCTTTGTTTTAACTGAAAAAAATTGATATGAAACTTTAAAACTCAAGGAAAATATCGAAAGATTACCAATTCCAAATATCTAACTGCCGTTTCGTAGTTTTTCTCTTTACGTGCAATATAAGATCTCAGCCAAATAATTCTCGAAAATATTGATAAATATTCTTCTGCCCAGTTCATTTCCCAAAACGCCACTGCCGATTCCACAAATTGGATCTGTCCTATATGAAGCGATCCGTTATTCCTAAAAAATTAGTTTTGTGACAACAATAATGAAAAAAAAACCAAAACTTACTTTGGAGAACTGAACAAAACAAGTTCAGAATAGAGCAGGTTTGACAGAGTTTCCGTTCTTACATCCTCAAATTTGTTCTCTGGATCATAAATATTTGGTAGCTGATAAAATTCACTGGAATTTTAAAAAAAAAATTACTTGCAAAAATGAGTAGTAATTATAGTTGAACTTCTGAAATGATAAACACTTACCTATATATTTCGTGTATATATACAAAGTGAGAGATTAGCTCTTTAGGCCATTTCTGCTTCCATAATTTTGACATTTCCTTTACATATTCCCTGACTAGTATTGTTACATCGCAGTCCTCTTTAACATTATTCCATAGTTCTAAAACGTCCTCTTTTTCCTTCACTGTTCCAAAATATGGTTCACTTAAATTTGAATTTAATATTGAAATATACAATTTTAATGAAGAGGATGTTGATATATATATACAGGGTGTCTCAAGTTCGAGTGCCTATTAGACGTTTCTGGAGAACTAGACATATTTGAAATCTGAAAATTGGGATTATGATATTGTTCGAAGTTCGCTACAGAGCTAAAATATTTTCGAAGCCCAAAAACTTCCGGTTATACAGGGAGTGAAAATAAATTCGACGAAAAAATTTTTTTTCAAGTTTTCAATTCCTGGTATGAACGAGTATTCAATAGTGAATACATTTCTATTAAAACCATAGTATTAAATCGAATAGTTTTCGAAATATCAACAAAAAACTGGAAAAAAAGTCAAATATGTTCAGTCAGTAATATGTTCATTGTTCTTGTTTTAAATATCCTGAGCGTAAACCGTTTTTACAACATCGAAGAGGAAGGATGTGAAAAGGTCATGCATCTTTTGGATTTCAAAAATATCATCACAGGGTGTTTCAAATTTTCTGTTGAAAATTGTGATCTTAAATTGGCCATAACTTCTGTTTTTCAAATTAGAACCCTATTTTTTTATGATTGTGTTGGATTCTGCGGTCAAAAATAATGATAGTTTTCTCATTTGATTATGCTCCTAAATTCAATAATTTCTGGGTTATTTGAGATTTTCTGGATTTATGGTGTACGTAGAGTCAAATTGATTGCATCTAAAATAATTCAATGGATATTCTTTCGAAACCATGGGAACACTCTGTACCCATAGAAGATAAATTATCTGTTAATAATTCACAAGTGTCAGGTGTTATTGTTATTCGTTATTTTCATTTCTCGATTTAACAAAATGAACCGTTATTCTAATTACGATATTCTGGATCTATTTTATATACATGCTGAATGTGACAGAATTATTAGTAGAACCTGCCCAGCCTTTAACGAGAAGTATCCCCATTTACCTTCCATGACGGAGATTCCCCATTTATCTTCCATGACGGAGAAGATCTTTAGAAAATATGTTTCAAACTTCCAAAGTTTTGGATGTGTGAGAGCCCCTAAAGAATACAAAAGAAGGGTAGTTGATGATGAGGAAAATGAAATTAGTGTTTTGACTCATTTCGGAGCGAATGAAAATGCATCTATTCGAAGTGCAGCTCATGAAATCGATTTAGACAGAAATTCAGTGCACCGAATTTTGAAAACACACAACATGCATGACTACAAATATAGGAAATTTCATGCATTAGAACCAGGTGACTACATAAAAAGGTTAAATTTTTGTAGAGGAATATTAGAAAAACTTTAAAATTATGAAAATTTTTTGAAAAAGATGATTTGGACAGACGAAGCAAGATTCAATAATGAAGGACTATTTAGTAAAAAGAATTGCCACACTTGGAGAAGTGAAATTCCTCATAGAAAAAGACAAAGAAACCCCCAGAACAAATTTAGTTTTAATGTGTTTGCTCTTTTGATGAACAATAAAGCGCGGTACTACATTTATGAAGAAAGTTTAAATACAGAAAAATTTTTGGAAATCCTGAGAAATTTTGTTTCTGAGTTTTTGGATGAACTGCTGTTGAGTATGTCGACTACCTCATGTTATCAATTGGATGGGGCTCCGGCACATAGTTCGCACGAGGTGTCTGAAGAACTGAATGACAATGTTTGGTAATCGGTGGATCGGACGCCGTTCTTCACTATTTTGGTCCCCAGGATCTCCCAATCTTACTCCCTTAGATTTTTATTTATGGGGTAAAATAAAAAACATAATCTATGAATCTCCTATTGAAAGCAAAGAAGATTTGATACGGCGTGTGGAGGATGCTTTCCACTCTCTAAAGGGGGAGGAAATTGAGCGAGCGACTAACCAAGGTGTTTCAAGACGTATTCGAAAGTGTGTGGAACAAAATGGTTACCATATTGAGACTCTTACCTGATCATTTATTTTGTTAATTTGAGTTTTGAAACCTATTTTTATTTTTATTATCATAATTTATTTATAATCATAATTCGGTGTACTGAAGTAGCGAATCTATTTAATGTGTTTCCTTTTGAAGAGATGAATTCTCATTCGCTTCGAAATAAGTCGAAATACTAATTTCATCAACTGCCCTTTTTTTGTATTCTTTAGGGGCTCTTACATCCCAAAATTTGGAAAGTTTGAAACATCTTTTCAGAAATTGTAAAAAAATGATACTTCTCATTGGAAAAAATGGGGATACTTCTCATTGGATACTCAACATTTTGTGTCATCCACCATTTTTGAAATAAACAATACCAACATTAAGAGAATTTGAATATGTATATGCGTATACAATTGAAAAAATACAATATAAGAAATAAATCCAAAATGTCATTATTAGAATAGCAACAATTCATTTTGTGAAATCAAAATATTTCATAACGACTAACAATAAGACCTGTCTGACACTTTTGAATTATAAATGGGATGATTTATCTTTATGCTGACAGAATATCCTTATGAATTTGACTCTAAGTACTACATAAATCCAGAAAATCTCAAATAACTCAGAAACTATTGAATTTAGGAGCATAATCATGTGAGAAAACTCATTATTTTTGACCGCAGAATCCTACACAATTATAAAAAAATAGGGTTCTAATTTGAAAAACAGAAGTTATGGCCAATTTAAGATCACAATTTTCAACACAAAATCTGAAACACCCTGTAATGATATTTTCGAAATCCAAAAGATGTATGACCTTTTCACATCCTTCCTCTCCGATGTTGTAAAAACGGTTTACGCTCAAGATATTTAAAATAAGAATAATGAACATATTACTGACTGAACATATTTGACTTTTTTTCCAGTTTTTTCGGATATTTTCGGATACCAGGAATAGAAAACTTGAAAAAAAATTTTTTCGTCGCTCACTCCCTGTATAACCGGAAGTTTTAGGGCTTAGAAACTATTTTAGCTCTGTAGAGAACTTTGAACAATATCATAATCTCAATTTTCAGATTTCAAATATGTCTAGTTCTCCAGAAACGTCTAATAGGCACTCGAACTTGAGACACCCTGTATATATACCTAAACTTTCACTGGCAAGGAGATAAAGTAGCATGGAATAATTTAGGCCACTGTTTTTCTCAACAAAAAAATTATATCAGGAAAAAATTACCAACATGAATGAATCAAAATACTCTATTGGAAAAAATTTAAGAATCAAAACAGAATTTGAAATTTTTCGGAGATTTTCAATGGTTTACAAAAATTAAAAAAAAAATTGTAGCTTCAAGGGCCTAGTTTTTGGATTAGAACTTAAAAATTTTGTAGCGTCAGTGGTATTTGAGTAATCTAGAAATATCAGCCACAAAGAAAATTACAATTTTTTTTGTCGACAAGCGTGGAAAAATGAGATCAGGTATCTTGTTTATTCGGCTCTAATTGCTTTTTTTTAAAAACCTTGGTACGTCTTTTTCTCGCCGAGATATCAGGAAAAAGGATTGCATAAATGTCTAGCCAGAACTTATTCAAAAAAATTTTGTCACATGAATTCAAAGATGCAACTCATAATCTTTAACAAAAGTAGAAAATATTATATATATATATAATATTATATTATATACCGCGGGACTGAAGTAGTACATTTAATCCTGAAGGTTTATGGCCCGACCGCAGGGAGGGCCATAATTTACCTGAAGGATTAAATGTACTTCAGTCGCAAGGTATATACGATACTTCCGGTATGATTTTATTAATTATTTCAATAATTTCAATCAGTTTTTTCTCTCTTCAACTCATTTAATAAACTGTCTTTAAAATAAGTTACCATAGTAACATTGCGTTGTGACAATTATAATTTAGAAACATTGTCATTACTAGTGTCATTGTAAAGAAACATTGTTATTGATAATTATTGGTATCATGAGTGAAGAAGGTGTATCTGATATTGATAAAAGAGCAGCCGAAGTAAGTGAAGAATTTTTACCACCGAAATCTAGAAAACTATACGAGCAGCAGTACGATACTTTTAAAAAGTAGTGCCGCTTAAAAAATGTGACACAACCTACTGAAAATGCGCTGTTAATCTACTTCAATGATAAATCAAAAGCGGTTTGTGCCTCAACTCTCTGGGCACATTACTCAATGCTGAAATCGGTTATTAACATTAGAGAACACATTGATATAAGTAAATTTCCAAAATTATTAGTTTTTTTGAAGAGAAGAAATGAGGGATTTAAGCCAAAGAAGTCAAGAATTCTTACGTCTGAGCAGGTAGATCAGTTCTTATGGGAGGCTCCGGATGATAAATATTTAATGCTTAAGGTGAATTTGGAAAAGAGATGTTTCTATAAATCAATTTTTTCAGAAGAAATCTATTTTTGTAGGTTGCACTTATTTTGGGCGTTGTGGGAGCTTGTCGTGGAAAAGAGTTGGTTGATTTAGAAATCGACGATGTGAGAGATTTGGGCGATTCCTTCCTAATTGCGATTACAAACACCAAAAATAAAATTGACCGAAATTTTGTGATGAAAAATTCAGAAAACAGTGCCATCAGTTTTGTGGCGATATTTCGAAAATATGTGGCATTGCGAAAGACAGGGACACCTCATTCAAAATTTTTTGTTCAATACATCAACAAAGAATGTACTACGCGAGTAGTATGAAAAAACATGTTTGGTACATTTCCACGGCAAATAGCAGCTTTCTTGAAATTAGAAAATGCGACGTCTTTACGGGACATTGTTTTAGATGCACATCTGCGTCTTTGTTAGCTGATTCGGGAGCAACAATAGCAACAGTGCTGAAGAGACATGGAGGATGGAAATCCTCCAACGTGGCCGAGGGACATATTGAATCGTCTATTGAAAATAAACAAAAAATTTCAGATGAAATATTTGGTCAAGTCGCCGATTCGTCCACTATAGTTATGCTACAGTCCTCATTCTCGCTTCTTGTTTCCGCAGGATCTTCGAAACAAACACCAGTTCAATATGATAAGGACCTATCTGTTACTCGTCAGTTACCTGCTGCATTAACCCAGGAAAGACTGGTCAATATGACGAACTGTCACAATATTAATTTGAATATTAACGTTAATTACCATTCTAATTAATTGTATTTTTCAATAAAATATCCCTTAAATTCGTTTGTGATTTAATCGTTCCGGGAGTTTCGTCAATATTTAATCCCGGAGTGATTAAATGTGACACTTTAGTACCTGTCACAAGGGACTGAAGTTGTCACCTTAGGCCCGGAAGTACGAAAAAATATTTATATATATATTTCGCTACATTTTTACTGTAGCCTTAACTCAAATTTTCAAAAATGACTGGGTTTATTCATTTACCTCTTAGTAGGGTTTTTGTGAGCATATTGAACTTTAAATCACACTTAACATTATGATTTCCTCAATATTTAAGATCTACTGCTTTATTTTCCAAAAAACCCAAATAGCCCTTATTTTTTGAATTTTTAAATTCATGTGATGAAAGCAAAAATTTTTTTTCCAAAAAGCAATGGCCAGGTGTTAAAGTGTACGTGGTAAGACGAAAATTTGGAATTTTTTTCAAACTTTAATTTTTCCAGTACTGTATTAGTCACAATATATGAATATACTACCTTGTTGAGAATGAATGAGCTTGCAGAATATCATCATCCGAAAAAGTATGCTTTCCCTCAACCGTATGACTTGATTCATCTTGAAAATAAGCATCCACTATTTTATTTCGTCTGAAAAAAAATCACAATTGAACGTTTTTTTTTTTTCAGAAATCAATGGTTGCAGTTGAGATAGGATGAAGATAAATGTTAGTGTTCTGTGTAAAATCCACTCTTAATATAACGTTTGAATTACTAAGTTCTTATTAAATAACTTAATAATATGTTAACAAAAGATATTAATTAACTAAAAAGAAATAATTTCCATATGTTTATACATTTTTCATAAACAAATGGAATATTTCAATCTATTGAATATTTGCTTCTACAATCTCTGCCATTAATAATGTTTGAGGAGAAAAAAATTGTCTCAATAATAATTTTCATTTGGTAAAACGTTTTTTTTCCATATTTCTATAGTTAATTTTTAGTTGTGAAATCTTTTTTTTGTAAATTATAACTAGCAGTTCTCTACTCTAATTATTAACTTCTGATTATTTATTTCAAAAAGTAAATGAAAAAAATTGCCTCCAATTGCAATAACCGAAATTGAAAACATAAGAGGAACAAGAGATACAAAATTAGTTAGAAAAAAAATTCCATCAGCAACAAATATGACCTGAATATTATATGAAAGTTATAGTTGTTTTCAAGTCAACAAAGAGATCAGCTGTAGCAACTTCAGTACTACGTATATTTCCTAACTTTAATAAGAATCTAAATAAATCTTTCTTGGTACAGGGAAGTTTTTGTAATTTTTAAAGTATAAGAAAACGTTTGAATTTAGGATGAGTACTTAAAACAATAAAATATTTTGAGCAAACCTTACAATAAATTAGATGGCAATATCTGGTTCAAACAGTCCTCCACAGTGTAAAATTTATCAGGTCTTGTTTTCCTAACATGTTTCCGTTTACTATGCCATCCCCAAACTCTTAAATCTGACAGTAAGTCTCTTTTCCTTTTCAAATTTTTTGATTTTGATTTGTCGCTCCTGTCATCCTGATCTTCCGTATCATGTTCAGTATGTTGTTCCTAGAAATTGATCGTTAGATTACATTTTTATGTACCATTAAGAAGAAGTTACTTCATCAACGTCTGTCTGTACAGGTGTAATGTTATCTTCACTGTTCTGAGAGAGTCTTCTTTTCAACTCTTGCTCTACTTTATCTTCTAAAACATTAATTTCAGGAATTACAGCTTCATCTGTTCTGATCAAAAGCTTTTCCTTATCCTTATTTGAAACATCCCCAGCATGACTCATACATTTGTCAAGGTCCACAAAAGTTAAAAAGCTCTAAAATGAAAAGAAAATTCCTAAAATTCAGAATAGGTACAATCTAAATTTATGCCAACATTACTACTTCAGTTCCCAACTGAATAAGCTGGCGAACACATGTGTATCGGCTGCGATAAATTCGTGAATATAAATTGTTATAAAGTGAAAATCAAAGTAAAATCGAAAAATCAACATTTCTGAAAACAAAACCTATGACGCCGCCGAATTCGAGGCATTCTTAACAGAAATGTCTAGAATAAGCGACGAAATTACCCAAGACACGTCAACTGCAGAAGACGAATCTCATCCTAAATTCCAAACAGTGCAAGGGAGGAAACGTAAAAAG
The DNA here is from genome assembly GCA_030674115.1 of Micraspis discolor. NCBI lineage: Eukaryota > Metazoa > Arthropoda > Insecta > Coleoptera > Coccinellidae > Micraspis > Micraspis discolor. The sequence goes on from JARTUT010002202.1 coordinate 449,933, forward strand.
AGAGGAATGAAACCAAAACTTCCAAAAAAAAAAGAAGAGAAAGCATCACCGAAAATTACGCGAGAACAACCTAGTTTGGATCGGAATACATTCGAAAAACCCACCACTGAAAACACAAGTGAACAAAGTACACAATCTCAAAACATAAACACTGATAAGGACGCAAGTAATAATAAAACATCTGCAATGCGGACGACAATGAAAAAAAGATACGAGAATTTATACCACATAAATACAATACCCAACACAAATAGAATACAAATCGCGAATATTTGGATGGAAATATTTCCAAACAGCACAGATATAATAACAACTATAAGACAAGGATTTCTGATCAAATCTGACAATACAAAGGAGAATTTGTGTAAAGCCCTGGAACACCTTAAAAAAGAAGGACTCGTATTAAAATATTCAGAAACAATGGAAAACAGAGCAAATACCCCAATCAAGAAATTGTCTGAATCATACTCTGCCGTCATTTCGCATGTGGAGATAGAAATTCAAGAACAAGAAATTGAAACATTTTTGAGGCACTTGGAAATTAAATTCAGATACTGCAAAAGAATCATTTCAAAAAAAAAAACAAATCAGCCCTCACTGTTTATCAGAATCATAACAGGAGACATAGCTTCATATGAAAGACTGATTAACGAAGGGGTCTTCTACAAATGCAGGCACTGCATGGTTAAGCCCAGTTATCCACCAGATCCGATTCCCATACCATGTTCAAAATGTTCACAATTCACACACAAATCTGAGGACTGTAAGAAACCAATAAAATGCCATAAATGTGGGGGAAACCATAGGAACAATCAATGTGAAACAAACCTACCTCAAAAATGCATTGCATGCATCTCAACTGAACATGTTCCATGGTCAACAAAATGTCCAAAACGGCCGCTCAAACCTATCAAAGGAATACCGAATATGAAAATACGCTCAATAAATAAAAGAAGCGCAGAAATGGAAGAAACTAAAACTGCAACAAGTAGAATCCACCAAAGCATCACAATACACGATTACATAATTGAAACATACATAAGCAAAATTAATAAACCCAAAAATTCAGACAGACAAGTACTCATTCAAAAACTACAGAAAAGATTCATAAAGACCTATAGAATAAATACAATCCCAACCTTCATAGGAAACCGACTATATATTTTAATGTTTAATATGGATAAAGAGGATAGAACAATTGATACAGAACCTGCGGAGGGGGTGCAACTACATCAATTTATTAATGATTAAAGCAGTATACTGCAATATAAACAGTATAAAAAACAAAAAAGAACTAATACGTCACTTTATAGAAAACAACAATATAGATTGTGCAATGTTTGTAGAAACCAAGACAGGAGAAAATAACAACTTTCACTATCGGGACTGGAGGACAATATTCAGACATGGTAGTATTTTGAATCAAAATACCAGAGGGGGAGCATTAGTAATGACTGAGAGAAAGGTTCAAATTGGAAAAAGTAACCCACCTTACCTCAATAACCCATGGAACGACGTATTACACTACACTATTCCATTCAAAGATCAGAGGATGCATATATTTCTAGCTTACATCAACCACTCTAGTCAACTAATTGAGGAGAACCTATTCGTTAAACCATCACAGTACAAATTCTGTATAATCATAGGAGACTTCAATGTGAATGCTCGAAGAAAAAAACAGCTGAATAGATTTACCAGAAATTCGGACTTCACCATTCTAGAAAGCCCACCCACATATCTGATGAAAAATAATCCAGACTCCACACCCAATGTTCTGTTGTGCACTAGAAACATAAAGCATAATATCCAAGGAATAAAACTCACACCTGATCTAGGCTCGAATCATCTGGCGATTGAATTTGCAATAGACACCAATAGAAGTCCACTGAAATACTCTGAAGAAACAACACTTATATTTGACAGGTGCAACATTGAGGAAGTAAACAAGCGAATGTTCGATGAAATAAACCTTGAAGCAGAAATTACGCCAATATACATCACTTCATTTGACAACTCTCTAACAAGAATAATAAAAAACCAGACTCCAATTTTGAAGAAGAAATATTATAGCCAAACTCTGCCACCATTCATACTGAAGCTAATCAGAATAAAAAAACAGCTTTTTCGTGAATACCAAATTAACAAGGATCCAGGCTTGAAAACAAAACTAAATAATTTCAACAAGGACATACACAAGCTAATAAGCGAGTACAGATCTCATAAATATCTGGAAGCATGCAGGGAAATAGAAGAGCAGAATGGACGAACATACGAGAGAACCATCAAGAAACTATCCAAATACACAACTCATAATTTAACCAACCCAATACAAGACAAGGGAAAAACCTTGATAGACGACAGAGAAATCACAGACGCCTTTGCGAAACATTTCCAGAATATCTACAGAAAAAATAATAACAAAAAATTTGATGAAAACCAGAAAAGACAGGTAGAACGGTGGTACCAAAACAGCATGCCCTGCACAGGATCAGAAGAAAACATAGAACAAATAACAGAAGAGGAATACTACCAAGCCTTAAATTATGGAAAAAACACAGCCCCAGGATACGACAATATACCCAGAAAAATAATGAGAAAACTTGATCCCACAATACTCAACACGATAAGGAAAATATACAACTATTGTATTAAAAACTCTTATTTTCCCGGTGAATGGAAGAAGGGTATCCTAATTACAATTCCAAAGACCAAGACCGACCATACCATGATAGAAAACTACAGACCTATCACGCTACTATCAGTGTTGGCCAAAACTTTTGAAAAAATTTTAGCTGAAAGAATCAGGACTAAAATAGGACCAGCCATACCACCCTATCAGTTTGGATTCAAGAGAAAACATTCAACCACTCATCCCTTAATTATCCTTACATCCAACATACAGTGCAACAAGAAAATGGGAAGGAAACAGCCGCCCTCTTTATGGGCATACAAAAAGCCTTCGACAGCGTCTGGCACGTGGGGTTATTATATAAATTATCCAAACTAGAATGCCCAAACTATCTGCTCAAAATGGTTGAACAAAACCTAATTCAGGGAACAATTCAAGTGCGAGTAAAAAACGAAGCCTCTGAGCCATTCACACCACAACAAGGCCTCCCTCAAGGATCATCTCTATCTCCAATTCTATACAACCTATACTGCTATGACATAAACGACAATGGAAGCCCAGGAGAACATCACATAGACAAGCAAGCATATATGTTACAATTCGCAGACGATACAGCACTAATAACCCATTATAACACAGCAAAGCAATGTATCGAAAAACTCCAACAACTTACAGACGTGACAGTTGCATGGATGCGACGTTGGAGAATAAATCCAAACTCATCAAAATCAAAGCTGATAATATTCAACCACCAAATCAGGACCCACTCCCCATATATAGAAGTAGACAACAACATAATAGAGAGAGAGAAGAGAGAGAAAACAACTTTATTGATTTAGCAATCAAATGGCCATCGACCGCAGTCTTCCAGCCTATTTCTACATTTATGTATAACAAAAATTTAAAATAATTTAAAATAAAATTAATTTTGAAATTATTGAGTATTAATGAAAACAATTTTGTCCTAAAGATTCTAAATGTTCAAAAAGTGGCAAAGCTGGTAACTTTGCCTTCGGCATAGACTGTCTGTAGTATCGGTGTAGTAGTGGTTCGATAGTGTTGATGTTGTCCTGGTTATTGAGGAATTTCTTGCCAAGATTTTGCATTCTTTCCATTATTGGTTCTACTTCTGTTATCTGATACAAAAGTTGGTTAGATGGGTTGTGAAGCGGGTTGTTGGGGTGCCTCAATTTTGTAATCTTTCGTAAGCAAGTTCTTTCTGCTACTTCCATGATATTTAGAGTTGTTTTAGGTGAATTCAAGAAAATTACCTGTCCATAGTCCAACAACGGTCTGCATATCATTTTATAAATCTTTGTTGCCGTTTTAGCGCTGATTCCTTGATCTTTATAAGTTAGGGACCTGAAGTGTCCGGCTCGTGTGATGGCTGCTTGTTTTTGGCGCTTCAAATGTTCTTTAAAGTTCATCTTGCTGTCGATTTGTATGCCCAGGTATTTGCAGGAGTGTGTTGGCGTAATTGTCTCACTTCCTAGTTTTGTATTGGGAGATCTTGCTCTGATCTTGTGATTGAAAATGATGAGTTTCGTCTTTGTTGGGTTGGGCTGCAGTCTCCATCGTCTCATCCATGCAACCGTGACATCCATCGATTTCTGCAGTTCCCGCATACAGCCTTCCAATGTTAGGTGATGGGATATTAGTGTTGTGTCATCTGCAAATTGAAGAATGTATGCCTGCTTGTTTATACCTTGTTTCCTGTCGTACTGCCAATAAATGTCGAAACAAAACAAATTGTAAAGCATTGGAGAGAGCGAAGAACCTTGCGGTAGACCTTGCGATGTTGTGAACTCTTCAGAATACACCTCCTTGACGCGAACTTGCAGTCTCCTGTTTAGAAGGAAATCATTTATTATTTTTGTTAAATAGACTGGACACTTTAGTTCGTGAAGCCTGAAGATAAGACCAGCATGCCAAACACTGTCAAAGGCCTTCTGAATATCGACAAACACCGCTGCTGTTTTGTTTCCTTTTTTTCGATTACATTGGATGTTTGAAGTGAGTATTGTCAAGGGGTGAATAGTCGATGTCCTTCTTTTGAAGCCAAATTGATATGGTGGTATATGTTTTCCTGCCTCTTTTCGTATTCTCTCCGCTAGTATCTTCTCAAAGTTCTTTCCCAATGTAGGTAGTAGTGTGATGGGTCTGTAGTTCTCTATGTTTGAATGATCTGTCTTTGACTTGGGGATTGTGATCAAAATACCTTTTTTCCATTCTTTAGGAAAGTAAGTGTGAGATATGCAGTATTTATAGATTTTAATTATCTGTTCATGAATTGAAGGTTCTAATTTTCTCAGTATTTTTCTGGGTATATTGTCATAGCCTGGTGTTGTGTTTTTTCCATGATATAGTGCAGTGTAATATTCTTCCTCCGATATCGGCTCAATTGTATCCTCCAACGCTATGCCAGGCAGTTCCATTGCAGACCAATTCTTTATTTCTTTCCAGTGTTCTTCGTCAAAATCCTTGTTTGTGGTTCCCCTATACAACTCTTCCAAATGTTTTGCAAATGAGTTGTGTACTTTGATAGTTTTTTAATCGTTCTCCAGTATGTCCTGCCCCTTTGACTTTCGATTTCTTTGCAGGCTTCCAGATATTTATGGGATCTGTATTGAATGATTATGTTATGAATATCTTTGTTCAATTTATTGAATTTTTGTTTCAAGCTTTGTTCCTGGTAATTCTGATATTCACGATACAAATGTTTTTTAATTTTTATTAGTTTTATGATGTAGGGAGGTAGAGTTTGACTGAAATATTGTTTTTTGAGTTCCGGTGTTTCCTCTGTTATTATTCTTGATAGGGTACTGTGGAATGCTGTTATGTATTCAGGTGAGATTTCAACTTGGGTCCCAATCAGTTGGAGCATTCTACTATTTACTCTTTCAATATTCCATTTTTCATAGAGTAAAGTGGTCTCTTGAATGTATTCCTCAGGTTCTCTTTTAGTATCTATTGAGAACTCAATTCCAAGGTGATTCGACCCCAAGTCTGAAGTTAGATTCACATTCGAAATATTATCTCTTATATTTCTTGTACACATTAGCAAATCTGGTGTAGTGTCTTGGATGCATTGCATTAGAAATGTTGGGGGTGTATAGATTTTCATGTAACCTGAACTTCTAAGAAAATTGTTTATTTGAATTTTCCTCCGGTGGTTGACATTGAAATCTCCTATAATTATGGAATATTTATACTGAGCTGCCTTCACTAACAAGTTCTCCTCCACAAGTCGGCTAGAGTGATGTATATAGACTAAAAATATGTGCACTTTTTCGTCATTGAAAGGAATTGTAAAGTGCAGGACATCGTTTCATGGATTGTTCAGATAAGGCGGATTGCTTTTACCAATTTTTATTCTATTAGCTGCCTGCACTAGAACTCCTCCTCTAATGTTCTGGTTCAGTACATTTCCAGGTTTGTATAATACTCTCCAATCCTTGTATCGAATGTTTGTGTTCAATTTAGTTTTAGTTTCTACAAACATTGTGCAGTCTATGTTATTATTCTCCAGATAGTGTTGAATCAGTTCTTTTTTGTTGGAATAGCTGTTAATATTGGAATAAAGAAGTTTAAACATTAATATCTCCATATATTTGCACCCCCTCCGCTGGTTCCCTGTCTACTGTTTTGTTTTCATTCTCGAGGTCAATCATGAGAATATAAAGTCTGTTACCTACAAAAGTGGGAACCGTGCTAATATTGAAGTTGTCGATAAAGCGTTTCTGGAGTTTCTGAATCAGTTGTTGTCTATCAGTATTTTTAGGTTTGTTGATCTTGTTTATGTATGTTTCTATGATATGATCATGTATGGTAATAGCTCTATGTATTCTGCTTTTTTCAACTTTTCTTAAATCCATGTCTGCACTTTTTTTGTTTATGGATTTTATTTTAATGTTTGGGATACCTTCTATGGGTTTTGTTGGTCTTTTAGGGCACTTAAGAGACCATGCCACATGCTCTGTGGATAGACATGCCGTACACCTTGGTGGTAGGTTTGTTGTACAGTCTGATTCTCTATGTTGCTGTCCACATTTGCTGCATAGTATTGGCGAGTTGCACTTGTCCGTTGTGTGGGAAAATTGCGAACATTTTGCGCATGGAACTGGTATTGGGTCCGATGGGTGGCTAGGCTTGGCTGCATAGTGTCTGCATTTGAAAAAAATTCCTTCATTTATCAGTCTTTCATATGATTTTACTTCACCGGTTATTATGCGTATAAATAGGGAGGGTTTGTTTGTCTTTCTTGAGATTATTCTTTTACAATAACGATGAGTTATTTGATTTCTCGTAAGAAGTTCATTAATTTCTTCCTCACTCATTTCTGCCTCAACATACGATATCACCGCTGAAAATGACTCCGCGTGTATTCTGAGCTTGTTGGAAGCTGCTGTGTTTTTCGGGGTTTCAGAGTAACTCTTGATTTGATTTGTTTCCTTCATGTGTGATAACGCTTTTGTGAGATTTTCCTTTGTGTTATTTGATTTAATTATAAATCCCAGAGTAGTTTGTGTAATAATGTCGGGTCCATTCGGGAACATTCTCATCCATTGGTCGGCGATTTGTATTCTTGTTGTGTTAGGAAAAGTTATTATGTGAAATAAATTCTCGTATTTTTTGAAAGTTTGTTTATGTTTTGTTATTGTTTGTGTTGTGGTTATGTTATTAATCTCAGCTGTTTCTGTTTCCATCCTTCCATTTGACTCATATGTGTATTGCCAATTCGTTGGCAGCTGTGGTTCTTGTAATCTTATCTCAGGAGACTGTTTGTTATTAATTTTTTTTGCCGGAGAGCGGCGATTTTTTGTTCGTTTCCTCCGTTTGTTTCCCGTAACGATCGTAAAATCGGAACTCTTTTTCCCTAATTCCTCTTGACTGGTATTTGATAAGGAGTCCGCTTTTTGAGACATTCTTGGGAGACAGAATGCCTCAAATTCGTCCGCGTTATATGACTTATTGTTTTCAATTTTGTCGCTCGATATTCACGCCTCTTATCACTACACGTCCGCTTCTATCAGATGTTGCACAGCAACTGACAACATAATACGTCCCACAAATAATTGCAGATACCTCAGAATTCTCATAGACAATAAGCATAGCTTCAAGGCACACATAAAATCCCAAAAGACAGCAGCAATCACTAGAGCCGGACACTTCAGATTGCTCACATACAAAAATTTGGGCATCAATGTGAAAACGGCTAGTACAATATATAAAATGATATGCAGGCCCCTTCTAGAGTATGGACATACAATCTTTCAGAACACTTCTGAAACTACTCTCAAAAATCTTGAAATAGCTGAAAGAACATGCTTGAGAAAAATTACTAAAATCAGACACCCTAACAATCCGTTACACAATCCACCAAATCAACTTTGGTATGAAGCAACAGAAATAGAGCCAATATTGTCAAGATTGCGGGAACAGAGCAAAAAATTCATCAAGGGGATCACTAATAAGACTATAATAACACCACTAGTGCACCAATATGACCCAGAGAACCCACCAAAGGCCAAACTACCAGCACTACAAATTTATGAACATCTAATATCATTGGAATAACTTTTTTTTATACAATAAATACAATTAATAAATTATAAATGTAATTGACAGGAAGACTTCGGTCGATAGCCATTTGATGATATTTTTTTTTTTATTGTCAATTAAGTTAATTTCTCTCTCTCTCTCATTACTACTTTGGATCTTTTTAGTAATTGAGTTTTGACTTTGAATATATTCATTTGCCATCAAACGGCACCAGAAATTGCAAAATGGTTGCACCAAAAAGCTTTTTGTTTTGAAATAACTTATATAATCTTCATGTTTGGGGTTGGGATTTTATGGATATTTTGATCCCAATAACTAATTAATTTTCTTATTAATATTTCAAAATATTACCATTCCATTCGATTTCAGGTAATCATATAAATTTCTGATACATTTCGATAAATCAAACCATGAATAGTTTGCTAAAGCTTCAGGTAATGGTATTGTTTCCAAAGGTTGTGTTTTTAACACTTTCTCTGCATCATTTATTATATTTATAATGGACTGCGCCTCATTCAGATATTTTTCCTCTGAGTTTTGATCTATCTCGGTGTCTAATGGTGGCTCCCATTTTCTAAAAAAAAAATATTTCTCAGCAAAAACAGTTCAACCTTATTTGGTCAGTCAGATTTCATAAAAAAAATGAAGATAAAAATTAAATTCATAAAGACGGAAGCAATAAAAGGGTTATTTTTTCCTAATTTCGATAAGGAATAAACCAGCATCATATGTGATCCTCTATTTATATATTATTTTTCCTATATAATGACACGTACTGATCTACTGAATCTCTATTCATTTGCACTGATATGAGTAGAATAAATACAAAAACTCCCAACAGCTGTACTTACTGATCTGGGTTCAACGCTGCATAGTATTCCTTAATTGCGGGATTTTCTTCGTAGATTTTTTTTCTGAACACTAATCCTTTTGTGAAATTCGGATCCAATTCTAATGTTTTCCCAATGTACAATAGACAATTTACATGATCATTAACAGCAAATAGCAATGGGATAATTTCATTCAGACATGGCCAATGGGAATCGTAACATTCTAAACCCTAAAAGTGAGAATGGATGTTTCCATTTTATGAAATCTAAGAACAGAACATATTTACCTTTGAGAATGCATGAATGGCTTGTTTAAACCTACGCTCCTCAATGGATAATTTTCCTATTTTGAACCATAAAGTAATATCACCTTGATCTAATTCAGATGCCTAAAACAATATGAATCAACTGATAATATAAAGCAATGGAAATAAATTTACTATTGAATAATACTCTAAGGCTAGAGTGTTATTGTTTTCCTTGTGAAATGTATGCCCAAGATTTAGATAACAAGCAAATTTTAATGTAGACATTGACTTTGGTAAGCCCCCTTGGTTTTCAAGTTGTGGTATATTTTCATTCAATAATTTGAATAGTAATTCTTTAGATTTCCCAAATTCCTTAGATTTTTGTAAACGTAGAGCATTGTTGTATATCTCTAATGTTATTTCTTCCTGCAAAAACAAAACAATTGAATCAGAGAAAAAATATCCATGAAATGTGAGATGTTTATATTGATATGGAATAAATTACAACACTTTTAAAGTGTGAGGATTGGTTTCCATCTATTTTACCAATAATAAATGAGTCCGAGAAAAATTTTTCACATCTCAGTGTACCTGAAGTTCTTTCCTTAGAACAGGAGCATCCTCGTCAGACAGAGAATCTCTATTTAAAGCTCTAATTTTCATCATTCTAGATATTACTGTATGAATCAATACCGATGAATAATACACTATAAGTAAACTATTCTGTTTAGATTCATAATGCAGATGAACTATATAAAACCAATATATTATGCAGTATAAAGTCTGACAAAAACAAATAAAATAACATAACCTCTTCGATTGATCACGATTGTTTATGACTACACCATAGAAAAACAAAATAACTTCACAGAGTATCAGCCACAATAAATTGCATAAATGCACAGATGTCGCTAGTGTTATGATTTGACTCAAGATCGTTGAAGAATGGATCATATGTGCAGTAGTTCCTACGCAGCATGACGTCACGTAGACAGATGCAGATTTCCCTCCAGTCTTTTTAGAACTTACTTCGCAGTTATTCGTAGATATGATAAGAGATATAAGTATTCGTGTAAATGTTGATTATACAATAATCCTTCAATTAAACATAAAGTGTTATCTATATAGTGTTTTATTCATAGTGAATCCAGTTCATAAATATACATAATAAACTCAATATTCTAACGTGGTGGAGGTGCCTTGGGCAAGAGAGAATTAAAATAAACCGGTGTGAAAAGTAAGTAGAAAAATATGTCGATAGAAATTAATTAAGGCCAATAATATTGCATGCTAGAAGTTTTAATGTCCAGTAAAACCATTGAGTGTATTAATTAAGTAAGAAAGTCGTTAAAGTAGATAAAGGAGATAAAAGTAGATGAAAAAAAAGGGACAAAAAAAGCACAGAACAAACCTGCTGCTAAATTAAGGTAAAAAAATTTGGTATTTAGATAATATAAGTCGAATGTTGGTTAAAGGTGAAAGCGTAGTTGAAAATGTAATAAGTAAAGTAGTTCTAAGGAGAAAGTATTAACTCAAATGGTAGTAAGTTGGTAAATTAAATGTACATGTACTTATCAAAAAAAAATAAGTAGATATCCTAAGTAGCATTAAGCAGTGTTTGAATAAAGTAGTTCTTAAAAGAAAGTATTAAATTTGAATGAATCAAAGGAATTAAAAAAAAAAAACCATCAAATTAAAATCATTTTGTTGAAGTTTGAATAAGTAGTAATATCTTTCGAAAATAGAAAGTATTAAGTTTGGATGTATTAAAGGAATGAATAAAAACCATCAAATTAAAATCATTTTGTTGAAGTTTGAATAAGTAGTAATATCTTTCGAAAATAGAAAGTATTAAGTTTGGATGTATTAAAGGAATGAATAAAAACCATCAAATTAAAATCATTTTGTTGAAGTTTGAATAAGTAGTAATATCTTTCAAAAACAGAAAGTATTAAGTTTGGATGAATTCAAGGAATTAATAAAAAAAAAAAACCATCTAATTAAAACCATTTTATTGAAGTTGGAATAAGTAGTAATATCTTTCAGAAAATGGAACCTGATAAATCAGATAATATGCAGCAAGAAGTGGAAAAGTTGCAATCACAAATAAAAGAATTGAAAGAAGTCCTCAATATGAAGTCTACCCCTAAAGTAGCTGGAAATCCACCGTTCATATTGGATAAAGATACACCATTCAATGTGTGGAAGACAGTTGTCGAAAATGAATTTAAATCATTTGGTTATGAATACCTTCTGAATAGTAAATTGCCAAGACCTACACTATCGGAAGAAGAAAATGCAAAGCGAATGGGATTTGCTATCTCATATCTATTAAGTAGACTTGATGACAACTACAGGAAAGTGGTGTGTCACTTGAAAACTGCAGGAGACATAATAACGAAAGTAGAGAATATTAAAACCCCCCGCAATGTCATCTTCAAAATTTTCTGCTAAAAGAACATGGAATTCCGCAAACTTTGCGAAAAATCATGAAAATGCAGTGGACTTCATAGTGAGATTTGAAGACCTCAAAAGTAAAGTAGAAGCATTTGGGGAACCTCTGGCAGAAAAAGAAGTTATAGAAAATTTCCTCATGGCTATTGATAACAGCTATCCTGAGCTAATCAGAAAATATGATGCATCAGGTGAAAAACTGTCTTTTGATGAGCTAAAATCTCTATTAATAAATGAAGAAGGAGAGAGAAAAGAAACGAAAGAAAGAGCTAATGAAGGTCAAGCTCTGAATGCAGACATAAAAAGAAAGAAAGTGGATGTCAGTTCAACAAACAAAAGTAGAGTATGCTACAAGTGTGGCAAACCAAATCACTTCAGCAGAGAGTGCAAAAACACTAAACAGATTTGTTATAATTGTCGAGAGCTGACTGACAACCACAGAAGCAGCTACATGTCCTAAACCAGCATACCGTGGTAGAAATAAAGTAGGCTATCGTGGTGGTAGAGGAAGAGCTGCTTATTCAAGAGGAGGAAGAGGTGCATACAGAGGAACAGTTACAAGAGGTATCAGAAATCCAAGAGTTCGGGAGGAACTCGAGGGCAGTACAAGGAAAGAAATGATCAAATGTATAAGAGAGTAAAAATGACCAACCCCAAGGAAAAGAAGTGAGTGTCTTCATGGCCGTAAACGAAGATGAAACAATAAGTGGGGAAGCCAACTATCTACACAAGGAAGAAAATCAAAATACAGGTGAGTCCAATATAAAATTTATAGCCGATACAGGGGCTACAGAACATATGGTGAATCAGTTAGATAAACTGACAACTATTTGTAGTATAAATAATGGAGGAACAATTAAAAGTGCAAATAGTGAAGCAGATTTAAAAATAGAATGTAAGGGGACAATTATGGCTAAAGGAAATAATGGTAAAATAATTAAACTGAATAATGTCTTGTATTCTAAAAACTTATCTCAAAATTTATTTTCCATCAGAAAACTTGTCGATAAAGGTATTCAAATAAATATAAATAAAAACCATATAAAGTTGCAAAATGAAAATACAAAAGATATCATTAAAACTGGTAAATATGATGGTAAATTTTGGTGGTTAAATTTTGACCTAGTCAATCCAAAAATAACGAATAAAGGAGGAATAGAAGGCTTTTATCAGAACGTAGAAGATAAAACAAAAACAGTAAAGGTTATTGAGAAGGAAGGGAGTATTGAAAGTATCAACACATGCAACACTGTAGATGAAAATGTAGTAGAAAATGAAATAGAATATGAAGAAATTGGTAATGAAGATAATGTAGAAAATGAAATAACATATGAAGAAATGGATGAAACGAACTCAGAAAGGCAAATTTCATATGAAGAAATAAATGAGACAGATACTTTACAGAAGTATTTGAAAACTGTGAGTGAAATGGAATTAAATGACATTCAACAATTAAATAGTAGAAAAGTAGAAAGTTTGAAAAATGACATTGGTTTGTTATGGCACTATAGATTGGGGCATGTGTCTAAAAGTTATTTAGAGAAGGCAGCAAAGTTGATCCCAGAACTAAAAGGTGTAAAATTCACAAAAGCAATCACTGATTGTGAAGTCTGTGCCAAAGCAAAAATTACTCGACAACCTAGTAATACAAAAAGGTATCAATACAATGAGCCACTCAAACTTGTTCATACAGATGTCATGGGACCCATATCACCATGTACATATAAATATGGCTCAAGATATATAATAACATTTGTGGACGATTGCACCAGATATGCTTGGGCATATCCAATGGTAGATAAGAAAGAAGTACATATTGCTCTTAGCAAAATGATGGAGAATGCTAGACTTTTAAAAGGGTGAGAATGTAAAAATAACGTTTTTAAGGCTAGATAACGGTACAGAATATTGTACTGAAAACATGAAGGAATTTCTCCGGAAAGAGAAAATTGTGCTGGAACTCACTCCACCATATACTCCAAATCTTAATGGTACAGCTGAAAGGTTCAACCGAGAACTACAAGAAAAAATAAGAAGTGTAATCATAGATTCTGGATTTCCACAGCAACTATGGGCTCATGCTCTACAGTTTATTTTAAGTATATATAACAGAACACCTAAAAGTAGAATCAATTTCAAAATACCTTTTGAAATGATTACAGGTAAAGGATGTACCATAAAATACTTTAGAAAATTTGGAAGTGTGGGATTTGTTCTAGACCCAACAATAAAAGAAAAATTCTCAGAAAGAGGAAACAGAGCTTTCCTAATAGCATGTGGAGACACATATTATACCCTTATTGAACCAGAAAGTGGAAAATTAATTAAAAGTAAACATGTAAGGTTCATTGAGTCTAAAACGTATGGGGATTATTTTAATAAAGACAATAAGCAGAATGTAATCAAAGATCCACAAGTCGATGTAAATGAAATAGGATCGGACTTCTTCACCGAAGATCTGCATCCAAAAAGAATTACAGAAAAAAGTAGTGTGAATGATATTAGAGAATCATTTACTGCTCTAATAGGTGAAAGTATGGAACATATAAGTGGCAATGTTTCTGAAGTTGATGAACCTCTGAACTATGTTCAAGCCATTGACAGTAAAGAAAAGAACGAATGGTTGTCAGCAATAGAATCTGAGTATAATTCTCATAAGAGAAATGGAACCTGGTCATTGATTGAAGCGAAATCAAGTACCCAAAAATCAGTCTATAATGACTACAAGGTGGATATTCAAAAAGAAAGAAGAACCTAATAATGAGATACGGTACAAAGCTCGACTGGTAATAAGAGGCTATGCTGACAAAAATGATTATGATGTAGGAGAAGTTTATGCTCCTGTGGCAAGACTGTCAGATGTAAGATTTCTTTTAATAATTGCAAATAAATATGATTTAGAATTACATCAGCTAGATGTGAAAACAGCCTTTTTAAGCGGAGTGCTAGAAAAGGAGGTATTCATGGAAATACCCGAGGGATATGAAGGAGGAGATGATCTCAGACAAAAACATGTCTGTAGGTTAGAAAAAGCGTTATATGGATTAAAAGTAAGTCCAAAAAGATGGTATGAGAGGTTCCAAATGACAATGAGTAAATTACATTTGGAAAAATATCCTCTACAATCATGTTTATTTATATGGAGAAAAAAGGAAAATTTGTTATTTTGTTATTGTATGTGGATGATATTTTAATTGCCAGTAACTGTAAAAATAAACTTAATCAAATTAAAAATGACCTGCAAAAAGAATTGAAATGACTTACTTGGGATGTCCTGAAAAGTTTCTGGGCATAGAAATAAAAAGAGATAGAGAACGCAGAACTATATATTTACATCAAAAAAGGTTTATTATAAAAATGTTGAAAAATTTTAATATGCTCGCTAGTAAACCAGTCAGTACACCAATGGTGACCAGAGAAACAGAACAGAAGGGAGAAATGGAAAGTGAACATTTGTCCAAAAGGAATTTCCTTTCAGAGAAGCAATAGGAAGTTTACTATACCTATCAAGTGGAACTAGGCCTGACATAACATACGCTGTTAATGTGTTAAGCAGGAAACAAAATAATTACACCTTTGAAGATTGGATGAAAGTTAAAAGAATATTCAGATATTTGAAAGGAACCATAAACTTTGGCTTAGAGTACAGAGGTATAGGAAGAAACTTAGAATGCTATGTAGATGCATCTTTGGGGACTGGTGATCTGAATGGAAGATCAACAAGTGGAATATTAATAAAACTGTTTGATGATGTAATTTTCATGAACTAAGAAACAAACCCATGTAGCTTTATCATCTGCAGAAGCAGAATATATTGCCATGTCATTGGGGTGTAGAGAAGTAGTTAGTATTAGAGAAATGTGTAAGCGTTTTATTCAGATGGATATTATTCCAATAATGTATGAAGACAATAGAGCTGCAATTAATATTGCAAAGTCAGAGGATTCTCAAACATTGAAACATATAGTGAAGTTGTGTTTTCACTATATTAGATTTGAGGTATCAAAAAGAAACATAATTATTAAGTGGGTCAGTACTAAGAATCAATTAGCAGATGCTTTGACAAAACCCCTAGGCAATCTTAAATTTAATGAATTCAAAAATGTAGTCTTGAAGGAAACTAATTCTGAATGATTTTTTCTAGCAGAAAATGAAGATAGCTTTGAATAAACAAAGGACATGGGAAATGAAGTTATTTTTAAGGAGCAATGTAGATTTCTATTACTTAATAATGCAAAGTGGATAATGTTGATTTATAATAATGAAAATATGTTGTTCATTAACAATTAAGAAGATAATGTTGTTAAAGAAGGTTTATTTTATTTATAAAGAAGATAATGTTGTTAAAGAAGGTTTATTTTATTTATAAAGAAGATAATGTTGTTAAAGTTTATTTTATTTATAAAAAGGTTTATTTTATTTATAAAGAAGATAATGTTGTTAAAGAAGGTTTATTTTATTTATAAAGAAGATAATGTTGTTAAAGAAGGTTTATTTTGTTAATAAAGAAGATAATGCAGTTAATGTGTTTTTTTTAGATAACACAAGGTAAAGTATTTTATGTAGAATTATTTAGGTTGAAGGAATAAAGGAGGTGATGAAACAATATAAGACTCTTATCAAAAGTAAGTTTATTATTTGACAATAAATAGGTATTTTAAAAGGAAGCATGGAAAGTGATTCGTCAGCAATATTTGAACTGAAGATTCAAATATCACCGACGAGAAGGGAGCGTTGAAGAATGGATCATATGTGCAGTAGTTCCTACGCAGCATGACGTCACGTAGACAGATGCAGATTTCCCTCCAGTCTTTTTAGAACTTACTTCGCAGTTATTCGTAGATATGATAAGAGATATAAGTATTCGTGTAAATGTTGATTATACAATAATCCTTCAATTAAACATAAAGTGTTATCTATATAGTGTTTTATTCATAGTGAATCCAGTTCATAAATATACATAATAAACTCAATATTCTAACGAAGATCGATCAAAATGGAAATTTATCTGATCATTCAACACTATACAACATCGTCCAATGAAATCGCTCAATTTTTGAAAACGGACCAATAGAAACAAACTGTACCTGAAAACACTCAACCTCACAGTAGGTTTGTTCGCGTGGCAGTTCGGAACTGTAATTTTTTGTAATTTGTGGTTCCCACCCGTTCGTCTGGGACGGAACAGGAGTTCCTTGTCGTTCGTGTGGTCGGAACACTTGATTTCGGAACTGTTCTTACGGTTCCTGATCTAGAGATGGTACAAGGTACAACAGAAGAAGCGGGTAAATTCAAATCATCGGTGATTCAAATTTTCAGTAGTTCTAATAGGGCTTTCCAACCTGCTGTCACGATCAGCTGTTTAATGGCCGCTGTAGGAAAAACAAAACCTTTGTTTACAAGTAAATAGTTGTGTTATTTGTAAAAATTAGTGAAATACTTTATTGTTTTTTATACAAAATGCCTAATTTTTGTTGTATTGTTGGCTGTGGAAGTGTAGGGACCCGTGACAGTGTTAGATTTTTCCGAATTCCTGCTATTTTGAACTTTAAGCATAAGATTGAAATGAACAAACTGTCGGTTTTAAGACGAGATCGTTGGATAAATGCTATACATCGAAGTGATCTGACACTCACAAAGCTCAAATATTCATTAGTATGCTCAAAGCATTTTATTTCAGGTAAAAACTTGATTGTTTGACTGTTTTATATGCACTGAAAGCTTAATTTATTTAAGGAGCTCCAGCAGATCTAATGGACATGTTAAACCCAGACTGGGTTCCCTCACTGAATTTGGAATATGAAAAACGTGGTAGTACTAGTAGTACATGTTCAGAAGATGCTGAAAAATTTGTGTGAACTTATCCACGGTTTTCTAGCCACGGTTTTCGTCGTACGCTGGGATTCTCGAGCGGTGTTGTCAAACTTAATGATATTTACCGATTCACTCCTGGCGACGGATTTCTTAGGTTTGGCTATAGGGAGAAGGAAAACGCATGAAGAATAGTAGTAATATTTATCAACTCTTTAAAATCAGATAAAATTCGATTGTTGGAATATATAATAGTGTATTTTTTCAAGTAAAATTTTATTCTGCAATGCGTTTGACATTCAGATAAAATGTGATATTTTCCGAAATAATACGTGCTCTGAAATAATTCTCATACCGAATTGTTCGTCTTTGAATGCTCTATCATTATCAGTAATCAGATTAATTTGCGACACCGTCAGGATACCTGAAAATTCAGTATACACCTCAGCCACGGTTTTTACATTCAGATAAAACGTCATATTTCTCAAAATAATTCGTGCTCCAGAATAATTCTTATACCGAATTATTCATCTTTGAATGCTCTATCATAATCAGTAATCAGATGAATTTGCGACACCGTCGGGATATTTTAAAATTGGGGATTCAACCTATCCACATATTACATTCAGAAAAAACGTAATATCTCCCAAAATAGTTCGTGCTCCAAAATAATTCTTACACCGAATTATTCGTCTTTGAATGCTCTATCATAATCAATAATCAGATGAATTTGCGACACCGTCGGGATATCTCAAAATTGAGGATTCAACCTATCCACGGTTTTTACATTCAGAAAAAACGTCATATCTCCCAAAATAGTTCGTGCTCCAAAATGATTCTTACACTGAATTATTCGTTTTTGAATGCTCTATCATAATCAGTATTCAGATGAATTTGCGACACCGTCGGGATACCTGAAAATTGGGGATTCAACCTATCCACATATTACATTCAGAAAAAAAGTTATATCTCCCAAAATAGTTCGTGCTCCGAAATAATTCTCATACCAAATTATTCGTCTTTGAATGCTCTATCACAATCAGTAATCAGATGAATTTGCGACACCGTCGGGATATCTTAAAATTGAGGATTCAACTTATCCACGGTTTTTACATTCAGAAAAAACGTGATATCTCCCAAAATAGTTCGTGCTCCAAAATAATTCTTATACCAAATTATTTGTCTTTGAATGTTCTATCATAATCAGTTATCACATGAATTTGCGACACCGTCGGGATATCTCAAAATTGAGGTTTCAACTCATCCATGGTTTTTACATTCAGAAAAAACGTCATATCTCCCAAAATAGTTCGTGCTCCAAAATGATTCTTATACCGAATTATTCGTTTTTGAATGCTCTATCACAATCAGTATTCAGATGAATTTGCGACACCGTCGGGATATAACAAAATTGAGGATTCAACTTATCCACGGTTTTTACATTCAGAAAAAACGTCATATCTCCCAAAATAGTTCGTGCTCCAAAATGATTCTTATACCGAATTATTCGTTTTTGAATGCTCTATCACAATCAGTATTCAGATGAATTTGCGACACCGTCGGGATACCTGAAAATTGAGGATTCAACTAATCACGGTTTTTACATTCAGAAAAAAACTCATATCTCCCAAAATAGTTCGTGCTCCAAAATAATTCTCATACAGAATTATTTGTCTTTGAATGCTCTATCATAATCAGTAATCAGATGAATTAGCGACACCGTCGGGATATCTCAAAATTGAGGTTTCAACTCATCCATGGTTTTTACATTCAGAAAAAACGTCATATCTCCCAAAATAGTTCGTGCTCCAAAATAATTCTTATACCAAATTATTTGTCTTTGAATGTTCTATCATAATCAGTTATCACATGAATTTGCGACACCGTCGGGATATCTCAAAATTGAGGTTTCAACTCATCCATGGTTTTTACATTCAGAAAAAACGTCATATCTCCCAAAATAGTTCGTGCTCCAAAATGATTCTTATACCGAATTATTCGTTTTTGAATGCTCTATCACAATCAGTATTCAGATGAATTTGCGACACCGTCGGGATACCTGAAAATTGAGGATTCAACTAATCACGGTTTTTACATTCAGAAAAAACGTCATATCTCCCAAAATAGTTCGTGCTCCAAAATGATTCTTATACCGAATTATTCATTTTTGAATGCTCTATCATAATCAGTATTCAGATAAACTTGCGACACCGTCGGGATACCTGAAAATTGAGGATTCAACTTATTCACGGTTTTTACATTCAGAAAAAACGTCATATCTCCCAAAATAGTTCGTGCTCCAAAATAATTCTCATACAGAATTATTTGTCTTTGAATGCTCTATCATAATCAGTAATCAGATGAGTTTGCGACACCGTCGGGATATCTCAAAATTGAGGATTTACCCCAGCCACGGTTTTTACATTCAGAAAAAACGTCATATCTCCCAAAATAGTTCGTGCTCCAAAATAATTCTCATACAGAATTATTCGTCTTTGAATGCTCTATCATAATCAGTAATCAGATGAATTTGCGACACCGTCGGGATATCTCAAAATTGAGGATTTACCCCAGCCACGGTTTTTACATTCAGAAAAAACGTCATATCTCTCAAAATACTTCGTGCTCCAAAATGATTCTTATACCGAATTATTCGTCTTCGAATGTTCTATCATAATCAGTAATCAGATGAATTTGCGACACCGTCGGGATATCTCAAAATTGAGGATCCAACCTATCCACGGTTTTTACATTCAGAAAAACGTCGATAGGTTGAATCCTCACGGTTTTTTTTGTGATATCCCGACGGTGTCGCAAATTCATCTGATAACTGATTATAATAGAGCGTTCGAAGACAAATAATTCTGTATGAGAATTATTTTGGAGCACGAACCATTTTGGGAGATATGAAGTTTTTTCTGAATGTAAAAACCGTGGCTGGGTTAAATCCTCAATTTTCAGGTATCCCGACGGTGTCGCAAATTCATCTGATTACTGATTATGATAGACCATTCAAAGACGAATAATTCTGTATGGGAATTATTTTGGAGCACGAACTATTTTGGGAGATATGACGTTTTTTCTGAATGTAAAAACCGTGGCTGGGTTAAATCCTGAATTTTCAGGTATCCCGACGGTGTCGCAAATTCATCTGATTACTGATTATGATAGACCATTCGAAGACGAATAATTCTGTATGAGAACTATTTTGGAGCACGAAGTATTTTGAGAGATATGACGTTTTTTCTGAATGTAAAACCGTAGCTGGGCTAAATCCTCAATTTTGAGATATCCGACGGTGTCGCAAATTCATCTGATTACTGATTATGATAGAGCATTCGAAGACGAATAATTCGGTATAAGAATCATTTTGGAGCACGAACTATTTTGGGAGATATGACGTTTTTTCTGAATGTAAAAAACCGTGGCTGGGTTAAACTTAATTTTCAATCCCGACGGTTTCATCTGTATCATTCGAAGACGGTGTCGCAAATTCATCTGATTACTGGTTATGATAGAACATTCGAAGACGAATAATTCTGTATGAGAATTATTTTGGAGCACGAACTATTTTGGGAGATATGACGTTTTTTCTGAATGTAAAAACCGTGGCTGGGTTAAATCCTTAATTTTCACGTATCCCGACGGTGTCGCAAATTCATCTGATTACTGATTATGATAGAACATTCGAAGACGAATAATTCTGTATGAGAATTATTTTGGAGCACGAAGTATTTTGAGAGATATGACGTTTTTTCTGAATGTAAAAACCGTGGCTCGGGTAATTCCTCAATTTTGAGATATCCCGACGGTGTCGCAAATTCATCTGATTACTGATTATGATAGAGCATTCAAAGACGAATAATTCTGTATGAGAATTATTTTGGAGCACGAACTATTTTGGGAGATATGACGTTTTTTCTGAATGTAAAACCGTGGCTGGGGTAATTCTCAATTTTGAGATATCCCGACGGTGTCGCAAATTCATCTGATTACTGATTATGATAGAGCATTCAAAGACGAATAATTCTGTATGGGAATTATTTTGGAGCACGAACTATTTTGGGAGATATGACGTTTTTTCTGAATGTAAAAACCGTGGCTGGGTTAAATCCTTAATTTTCACGTATCCCGACGGTGTCGCAAATTCATCTGATTACTGATTATGATAGAACATTCGAAGACGAATAATTCTGTATGAGAATTATTTTGGAGCACGAAGTATTTTGAGAGATATGACGTTTTTTCTGAATGTAAAACCGTGGCTGGGGTAAATCCTCAATTTTGAGATATCCCGACGGTGTCGCAAATTCATCTGATTACTGATTATGATAGAGCATTCAAAGACGAATAATTCTGTATGAGAATTATTTTGGAGCACGAACTATTTTGAGAGATATGACGTTTTTTCTGAATGTAAAAACCGTGGCTGGGTTAAATCCTTAATTTTCACGTATCCCGACGGTGTCGCAAATTCATCTGATTACTGATTATGATAGAACATTCGAAGACGAATAATTCTGTATGAGAATTATTTTGGAGCACGAACTATTTTGGGAGATATGACGTTTTTTCTGAATGTAAAAACCGTGGCTGGGGTAAATCCTCAATTTTGAGATATCCCGACGGTGTCGCAAATTCATCTGATTACTGATTATGATAGAGCATTCGAAGACGAATAATTCTGTATGAAAATCATTTTGGAGCACGAACTTGTTTGAGAGATATGACGTTTTTTCTGAATGTAAAAGCCGTGGCTGGGTTAAATCCTCAATTTTCAGGTATCCCGACGGTGTCGCAAATTCATCTGATTACTGATTATGATAGACCATTCAAAGACGAATAATTCTGTATGTGAATTATTTTGGAGCACGAACTATTTTGGGAGATATGACGTTTTTTCTGAATGTAAAAACCGTGGCTGAGGTGTATACTGAATTTTCAGGTATCCTGACGGTGTCGCAAATTCATCTGATTACTGATAATGGTAGAGCATTTAAAGACGAATAATTCGTTATGAGAATTATTTTGGAGCACGTATTATTTCGGAAGATATCACATTTTATCTGAATGTCAAACGCGTTGCAGAATAAAATTTTACTTGATAAAATACACTATTATATATTTCAACAATCGAATTTTATCTGATTTTAAAGAGTTTATAAATATTGCCACTATTCTTCATGCGTTTTCCCTCTCCCTATCGCCAAACATAAGAAATCCGTCGCCAGGAGTGAATCGGTAAATATGATGAAGTTTGGCAACACCGCTCGAGAATCCCAGCGTACGACGAAAACCGTGGCTAGAAAACCGTGGATAAGTTCACACAAATTGCTGAAAAAAGCTTAATCGTTTTAAAACGAAGAAAGACCAGAGATATGTTTAAAGATGAGGTAAGGCATTGAATCATTGCATGAATCGAGTAGTGCTAAGGTAAGATAATATGGTTGAAATAAAAGTGTTACCATTGTATATTATAGTATATTACTATAATAATTCTAATCATTTAATCACTTGTCTTCTGTCCATAATCAAATTTTCACAGGTAATTGGGCAGTGTTTATGTATTAATCAACTTGTATTGATAGTTTTTAAATGAATAGGTACATTGTGCTAGCAATAACCAACCTTCAACATCTTGTGAAGAAGATACTTTGAAAGCATTGCCTGATGAAGATTTGAATTCGAGAGCTGTTCAGACAGATATCGATAGTGAAGAGATGATAGGATTGCAACTCTTGAGAAGTCGGCAGCATTATTTGGAAACGAGGTTCATTAAAACATCCTTCACGACGGAAAGTTTCAAAAGTGATGATACTCGTACAAAGTATTATACGGGACTGTTGTCCCGATGTCTCTTTTGAGCACACCAGATGAGCAACCGATTTTGGATGAAATTGTTCATGTTTCATGTGCTTTGAATAATTTATGCTCATCAGTTGTTCCTTTATAAATAAAAACATTTCAATAAATTATGTAGTTTCTTTATGAGATATATCTTCATCAAAATAGTCACAATTAATTAGCATTCAGGTCTTATATTAAAGAACAATGATAAAGAATTACTACTTACTATGAAAAAAATATTTATTTTGCACTCATTCCAAGATAAATATAATTAGAATTTTTATAACAGCATTATTGAAGAAATTATAACGATAAATGATCTGGGGTTGTATTCTCTAAATAATGTGCTGCAACATCAGGATACTCTTGCTGAAGTTTATGGAAATATTCACTTATTTTACGTATAACAACAGAAATTATATACGTTAGAAATTAGAGTATTAAGCACTCTATTTCAAATAATTCGCTTTATAAATTATCTATTTAACAATCGTCCACTATTCTTTAACAATCATTTCACCGAAAGAACAAACTTCGAAAGGAATATGCGATCGTTTTATCTTAAATCTTTCATTACAAAAATGATAAAACAACACAGCGTTCAATGCAAACAAACGTTTGTTTTTCCTACAGCGGCCATTTTGACACATTTGAGGTTAGAACGTTGGAAAGCCCTATTGGCAATTAAGTTATATATTTGGTGACTAGGATATTCGTATAGCTGTTTTTGAGTATATTTGATGTTGTGTGAGTATAAATTTTTAATCAATTCGTTATAATAGCTTCTCAAAATTTTTGTTATCTCAAAGTAGAGGAAGGATCATTTGCAATAGATGAATAAAATAATTGCATAGTTGTTGATCAAAGTATGTAAGATAATTATTTTATATTATTTATATAAACGATATTTCGTCTTTATATTCTATATATTTATTTTTGTTATTTCGTGATTGTAGTATCTTTATTTTTTAACCACTCAAAATGTATTGAAAATTTAGGAAGGAAACGGCGGAATGATCTCTTTCAAGAACACAACGACTTGTTAAAACAATTCTTATCTAAAAAATAATTACAAAACTATGAAAATTGTTAGAAAATATTTTTATTTATTTCCCAAATGCCACCAGCTCCATATACAATTACCTAATTCTATTATATAAAATTTTCTGTACACAGTTTCCACCAAAATTACAATAAAATAACAGAAGAACTCACAGTTGACCCAGATATGAACTAACAAAAATAATTTCTCCACTGATGACCACTACTACATATATTGAAATTTCAAATTATAATTAAATTAAATCATTTATTTAAATATTTCATTACATATAAATTATATTTACAGTTATTTATATGGATATGTTTATGTTTATTTATTTATGACAAAAAGAATTGTTCAATTTTAATATTTGTAATTTCTAACGTATTTCCACCGTATTAATAACACAAAGATATTAAATAACTTATTCAATATCTTTGTAACACTATCCATGATGTACAACATAACCTTACTTTCACTTATCTATGCACTTAACGAAATCGTTTTGAAATCATCTGTTCTCATCCGTTCGTGTCATAGAATAACTTGCGACCATTCCAAGAGTTGCGGAACCTGGTTCTCTGTGACCCCAGAACAACTGAGAACTGCCACCCGAACAAACCTATTAGTTGGCAACCCTGGGTGACATTGATTTGATTAGCCGACCAGCTGATTACAAATCATTTACTAATTAAATATTTGTTACAATTTAGATTATATTCTGGTGATTATATTTAACACCGTTTAGATAAGGTAAATACAGATTTTTCACGTGTACTTTTACGTTTAAAATAATTGGTCACAGTGCTTTTGAAAATGTTCAAAAAAGTATATAATTTTGTCCATTATTGGTACTTCCGATATTTATTGATAACAGAGTTATACATGGTAGAGAAATGGGAAAGGCGTATGTTCCGTATCCTTTTACATCAAACATGATATAACAGTATCACATAGATGTTTGAAATTTTTACTACGGAAATATTTATGGAAGGTGGGGCTAGATACATTATTGATATTTATTCTTCCATTGCAGAAATGAGCTTGTTGTCAAGGCAAGAAATAAATCTTCGTCGATTATTAACAAAATGTGAACTATTATGTAAGACACAAAACACTGATGATGTATTTTTCAAGTATATAATTTCCTTAGAGGAAATGTTATTAGAAGTGAAGAAACTGATTGAGCCTTCTAATAATGCAATTAAAAATTATCAAAATAGAATAAATGCCTTGAAAAGTAAAGTAGGACTATCCATTACCGAATCAGAAAAAGACAATTATCAGAGTATGCGGAACGATTTGTTGAACGTTAGACAACGGAACATCAATAAACCAGTAGGTAGTGATGACTTGGACGAATTGATAAGCTATAATGATAGTCGTCAACAGCAGCTTACCGATGTCATACTTGCTTCAACAAAAAACTTGAAAGAACAGTATCAAATAACAAATAAAATAATAAAAAAAGATATTGACGTTCTTTCAAGATCAAGTGTATTAACTGATCAAAATAAGGCCAAATTAGAAGTAGAATCAACGAAATTAGAAGAACATTCTAGGAAAGCTTGGAAATGTTGGATGTGGATTATGCTTTTTATGGTGATGGTTGTCTTTTTCCTGATGGTAATGTTCATTAAGATGACCAAAAAAAAATATTGAAGTAATAACAAACATAATAAGAACGTAGTTTCATATCGTCATTAAGGGCAGTGGTAATTTTCCTTACAAATTTGTTAGATATAGTTTGCTTTTTTATTCTTGCAATTTTATCTTTCTTCAACAATTTTGTTGTTCTTCAATTTGTTTCATTGCTCACAAAAAATTTCTTTGGAGATTGGATGGGCGAAGCGAGGAATCTACCAATTAATGATAATCTGCTGAAAACCGAGCTTTAACAGTAACATTTATAAATATATTTTCAACATACACCTGTGTGTGTTTTGAAATATAATTTTTTTTATTCTGTAATCTTTTATTCATCATGGTTTAAGGTTCACAATTGATAGAAATATTTCATTATTTAATAAAGAATTATAAAGTACAATTAAAGAGTAAGCATCATCACCCCTTCCCATTGGATGTTTGAATGTTACTCTCATGAGATTTTTTATGTGCTGACTATGAATTGGCATGTGAAAAAGACTTATCGCAAGTTTCACAAAAGTTTCTGTCCAGTGTGATTTGCTAAATGGTTGTCCAACCGATGTTTGTTTTTTTCACCTGAAATGCAATCAGCTTAGAACTTACACATCTATTAAGTAATAGAGAGAGAAACAACTTTATTGATTTAGCAATCAAATGGCTATCGACCGCAGTCTTCCAGCCTATTTCTACATTTATGTATAACAAAAATTTAAAACAATTTAAAATAAAACTAATTTTGAAATTATTGAGTATTAATGAAATCAATTTTGTCCTAAAGATTCTAAATGTTCAAAAAGTGGCAAAGCTGGTAACTTTGCCTTCGGTATAGACTGTCTGTAGTATCGGTGTAGTAGTGGTTCGATAGTGTTGATGTTGTCCTGGTTATTGAGGAATTTCTTGCCAAGATTCTGCATTCTTTCCATTATTGGTTCTACTTCCGTTATCTGATACAAAAGTTAGTTAGATGGGTTGTGAAGCGGGTTGTTGGGGTGCCTCAATTTTGTAATCTTTCGTAAGCAAGTTCTTTCTGCTACTTCCATGATATTTAGAGTTGTTTTAGGTGAATTCGAGAAAATTACCTGTCCATAGTCCAACAATGGTCTGCATATCATTTTATAAATCTTTGTTGCCGTTTTAGCGCTGATTCCTTGATCTTTATAAGTTAGGGACCTGAAGTGTCTGGCTCGTGTGATGGCTGCTTGTTTTTGGCGCTTCAAATGTTCTTTAAAGTTCATCTTGCTGTCGATTTATATGCCTAGGTATTTGCATGAGTGTGTTGGCGTAATTGTCACACTTCCTAGTTTTATATTGGGAGATCTTACTCTGATCTTGTGATTGAAAATGATGAGTTTCGTCTTTGTTGGGTTGGGCTGTAGTCTCCATCGTCTCATCCATGCAACTGTGACATCTATCAATTTCTGCAGTTCCCGCATACAGCCTTCCAATGTGATGGGATATTAGTGTTGTGTCATTTGCAAATTGAAGAATGTATGCCTGCTTGTTTATACTTTGTTTCCTGTCGTACTGCCAATAAATGTCGAAACAAAACAAATTGTAAAGCATTGGAGAGAGCGAGGAACCTTGCGGTAGACCTTGTGATGTTGTGAATTCTTCTGAATATACCTTTTTGACTCGTGCTTGCAGTTTCCTGTTTAGAAGGAAATCATTTATTATTTTTGTTAAATAGTATGGACACTTTAGTTCGTGAAGCCTGAAGATAAGACCAGCATGCCAAACACTGTCAAAGGCCTTCTGAATATCGACAAACACCGCTGCTGTTTTGTTTCCTTTTTTTCGATTACATTGGATGTTTGAAGTGAGTATTGTCAAGGGGTGAATAGTCGATGTCCTTCTTTTGAAGCCAAATTGATATGGTGGTATATGTTTTCCTGCCTCTTTTCGTATTCTCTCCGCCAGTATCTTCTCAAAGTTCTTTCCCAATGTAGGTAGTAGTATGATGGGTCTGTAGTTCTCTATGTTTGAATGATCTGTCTTTGACTTGGGGATTGTGATCAAAATACCTTTTTTCCATTCTTTAGGAAAGTAAGTGTGAGATATGCAGTATTTATAGATTTTAATTATCTGTTCATGAATTGAAGGTTCTAATTTTCTCAATATTTTCCTGGGTACGTTGTCATAGCCTGGTGTTGTGTTTTTTCCATGATTTAGTGCTGTGTAATATTCTTCTCCAACGCTATGACAGGCAGTTCCATTGCAGACCAGTTCTCTATTTCTTTCCTGTGTTCTTCGTCAAAATCCTTGTTTGTGGTTCCCCTATACAACTCTTCCAAATATTTTGCAAAAGTATCAGCGATGTCTTTATCCTTGCTCAGAGTTTTTCCATTTATTATAATTAGAACTAAATGCTGATGTGTTGTGTACTTTGATAGTTTTTTAATTGTTCTCCAGTATGTCCTGCCCCTTTGACCTTCGATTTCTTTGCAGGCTTCCAGATATTTATGGGATCTGTATTAAATGATCATGTTATGAATATCTTTGTTCAATTTATTGAATTTTTGTTTCAAGCCTTGTTCCTGGTCATTCTGATATTCACGATACAAATGTTTTTTAATTTTTATTAGTTTTATGATGTAGAGTTTGACTGAAATATTGTTTTTTGAGTTCCGGTGTTTCCTCTGTTATTATTCTTGATAGGGTACTGTGGAATGCTGTTATGTATTCAGGTGAGATTTCAACTTGGGTCCCAATCAGTTGGAGCATTCTACTATTTACTCTTTCAATATTACATTTTTCATAGAGTAAAGTGGTCTCTTGAATGTATTCCTCAGGTTCTCTTTTAGTATCTATTGTGAACTCGATTCCAAGGTGATTCGACCCCAAGTCTGGAGTTAGGTTCACATTCGAAATATTGTCTCTTATATTTCTCGTACACATTAGCAAATCTGGTGTAGTGTCTTGGATGCATTGCATTAGAAATGTTGGGGGTGTATAGATTTTGATGTAATCTGAACTTCTAAGAAAATTGTTGATTTGAGTTTTCCTCCGGTGGTTGACATTGAAATCTCCTATAAATATGGAATATTGAACTGAGCTGCCTTCACTAGCAAGTTTTCCTCCACAAGTCGGCTAGAGTGATGTATATAGACTAAAAATATGTGCAGTTTTTCGTCATTGAAAGGAATTGTAAAGTGCAGGACATCGTTTCATGGATTGTTCAGATAAGGCGGATTGCTTTTACCAATTTTTATTCTATTAGCTGCCTGCACTAGAACTCCTCTAATGTTCTGGTTCAGTACATTTCCAGGTTTGTATAATACTCTCCAATCCTTGTATCGAATGTTTGTGTTCAATTTAGTTTTAGTTTCTACAAACATTGTGCAGTCTATGTTATTATTCTCCAGATAGTGTTGAATCAGTTCTTTTTTGTTGGAATAGCTGTTAATATTGGAATAAAGAAATTTAAACATTAATATCTCCATATATTTGCACCCCCTCCGCTGGTTCCGTGTCTACTGTTTTGTTTTCATTCTCGAGGTCAATCATGAGAATATAAAGTCTGTTACCTACAAAAGTGGGAACCGTGCTAATATTGAAGTTGTCGATAAAGCGTTTCTGGAGTTTCTGAATCAGTTGTTGTCTATCAGTATTTTTAGGTTTGTTGATCTTGTTTATGTATGTTTCTATGATATGATCATGTATGGTAATAGCTCTATGTATTCTGCTTTTTTCAACTTTTCTTAAATCCATGTCTGCACTTTTTTTGTTTATGGATTTTATTTTAATGTTTGGGATACCTTCTATGGGTTTTGTTGGTCTTTTAGGGCACTTAAGAGACCATGCCACATGCTCTGTGGATAGACATGCCGTACACCTTGGTGGTAGGTTTGTTGTACAGTCTGATTCTCTATGTTGCTGTCCACATTTGCTGCATAGTATTGGCGAGTTGCACTTGTCCGTTGTGTGGGAAAATTGCGAACATTTTGCGCATGGAACTGGTATTGGGTCCGGTGGGTGGCTAGGCTTGGCTGCATAGTGTCTGCATTTGAAAAAAATTCCTTCGTTTATCAGTCTTTCATATGATTTTACTTCACCGGTTATTATGCGTATAAATAGGGAGGGTTTGTTTGTCTTTCTTGAGATTATTCTTTTACAATAACGATGAGTTATTTGATTTCTCGTTAGAAGGTCACTAATTTCTTCCTCACTTATTTCTGCCTCAATATACGATATCACCGCTGAAAATGACTCCGCGTGGATTCTGAGCTTGTTGGAAGCTGCTGTGTTTTTCGGGGTTTCAGAGTAACTCTTGATTTGATTTGTTTCCTTCATGTGTGATAACGCTTTTGTGAGATTTTCCTTTGTGTTATTTGATTTAATTATAAATCCCTGTGTAGTTTGTGTAATAATGTCGCGTCCATTCGGAAACATTTTCATCCATTGGTCGGCGATTTGTATTCTTGTTGTGTTAGGAAAAGTTATTATATGAAATAAATTCTCGTATTATTTGAAAGTTTGTTTATGTTTTGTTATTGTTTGTGTTGTGATTAGGTTATTAATCTCAGCTGTTTCTGTTTCCATCCTTTCATTTTTGATGTATACCGGCTTAAATATTGTCAGCATGTTTGATGTCCCTTTGTGTGTATCCATTTGTTTGCAATCCATCACCTATCACTGCTTTTCGTTGAAAATGATTTTTACACAAGTTGAGATAATTAAATACTATTTTATATGGGTTGATATAGGTTCATCCTAGACTCCCCAGTCCCAGGAATCAACCCATTGGAAGCATAAAGCTGGTCCGTTCCTGTTTGGTGTATAATACTGATATTGGGTACATAGCATCACTGCTGAGCCCAGCTACTTCCCCGGTTGTTGCAAGGGGACTGCTTGTATACCGGTGATTGGTAATTAGAAGAAGAAGAAGAAGAATCCTTTCATTTGACTCATGTGTGTATTGCCAATTTGTTGGCAGCTGTGGTTCTTGTAATCTTATCTCAGGAGACTGTTTGTTATCAATTTTTTTTGCCGGAGAGCGGCAATTTTTTGTTCGTTTCCCGTAACGCTCCTTTCACATTACACGATTTCGCCCGTCCGGGAAAAAATCGCCCGATTTTTAATCGTGGTTTTGCTACTTTCACATTGAACGATAAAAATCGTACATCGGAACATCAGTTCCATAATTTGCAGACAAACCACCAACACTGAAACATTACTGGGGACAGTTCCCGTACGACTAAAAACCGTCTAGTGTGAAAGCGTGCATTTGGTCACATGGGCCACTAAGCTAGAGGACGATACGGCAGCCGGGCGGTTCTAGAGGCACTGGACGGCTGCAACACGATTAAAAAACGTGCCCGTGTTCTAATCGTGCAATGTGAAAGGTCTCGTACTCTTCAACAGTCGAGCAAGAAAAATTGCCCGGGCGATTTTTTCCCGGACGGGTGAAATCGTGTAATGTGAAAGGAGCGTAACGATCGTAAAATCGGAACTCTTTTTCCCTAATTCCTCTTGACTGGTATTTGATAAGGAGTCCCCTTTTTGAGACATTCTTGGGAGACAGAATGCCTCAATTCGTCCGCGTTATACGACTTATTGTTTTCAATTTTGTCGCTCGATATTCACGCCTCTTATCACTACACGTACGCTTCTATCAGATGTTGACAGCAACTCTATTCAGTAATATTATTCCTCAAACCAAAGAATCCCATCTCAGTATACAAGAAACTATCGAAACAATTTTACGATTGCAGTTTGTTTGAAAAGTGACAACCAATGGGAAATCATTCTGGGAGAAGCTTAGATTTCCTTATATCGAGATTGTTGCTGGCGATTTTGGTTGCCCTTGGAACATCATACGATACTTTTGAAGATGATATATAGGCTAATTTACAACTTGATTGATTGAATAACATTTTACCGTTATTAATTTTGCTAAATGCAAATGATGTACTTGTCAAGAAAAAAATGTGGGTGTTCAAATCGATCAACAGAAGTAGATAATCCGAATCTTCAATAAAAAATAAGGTTGGGCATTCAAGACTTGGAAATGGACCTTTGTTAAGGCTGCATAGGGCCAAATCCCGAGAAAAATCACTGTTTCAGAATATGATTTTAAACATCATGGTCCGAATGAACACCAGGGGTTTTTTAAAAAACTTGAATTAATGGTATAATTGAAAAGGAATGATTTGTGATTGAATAATTTTGTTTATATCGACACAATGTCATAATAAAATTACCTGTATGACTTTTCATGTGACTACTTAGATGAGAGGACATTTTGTAACTTTTTTCACAAACTGAACACTTGTACGGTTTCTCCCCAGTGTGTGTTCTCATGTGAATTCTCAGATCACCAGATCTTGCTACTTTCTTTCCACAAACGGAACAAATGAATCTGAAAAACAAAGGACAGCTCTAAGTGAATACATGAGATCAAATTCAGACATCGTAAGGCAATAATAAAAGAAATATAAATTATACATTTCGTGAAGTACCTTGAGTGGATTGACTCAATTTCAAAAATGTAAAAGAAAGTAAGTAGCAGAATTATATTAATATAAAAACTGAATGTATATACAAACAGATAATGATAATAAAAAAGATCTTATATCAAATTCGAAATAGAACATAAAACAGATCTATAATATAAAAATGAATCGCAAAATGTGTTGGTAAGCGCATAACTCAACAACGCCTGGACCAATTTGGCCAAATCTTTTTTTAAAATGTTCGTTGAAGTTCAAGGATGGTTTTTACGGCGAGAAAAATTAGAATTATTGCTGGAAAACCCTAAAAATAGCCCTTTTCTTTTTCCCAAACAAATGATTTGTAACTAAAACGTAGTCAATTTGAGTTTTATTGCTATGGTATAAAGTTCATATTAAATTACAAGCACTCACTGTTGTCTAAGCAATGTAGGTGTGTTCCTAACGTCAAAGATCATATCTATCAAAACAATGTGCGTGTGTGCGTTGGAGCACAGAATACATAGTTGGAGGAGTTTAATGTCGCGTTCCGAAAGAAACGAGGATTGCCACATGCACACATTTTGATTTGGTGTCCGCAATGAATAGAAATCAAGCAGGAGTTATTCCCTGGGCAATCACCCAGATCGTCATGATATTACAGCCAGAGTCTTTAGACAAAAGTTGAAATCTTTAATGGATTTCATCGTAAAACATAATGTGTTTGGTGAGACACGCTGCTGGATGTATTCTGTGGAGTGGCAGAATCGAGAATTGCCACATGCACACATTTTGATTTGGTTGGTTGAAAAAATAATGCCAAATGAAGTTGATGCAGTGATATCAGCTGAAATCCCTAATGTACAAGTAGATCCTGGATTGCATGCGGTAGTTATCAAAAACATGATATATGGTCCCTGAGGAACTCTTAATCAAAATTCACCGTGTATGATGGATGGTAAATGTTCAAAACGATATCCACGGACATTAATATCGGAAACAATTACTGCTAATGACGGTTATCCATTGTATCGTCGCAGATCGACAGCAGACAATGGAAAATCAACAATTGTCAAATTAAATCAACAAGATATTGAAATAGATAATCGTTGGATTTGTGGTATGAACATCCTGTATATTTTCATGCGTGTCTTTTAGACCTTATTAGATTCACTAGACATGTCTCAGAGTTAAAAACAATAATTCTTTAATTTATTTATATACAATGTCAATCATATTTGGTCAACACATTACGTGTTATGACCACCAGATAAACAATGTAGTATAAATGGAAAGCATTTGTCTGGATGGGGGGATCATCATTCGAGCTTGCATCATTCAGCTTTAATGATTGTAATTAATATCTCCTGTACAATAAACACCCTTCAGTTAGTGTGCTGAGTGTTATTCGTCATCACTCAACTGTGTAAACGATTGGCCGAACCTGTACCCCAGCAGGGTACATCACATATTCACCCATTTTATCAAAGACATTCAAAGCACACATCAACATTGAATCTTGCCATTCAGTGAAATCTATTAAATACATTTGCAAATATGTAACCAAAGGGAGTGATATGGCTGTGATTGGAATTGGTGCAGAGAATTCCAATGATGAAGTTAGCCAATACCAAATGGGCAGCTATGTCAGTAGTAATGAAGCAGTTTGGCGAATATTTTCTTTTCCTATTCATGAGAGACACCCTTCTGTTGTTCACTTAGCTGTGCATTTGGAAAATGGACAAAGAGTGTATTTTACAGCACAGAACGCAGTACAAAGAGCTGCTCAGCAACCATCTACTACATTAACCAGTTTTTTTGAGACATGCCAAAACGATGATTTCGCACAAACATTGCTATATTCTGAAATGCCAAAATATTATACCTGGAATCAATCCTCAAGGAGATTTAAACGACGGAAACAAGGAAAACCCGTTCCAGGCTATACAGATGTATATTCCACCGATGCGATTGGCCGGATTTATTCAGTACATCCAAGCAATGATGAATACTTTTATTTACGACTGCTAGTAGTCAATGTACGTGGCCTAACATCATTCCAACAGTTACGAACTGTTGATGGTGAATTGTGTGGATCCTACAGAGAAGCCTGTCAACGTTTGCAATTGCTTGAAAATGACGCTCATTGGGATCAAACTCTCAATGATGCTGTAATATCATCACACGCTCATCAAATACGAACATTGTTTTCTATAATCATATCTACATGCTTCCCATCAAACCCAATTGATTTGTGGATCAAGTACAAAGATTATATGTGTGATGATATTTTGTATCAAATACGGAATAGAATGGGAAATCCAAATATACAAATCAGTGAAGAAATTTACAATGAAGCATTGATTTCAATTGAGTACATATGCTTGATAATGTCAAACAAACTATTAATTCAATTAGGCCTGACCGCGCCCAATCGTCCAATGCATGACGCTTTCAACCAAGAGTTGCATCGAGAAAAACTGTATGATCTCAACGCTTTGAAAGAATTAATTCAAACAAATCTTCCACTGTTAAATGAACAACAAAAGTATGTATTTGAAACTCTTATGAAAGTAACAAATGATGAAACTGGAGGGATTTACTTCTTAGATGCACCTGGTGGTACAGGAAAAACTTTTTTGATTTCATTAATATTAGCAACAAATCGCTCACAAAATAAAATTGCACTTGCACTCGCTTCGTCGGGAATCGCAGCAACTTTGCTTGAAGGTGGTCGAACAGCCCCACTAAAATTGCCATTATATATGCAAAGCAATGAAACTCCAACCTGCAACGTTTCGAGGAACTCTGCAATGGCGAAGGTTTTGCAGCAATGTAAATTGATTGTTTGGGATGAATGCACGATGGCACATAAAAAATCTTTGGAGGCTTTAGACAGAACCTTAAAAGATCTACGGAGCAATAATAACCGATTTGGTGGTGCAATGATTTTATTAGCAGGAGATTTTCGTCAAATATTGCCAGTGATTCCAGGATCAACGCCAGCTGATGAACTCAATGCATGTCTAAAGTCCTCCAATTTGTGGAAACATAGTCAAAGTACTTCATTTAAGCAAGAATATGCGTGTCGAGTTGCAAAATACCAATCTGGAAACATATTCTCTAAACAACTCATTGACATTGGTAATGGCAAATTTCCGATAGACATGTTGACTGGCTGCATTAACTTTCCAGTTTTTGTCAGTTAACTCGATCAAAAGATGAACTTATTCAGAAAGTGTTTCCAGATGTTTCTCAAAATTACAGAAACCATGACTGGTTGAGCGAACGAGCTATACTGGCTACAAAAAACATAGATGTAAATGAATTAAATTTCAAAATTCAAGAACAAATTACAGGCGAATTGAGGATATATAAATCAGTTGATTCGGCTACTAATCAAGACGATGTAGTCAACTATCCACCGGAATTTTCAAACTAGCTGGATTTGCCAGGATTGCCACCTCACAATCTTCAATTAAAGGTTAGATTGGTGGTTATAATGTTGCGAAATATCAACCAACTGCGTCTTTGCAACGGTACACGGTTAGCGATAAAAAAATTACTAAACAATGTGATAGAAGCAACTATACTCAAAGGAAAGTATAAAGGAGAAGATGTTCTCATACCGCGCATCCCAATGATTCCGACTGATGTGCCATTTGAGTTTAAACGACTACAGTTTCCAGTGCGGCTTGCTTTTGCTATGACTATAAACAAGTCCCAGGGGCAATCATTAAGTGTTTGTGGTATTAATCTAGAAAACCCATGTTTCTCACATGGTCAATTGTATGTTGCCTGTTTCCGTGTTGGAAAACCATCAATTTGTTTATCTATGAGCCAGGTAATCAGACAAAAAACATCGTATACCACAAAGCACTACAATGATAATAATAATTATGATTCACATGATTAACAATAAAGCGATTACTTACTTTCAAATCCTTATATATGTTTTATTTAATTATTTTTTTATTCACAACGCCCTATCACCAGGGTGACGGTTCTGTTTAGGAAAATTTTTTAAAATACGTAGGCACAAAAACTGCCACATTACAAATCTTTTTGACAGGACGAAGTCTGTCGGGTCAGCTAGTAGAAATATGAAAATAAGGGAGAAAACTTTGCTAAAAGACAAATAATGAATGGTCACTTACCGTTTTTCACCAGAATGTATCAAATAATGTGCTTTGAGATTAGAACTTGAGGTGAATGTTCTTTCGCAACTATTACATTTATATGGCTTATCTCCACTGTGGGTCCTAGAATGAATCAACAAATTGTGGGCATAAACAAATGTATGTCCACAAACTTGACAAACGTAAGGTCGTTCTTGTTTATGAATTCGAGAATGTGAAGTGAGGACAAAAGAATAAGCAAAACTTTTTCCACATGTGGCACACTTGTAAGGCTTCTCACCTGAAAAGGATTTCTTTCATAAATCTGGAAGGAAACAAATATTTTGTCTAATTTTCACTTTATAATGATGGATTTTCACAGAATAAATGAGTCATCAATAGATTCTATTAGATTTCTGTTATATTGAGTATGAAAAAAATGTTGAATACCTGTGTGCGTCCTCATGTGACATGACAATGCTCTTGGATCTGCAAAAGCTTTCAAACAAACTTTACAAACATGAGGTTTCTCTCCAGTGTGGGTTCTTATGTGGATTTTCAAATCGTTTGACACATGAAATGCTTTGCCACAGTATTCACAACAATGCTTTTTCTTTTCTCTACAATGAAAATATTACTTACCATTTTTATTGACAGTATGAAGGCAATATAATAGATTTTCTTGATAATATTTGAAATGTCTCAGGGCAACTCCCCACATTCTCATTTTTGCCAAAAATGAGTTTTGAAATCGATTAAGCTCATCGATTATCAATTTAACCGCTTACTTTCATTAAAAAAAACCATTAAAGGTGGGAGAACTGGTTACATTGGCGGCACAGGAAGATAGTTTTTTGGATTTGCTAAAAGTCACTGCGAGGAATTAATTGTCCAGTGATTTGAACGCCTTTACTGAATCTTTGAATTGATCTTAAAGCCTGTATGATATACAGCATAACAGGAAAATATTTTTTTTCTCAAAAATATCCTATATCATAGAAAGTCAGAATTGGCAAATCCATCACTTTTAAAATTTTAGGCACATAATATACCATAGAATATAGTCAGAGATCAGCTCATTTTAATTTCAACATACTTATGTATTTTTTTGTGTTTATTCAAATGTTCAATATCACTGAATTCTTTCTTGCAAAATGTACAGATATGGGAAGTTTTTTCCGAATGGAATTTATTATGTTTATCAAAATCTTGGGTGTCCTCAACTAAAAGATCACACTGAGGGTCTACTTCATCAGTTGTATTATCTGTAACAGAAAATTTTCACTGATATCATGAATTTGAGAAATTGATTTCATTCAACATACAACTGACACTCGGAACATTTTCCAATTTATCCACCTCTTGTAGATCCTTTGATTCTGAGTTATTTACGTCAGATTCCACCATTAGGGTAATTTCATCATCCTTAACAGCGTTTCTCACTCCTCTATTCGTTAATTTTTTACTCCTTAAACTTTTATCGCTGTTTTCACAGTTTTTAAGAATTCATGGGCCTTAAGAAGGCTTTGAACACAATCATCACATATTTTATCTGGAAAGCCATCTTCAGGAAGAATCTGAAAATTTAGGCGCCTCAGATAATTTTACTGTAACGTGAAAGATACTTTTGAGCATTACTGAGATGACAGAATATTCCATTAGTTTTGCAGCTAAATTAGAACTGAAAATACTTGTTTGAAAGGAACCACTTGTAAGACAAGTTCGACATAAAGTCATGGCTCAATTACTTTGAGCAATTCTTTATCAAATATCAAAAGAAATATGTTTCTTTTTTATTTTCAAATTTTTAATCATAACCTCATAGACTGCATAACCTAAGGCCAAAACCAGAGATAAAGGTATTTCAAGCGATGAACCAAGAGTAACCGGTTATCTTTGGTCTTTTGTGGTAAATACCTTTTGCATTCAAGCGGTTTGGGTTGTAGATCCGTGACGTCATGAATTAACCTCAATTTGATCGAGAAATGTCAAATCAAACCAAAATCGTAACCCTGCTCGAGAGCAGGATTAAGATTTTTGTTATTAGAGCAAGTGGGGTTAGGTGTGTATAAACATGAAAATAGTAAACAAAAAGGTATTTCAAGCGATGAACCAAGAGTAACCAGGTTATGATTTTGGTCCATCTAGCGGTTATTGCTGGTTCTTCTTGGTTATTCCTTCGAAATCCAGAAAGAATAACCAGAAATTATCGCTTGAATGCTCGGGTTTGGTTATCCGTGCTGTCATTCTTTTGCTTCGCTTTATTTATTTATGTTCATAGGTTATCTGCATAACACGTTATCTGAGCATTTATCTGATTCAGATAAAAAGGCCCATTCGAAGCTTATATAAACAAAAGACATTTTTATAAGCAATATTTTATTAGCCAATATATCCTTATAATGGAATTACTGAAACTACAATAAATTTAACAAGGAAAAAATACT
The DNA here is from genome assembly GCA_030674115.1 of Micraspis discolor. Taxonomy (NCBI): domain Eukaryota; kingdom Metazoa; phylum Arthropoda; class Insecta; order Coleoptera; family Coccinellidae; genus Micraspis; species Micraspis discolor. The sequence goes on from JARTUT010002202.1 coordinate 488,999, forward strand.
AAATTAGACTCATATAATATCTATACATGTAAAAAATGATCATAAAAAATTATTTTGTGAGTACCTAACTAGGAATGAAGAAAATGACAAGAAATGATTAAAATGAAAAATATCAATATTAACAGCTAGTAAAACGAAGAAAATTAAATCTATTTTCCATTATTTGAGATTATACTTGATGAAAATTTGAAACAAACACAAAAAGGCAATGAAAGAACTTCTTAATCTCTTAACTTTAGGAACAGCAATGACAAATCTCATGATGGTTTTAACAAACAATATTTTGAATTTGTAAATTTCAGTTTATTCAATTCCAAAAAAAAAAAAAAAAGAGTTATTTGGTCACTTCTACTGGTTCTTCTTTCAATTTAATGATCTACCTTAAAATTTCTCCTTATTGCTACCATATTGTGCATTCTCAGAACACCCAAACTATTGATACGATGCTTTGCAGATACTCAGTATTGCACACATGACATAAATTTGAAGCAACTTTTCATAGTTTCATTAACAGAATTCTCAAAGGATTTTTATTGATGTGGCTTTAATTTTTAGGTTTTTCTTGTAATTTTCAAATTATTATCAATATAGATTGCTTCACACAAATGACATTTTCTCTTGAGCCTTTTATTTCTTCTCTTATAGAGTTATCCTGAAATTTGAAATAGAATTGAATATTATCTTTATAACAAATTCAATAAGAATAGATGGTTTTCCTGTGTTACTTCAACATACTTTCAGTCGATGACTGGTTAAGTTTCTCTTTACATTCAATGTTTGCAGCTGCTGATAAAATTTTTGATTACTGCTTCTAACAAAATACACAAGGAATTCTATTTTTCTCTAATGAAAAGCAAATCTAATCTGTACATTCTACAATGCTTCTAATGGTTTCCAAATAATTTTTAACTAGGTGATTTATAGAAATGGAATTTTCTCCATTGAAGTTTCTGCTTCAATTTTATTTTTGAGTTTTCCTAAAATTTAAATTGTGATCAAATACCTACAGCCTTCAAAGTTGAAATTCAAGAAAATCATTGGATTTATAAGTTTCATTTCAACGCACCTTCAGTTGACAGACCAGTTGTATTACTGAACTGTAATTTACGATTTCCACATGATTTTCAGCAACATTATTCAGAAGCACATGATTATATTAGATCCTGAGTATTTCCTTCTTTCAAGAACTGTATTTCATAATTGCTCTGTTTTTATTATGTTAAAGAAACTCTACATTGTGGTCCCATTTTTGATGAGTTCTTTCCATCCAAACAACACAACTTTTCACCCACATTCTTCAAGTTTTCTTTTGAACCTGTGAATTTAGGAAGAGCGTATTATTTTTAATTTTATCTTAAATTGCCTTAGTTCCTACCTGGAGTTGAACTTCCATTTCATTAAATAGAATTCGTGTTGCTGTAGTTTGGATTATTAATTATCTCTGTGAAATATTCAATAGTCTTTCGGTTCTACCAAGATCAGTTTTTCAACTTCCAAATAATTCAAAGAACTTGCTATTGTTTACTATTTTCATGTTTATACACATCTAACCCTACTTGTTCTAATAACCAAAATCGTAACCCTGCTCTCGAGCAGGGTTACGATTTTGGTTTGATTTGACATTTCTCGATCAAATTGAGGTTAATTCATGACGTCACGGATCTATAACCCAAACCGCTTGAATGCAAAAGGTATGTACCACAAAAGACCAAAGATAACCGGTTACTCTTGGTTCGTCGCTTGAAATACCTTAAAGCAAGGACTCTGAATTATTTGGAAGTTGAAAAACTCATCTTGGTAGAACCGAAAGACTATTGAATATTTCACAGAGATAATTAATAATCCAAACTACAGCAACACGAATTCTATTTAATGAAATGGAAGTTCAACTCCAGGTAGGAACTAAGGCAATTTAAGATAAAATTAAAAATAATACGCTCTTCCTAAATTCACAGGTTCAAAAGAAAATCGCTTGAATGCTCGAGTTTGGTTATCCGTGCTGTCATTCTTTTGCTTCGCTTTATTTATTTATGTTCATAGGTTATCTGCATAACACGTTATCTGAGCATTTATCTGATTCAGATAAAAGGGCCCATTCGAAGCTTATATAAACAAAAAGACATTTTTATAAGCAATATTTTATTAGCCAATATATCCTTATAATGGAATTACTGAAACTACAATAATAAATTTAACAAGGAAAAAATACTAAATTAGACTCATATAATATCTATACATGTAAAAATGATCATAAAAAATTATTTTGTAGAGTACCTAACTAGGAATGAAAGAAAATGACAAGAAATGATTAAAATGAAAAATATCAATATTAACAGCTAGTAAAGCGAAGAAAAATTAAATCTATTTTTCCATTATTTAGAGATTATACTTGATGAAAATTTGAAACAAACACAAAAAGGCAATGAAAGAACTTCTTAATCTCTTAACTTTAGGAACAGCAATGACAAATCTCATGATGGTTTTTTTAACAAACAATATTTTGAATTTGTAAATTTCAGTTTATTCAATTTAAAAAAAAAAAAAAAAAAGAGAGTTATTTGGTCACTTCTACTGGTTCTTCTTTCAATTTAATGATCTACCTTAAAAATTTCTCCTTATTGCTACCATATTGTGCATTCTCAGAACACCCAAACTATTGATACGATGCTTTGCAGATACTCAGTATTGCACACACTGAAAGACATAAATTTGAAGCAACTTTTCATAGTTTCAATTAACAGAATTCTCAAAGGATTTTTATTGATGTGGCTTTAATTTTTAGGTTTTTCTTGTAATTTTCAAATTATTATCAATATAGATTGCTTCACACAAATGACATTTTCTCTTGAGCCTTTTATTTCTTCTCTTATACAAGTTATCTGAAATTTGAAATAGAATTGAATATTATCTTTATAACAAATTCAATAAGAATAGATGGTTTTCCTGTGTTACTTCAACATACTTTCAGTCGATGACTGGTTAAGTTTCTCTTTACATTCAATGTTTGCAGCTGCTGATAAAATTTTTTGATTACTGCTTCTAACAAAATACACAAAATTCTATTTTCTCTAATGAAAAGCAAATCTAATCTGTACATTCTACAATGCTTCTAATGGTTTCCAAATAATTTTTTAACTAGGTGATTTATAGAAATGGAATTTTCTCCATTGAAGTTTCTGCTTCAATTTTATTTTGAGTTTTCCTAAAATTTAAATTGTGATCAAATACCTACAGCCTTCAAAGTTAAAATTCAAGAAAATCATTGGATTTATAAGTTTCATTTCAACGCACCTTCAGTTGACAGACCAGTTGTATTACTGAACTGTAATTTACGATTTCCCACATGATTTTCAGCAACATTATTCAGAAGCACATGATTATATTAGATCCTGGTATTTCCTTCTTTCAAGAACTTTGTATTTCATAATTGCTCTGTTTTTATTATGTTAAAGAAACTCTACATTGTGTGCTCTCGAGCAGGGTTACGATTTTGGTTCGATTGACATTTCTCGATCAAATTGAGGTTAATTCATGACGTCACGGATCTATAACCCAAACCGCTTGAATGCAAAAGGTATGTACCACAAAAGACCAAAGATAACCGGTTACTCTTGGTTCGTCGCTTGAAATACCTTATAGCTTTTAGTACTTCTCAGTAGTGATCGGTAAAAACGGATTTTATCAGACCTCACTCTTGGTGGAGTAAGAAACTATTTTATGATGAGCATGAACTGGTTGACTGAAATGGTTTATTCATTTTCAACTTATTCAATTTAATTTAATTTAAATGGTTTATTCTTACTGTGTTCCCAATTGCTACAGTGATAGTAATGTCAAAAGGTATGTGTTGTATTCATATAAGTAGTAGTTTTGGATTAACTTATAACTCACTAAAAATGTACTGTGAATTAATATTTTCTGTAGCAATTTCATATTCCTGTAGTAATTTCTGATTAGTAAAAATTTGGGACAGTTTCTAACACTGTTTTCTTTCTAGGTTTTTCATTACACAAGTTGAGGGTGTTAGAAATGTTTGGTTGGAAAGAATCAGAAATCCATGTTTTCATTTATCCAAAAGTGTTATTTGCATAAAGCATTTTCATATGGATTGTATAGACCCTCATGGAAAGCTGAAAAGATTTGCTCTACCAACACTTCATTTGCCAAGTAATTCATTCTACTCCCTATGATTATCATCAATATAGTTGATTTTTGTAATTTCAATAATCTTTCAGATTATGTAAGCATATTTTGTCTACCCTCCAGAACTCGTGAAGAAACTTTGAGGCAACAAGGTATTTATATATAAGTGAACTGCTCATGGTCATTGATTATAGTTTTGGGTATTCCACTTGTAGTAGTTTTCATAAAAATCGTCTATCAGAAGATTCCTAGAATACTTCAACGGATATGTGAGATTTACCGTTGAAACGCCAAATTCAAGGAATTTCAGTCAATAAGTTTATTGATTTTGCCATGATATTATTTCTGTACTTTTATGACAGAACTATTTATAAAATTTTATCGGGAAAAAAAAAACAATAAGATCTTATGATCCAATAATGAAGATGGCATCCGAAAAAGTATCTAAAAGATAATAGGCTTTGAGAAATTGTTTCTGTCATAAAAGTATAAATCTAATGCATTTCATGCTTAAATTGATGTATCTGTCACTAATATTCTAATTTATTCTTTCAATGTATTTTCATAACTTGATGAGTAATTGTTGCATAATTATTCTTGGTTCGTTTATTCTTTCCCTCGATATTGAAATTTTTGTAAATTGATAATTTACTGCATTATATATATATTTCTAAAGTTTCTTTTTTGTTTATTTCCTTTCATCCTCTAAAGATTAGTATGTTCTTTGATTTGAAAGGCAGATATATTTGAAATGACCATAATTCTTTTAATCTGCTGCAAATTGTCACAATTTTCTGATCAAATGATATTTTTTATTGAAATTGTGACAATATACAGCAGATTAAAAAGAATTATGGTCATTTCAAATGTATTTGTTTTCATTTCCAATAAAAATATGGGATTCAACCTGCGCTTGCGTGGAATCCTATGATAACTCTTATAAAATGCACTAGAGGGCGCCACGAGACGGAACGTTGTGCGAATGGAATCTGTAATCAACTCTAAGATGACGAAAGATGGCGCTGTAAGTTGAGCTCTAAGCCGGGACCAATATTCATGCCAGAGTTGCCTATCTATAGGTAGTCTATGCATCTGGCTACCTTATGTGTCTTCAAACTTCAAACTACCCTACTACCCTACAAAAAATCTCCTATGTTCTTTACGAAAATATCTCTGTCTCACTCAGTCGTATTTTTTTCCGGTAGCCATGTTTGGTAGAGCATAGAACCCAGACTTTCATCCCCCTGGTATTCTCCCCACTCTATATCTCTGGCTAAGAGGAGCCGCTATCGAAACCATAAAATAAATTATTAAAACCACAGAATATGAAACCTAACCTCTAATTCTGTAAAATAGGTAGGAAGCCTCCTCCCCCCTAAAACAGGAATGGAATTTCCCCACCCGAATTGTCTTTGATGTTCTGTTGTTCTGTGTTCTTTTCCACGTCGTCTTCGGAGGGAGCTGGTCATTGATAAATAAAAGTGGAGCTGGTTGATTGTACAGATTAATTTTAAGACGTGTTGTAGTATTCTAAATGGTGAGTTCATTTTTTTAATTTTATCTGAATTATTTGAATGGAATGGAAAGATATTTCCTCTCAGTAAAATTTAAATCTACATAAGCATGAATCTCATGCGGCATGCCGTCTCGACCTTGTCGAGTGAATGAATGATGATTTAGAAATTATATAGTTTATGGTTTAAACTGATTACCATGAAGATATTATTCTAGGGCGGTCTGATGATCCTATTAATAAATTTAAAGATTTAGTTACTCTTGTTAAAATTACGTCATATCTATTTTTTTCCAGTCTCATCGTAAATTTAGCGCCCCCCGTCATGGGTCAATGGGGTTCTACCCGAAAAAAAGATCTAGGAGACATCGTGGTAAAGTAAAGGCTTTCCCCAAAGATGATCCGTCTAAACCCGTTCATCTCACAGCTTTCATGGGGTACAAAGCTGGTATGACCCATGTTGTAAGAGAAGCTGATCGACCAGGATCAAGTGAGTGATTTGATTATTATTTCAATTCGTAAATTGGGTAATCCTGTAGAATCGTAAAGTAACCTAAAAACATATTTTGAGGTATGGGCAATGCTGTGCTCATGATTCCATATAGTGCACAGGTAGGATCTCTAAGATCCGTTGAATTTTTTATTCAACCACATTTTATGAAAAGAGGTATAAAATAACATACTTCATTTAAATTTACGGTTTCATTTAATATAATTTATGTACCTTAATTGATTCCTTGTTGAATATTACAAATATCTTTACCTATTGCTAATAGCTATTTTCATTGTTGTATTTTTGCACTGGATTTTACACAAAGTAATGGATATTATGATCAATTCCTAGTTTTGATCCTTCTAGCGCATAGCAGCCATAAACAATGACTGCTAGAAAGAACAAAAGCTCATGTGGAATAGACTAATCTGTTTCCTCGATTTTTGTTTCTTCAAACTTGGCGGCGAATTGACAATGGTTTAATTAAACACCACATATAACCCATATTTTGCTTAAATTTTCAGTTTAACTCGAAATAATATATTTTACATTGGGCGCGTTCAGCAGACCCAACAGTTGCGGAATGGTTGTGACACTTCTATGGTTTTTCTGCTGAACGGTACGCTACCTGCGGATCATGTTGAGTAGCGGTCGCCATTTTTTGTAGCATAACCTTTCTCCGCTCAGTATCGGTAACAGGTTGTGAGTTTGACATTTATTTGAATTTAAGGCGCGAAGAAAGATGGAAGTTACCAAAACTTATACATGCGGTAATACTAATTTTGTAATAACTGATTCTCCTGAAATTCATGAACGATTAGAAAAAGGCGAGTGAATAAATATTTTAATATTCCAATTTATTTATACATATTCTGCTATATATCAAGAAAGTATTGTATGCTTAATGATATGGTAAACGTTGACCAAAATCTCAGAATGTATTTGGTCATCTTGAGATCTTTTTTTTTGAACGGAAAAATACTCCATATTTTTAGATACAAATTGTTTTTTTATTTTTATTAATGTGTAGAAGACTTGGTTTAAAGAAAATAATGAATTTAATGAAACGTGGACGACATTTCATTATTTTTAAATGTTTATTACTCTTACAGATCTAAACTTCTTTTTTAATAAATCATCAAATCATAAAAATTCTGATTTTTTGGAACAATTTCTCTGTTTACATCTTCCAAAACAGGCGAAGATTGAGCTAATAATTGGACAATCTCATTCGTAATGTTCGTCGTTATGTTATCCTCTTCAAAGAACAGTGAAAGCATATTAGAATCCATGATTAAATATTCAGTCTAAGCACGAACAATTTTAACTACAACGTTCGACCTCTGAGAGATTTCTTTTGACACACATAACCTAACAAGAGACCTAACCTAAACTCATTTGGCACACAGAACATTTGACATAAAAAGGAGCGGTCCGTTCTGTCCAAAGATATTGTATAACAAGATGGAGCATGCCTATGCCAAATGCATTGAATGTTTTGTCTCCTAAGTAAGTGAGGTTTGTTTACAAACATTGCTTTCAACGTAAACGGAAAGCAGTGGTGTAGTCTGTAAAATCTTAATTAAAACAAATTGCATATTATTTTCAGGAAATTATGAGAAAACATAACATAATCGTAGGTACATATCGATAAATGGATCCATGTTCACAATTTATTAATTCATAATAAGAAAGAAACTATTGCTGATTATTTACCAGCATATTTAATCAAACAGTGTGGAGATATTTCAGTAAAACCACATTTTAAATTGAAATATCGTTAAAATAAAATTTTCCGCTCGATTTATGAACAACCTTTGTGTACCCAGTATATTAAATAAGAACAGTGAATCCTAAACCAATTTCTATCATTTCAAATATTGCACAAGGTATTAAATTAGTTCTAAATAAAAATATTAAGTTTCATGTGAAGAACAAAATCCCATTTAATTGGCATGGTTTCACAGCAGGAATGTCTACATCATCAAACTTTATAGTTAGTTAATATTCCTATAAAGCATCTCACGTAGATGTGATTTATTTAGACGCAGTAAGAGCCTTTGATAGGGTACCCCACAATATATTATCTTACTCAGAAAAAAACTCTATGTGTAAGGGTTCATTTCAATCAGAAAATGTTGAAGCAACATTAGGGATTTCTCAGGTTTCAAACTTTGAGCCTTTGTTCCTTCTCTATGTCAATGATGATGTGAATTTCTCAGAAATGAGTCTTTATGTTGATAATATAAAAATTATTCAAAACTAATAGAAATCCTAATGATGCATAGGCTCTGTGATCTGATCTAGA